>QEPC01013677.1:2176005-2248121 GCA_003113815.1 Sphenodon punctatus
ACATAAATAAAACATAAAATAAATAAAATAAACATCTTCCACTACTCCATTTCACAATGTGAAATGAGAAGCACATACCCTGACCATTTCCTGACTTCTGTATGCAACCAGATTCTCTCTTACTAAGAATATCAAAGAGAAAACCCTGTCAACACGGTTGCAAGCCAGAGGGAATTGCCCAGAAAACTTCCATTGAAATCAATGGAACTCTCAATGAAGAACGTTAGCTCCGCCTTAACTAATGGAGCCACTAGCGTGGCTCCATAATGGATTATCTATCACAAAGGCCTACCTCTACAAACACTAAAACTAAACACTAAACGCTGTATCTCTATCACTAAGATAACTAGTAACTCCTTCAACTGTCTACTATCTCAAATCGAATCGAATCGAATCGATCCGATCTATCTATCTATCTATCTATCTATCATCGGATGGGGGGAAATCACAAACAACACAAGGAGGGGTACAAAACTGAAATGAAACCTAAATCAATCTAATAATCCTACTCTAAATGAATAAAAAAATGGGAAGGGAATCAGGGATGGAATATATATAAAGAGGGAGGGGGAAAGGATTCAATGGAGGGGGGAAGGAGGAAGGAAGATTGAACACAGGGAACACAGGGAGTGGTAAAAACAAAAAATAACACCTAAATCTATCTAATATAATCTACATAAATGATAATATGGAGGTAAATGGGTTGAATGGGTGAAATAGGAGGAGGATGGCAATAGATTAGGAATAGGAAGGAACCAAATCTGCTGGGAGAGGGAGCCTTCTGAAACGCCTGCAGTTCAGGAACAGTGACTATCTAGAAGGTGTTGGGAAGGGGGGAGGCAATCAGTTTTGTTTCTTGCTGTGCCCATATCACCGCAAGTCCCTTTGGCTCCATGCAGTCTAGCCCGTGGCCAGTCGCAGACTGCAAAGCCACTGATTTGATGTGAAAAGGGATGGTGTTTCGGCAGGCTGGCTGCTACTCCAAGGCTCTCCACCCCTGGTGCCTGGAAGTCTTCTCCTCGGCTGACTCCCCTTCCCTGTCACATTTGGCCTTCCGGTGACATGTTTTTGCCACCCGAACTCACCCAAACATGATCCGAACTGACCGAACTGTTCGGTCATTTCGACGTTTGGAATCGAGTTCGGGTTCAGCTTCGGGTTCAGATTCGGGTTTGGGTATGGTCATCCGATCAGGCCGAGTTCAGGCCGAACTTCCAAACCGCGTTCACCCATCCCTATACTCCTTTCTCTAGTATGAGGTCTCCTTTTCGGGCATTCTGTCTGCATATGCCCTGCCTCTAGGGTTGCCACCTTTAGTTGTTTTTTACCTGACACTTCCATTTTGGCATATGGGAGTGTCAGGTAAAAAACCACTACAGGTCGCAACCCTACCTACCTCATGGCAAACCCAGCACCTTTTTATCTTTACTCTGGGGAACCCACCTCCCAGTAGGCTTTCCCCATACTTTCTCTCTTTAGGGCTGCCACTTTGTCTCTCTCAAGTGCATACTCCTTTCCCAAGCCCTGTACCACATGCCATCAGGGTCTTAGCCTTTTACATTCTTGGTCCCAGGGACCATACAACCCCCATTTCTGGCCACTCAGAGTCCAAGTCCTTTTCTCCATTAAAGTGGGACACCATCTCCAAAGGTGTCCCCAGTATCCACAATTATAACATGTCCTTAGGGTTTCCCCTCTCTGGGGACCCCAATACCTCTGTTCCTGACCAGTCTGTTTTGGCATTCCTGGTGGAGTTCTCAGCAGCCTCATTGTTTGGGTGTGCTACTCTCACCTTCCCCAACTGCGATATTGCAGATCTGGCTCTACCCAGTCCCACAAGCTGTTCTCTTGCTTCCATGTTGGGCACACTCTTCCTCCTACCATTTTGTCTATTTTCTCTTGCTTTCTGGCCTGTCTGCTGCTGGCCCAGGGCTCACCCATTCCCTCAGAGAGTTTTCACTGGGCTGCTCATGAGTGTTTGTCTCCACATGCTCATCTCTGGGTGCAATCCTCCACACACGCCCGGTAAACTCGATGTTCCTTGGTCACCCCACTTTACTCTGATGGTCTGACAGCCAACGTTGGTGGAAAATGTGGGCACCCCACTTTGGGGCAGGGACGAGCTTGCCCCGGGTAAGTTCTGTAAGAATCAGAGCCCAATGAGCTACTCACTCTGGGGAATTCCGCTCAAAGTCTTTTAAAATAACAGTCTTATTCTATACCCAGTATCCATACCCAGTCTCGTGAGCCAGGTAACAGCTTCTGGTTTATGAAAGGGCTGTTCCAAATAATAATAAAAAAAACTCTTGTGAGTATTCTCCGTGAAGTGATCCAAGTGTTCGGGCTTCTCCTCGTACCCTCGATGAATACTTGGCTGAGTTCTGAGACTGGGGCAGTGGGGAGGGGGGGTCAGGGTTGGGGTAATTAATGGGGAGATGGGGGCCTAGCAGGGGGGTCAGATGGGTTGGGGTGCTCAGGGGGAGCAAATGTATTTATTTATTTATTTAGCAAATTTATATCCTGCCCCTCCTGCCACAGGCAGTCCGGGGCGGCTAACAACAGCAATCAATATAAAATACAATTAAAATACAGTATAACAATTAAAACATATCCCCCAATAAATAAAGACTAATAAAAACATGGAAAAAAACCCCGCTAGGCAAAGGGCCTAGCAGGGGTGCAGGGGTCAGGGGTTGTTTACTTACCTTCCGGAGGGGTCCCGTGCCAATGCATGGCCTCTTCCCCATTGGTAGGGGTGTGTGAACACGGTTCAGAAGTTCAGAGTTTGGCCCGAACGTGATCCATTCGGCTGACCGAACCTGAACCAACCAAACCAAACCTGATTCCGAACTCCAAAATGACAGAACAGTTCGAGTTTGGGTGGTTCGGGCAGGAGAAATGTGACCAGTGAGTGACCAGTTGATCACTGCCTGACCCAGGGAGGGCGGGGGGGGGGCAGCTGTGGAGCAGACTTCCAGGCACCAGGGGAGGAGAGGCTTGGAGTAGCAGCCAGCCTGCCCAATCCCCATCCCTTTTCTCGTCAGACCACGGGCTTCGCCGTCTGCGATTGGCCACGAGCTAGGCTGCATGGAGCCAATGGGGCTTGCGGTTAGGCACCCACTTTATTAGTCTTTATTTATTGCAGCAAGTAACAAAACTCATTGCCCTCCCCCCTTCTCAACACCTTCTGAGCTAGTCACTGTTCTGACAGCAGGCATTTTCAGAAGGCTCCCTCTCCCAGCAGTTTGTTCTCCTCGATCCATTGCCATCCTCCTCCTATTTCACCCATCCAACCCATTTACCTCCATATTATCATTTATTTAGATTATATTAGATAGATTTAGGTGTTATTTTTAATTTTTACCCATCCCTGTGTTCTTCCTTCCCCCTCCATTGAATCCTTTCCCTCTCCCTTTATATATTTCATCCCTGATTCCCTTCCCCTGTTTTAAGTTTTGGATTTATTTAGAGTAGGATTATTATTATTAGATTGATTTCCATTTCATTTTGTACCCCTCCCTGTGTTCTTTGTGTTTCCCCCCTATAGATAGATATATGTTAGATAGATAGTTACTAGATAGATATACATAGTAGTTAGCTTAGTTATAGAGATAGATAGAGATTCAGTGTGTTTGTAGGACAAGTCCTTTGTAGTTAATTATTAGGAGATTCCATTTACTTCAATAGGTATTAGAATAGTTAATAGCAGTTAGATTTAGTGTGTGTCTATCTATCTATCTATCTATCTATACTATTTTTAAAAATTGAGTAAACAAATTAAAACAATTTTTAATAAAATCTTTGTCTGTGTTTGTCAAACTTGGAAGACATAGAGAAGGGAAGCAGAAGAGGTCGTTCTGCTGCCTGTAAGGCAGGCAATGGGGCATGTGGGAGAGGTGGTAGGGGTAGGGGCCATGCCAGCAGAGTGGCAGTAGCCTGAGAACATCACCACGCCCCAAACTCTGCAGGCCTGCTTTAGGGCAACAGGCTTCAGCAGCTCAGCATCACCTCCTGGCAGTGACCTCCACTGGAACGCAGGGCACTGGAAGGCCTGCAGGACATGAGGCTGTGGCTGTCTCTGCTGTGGCTGCAGGAGCAGGTTTTCCTGCTTCCGATGTTCCTCCAGGGCCACCAATGTCCCCCCATTGTGGAGGCGATCCCCAGCAGTCCAGAGCTGGTGGATCCCACCCCAACTGCTAGAGGCAGGGCCCAATCCCCGGGCAATGGCAGTAGGGAGAGGAGCAGCAGTAGCAGCTATAGAGGGGGGCACAGGTAGAGTCCCTTCAGCATGGCGGGAATGGGCAGTCTAGCTTCAGGGTCACCTGTACTATACGGCCAGAGAGAGAGAGAGAGAGAGAGAGAGAGAGAGAGAGAGAGAGAGAGAGGCTCCCCTCTAGAATAAGAGAGATGGGGTGGAGGGTAGGGATGGGCGAACAGAACATGGTTTGGATGTTCAGACGTTCAGTTCGAAACCCAAGTTTGGGTTCGATGGTTCGGTTCAGCTGAGTTCAGTTTGGCTGAACTTGCCTGAACATTCAAAAATTGTGCTATCGATCCCAAAACCCAATTTTTGGCCATGAAAAGACTTTCCGCCCCTGAACTCATCCGAACATGACCAAACTGTTCGTTCAAGAGTTCAGTTCGGACGTCCGAACAGACTGAATTTGGTCTGAACTCCGAACATCCGAACCGCGTTCGCCCATCCCTAGTGGAAGGGAGGCCAGCTCAAGCTACCACCTGCCAGAACCAGGAAGAACTCCCATCTGTGGATGATGCCCACATCCAGCAGCAGCAAGCCTACCAGAATGAGATGGAATATAACAAAACATGGAACGTATTATGTGCCTGCCTGTGTGCATTCCTATACCTACCTATCGTACGATTGAATGAAGTGTGCCTAACCATGTACTAATTCTAGGGAAATCATTCAGCCCCCATAGGCTGTCATTCAACTGTACCTTAATCAGTCATACCCGCCTTCCCAGGAACCATCAGTGAGATTCTGGGATCATCATTCAAGTCATTGGGGACTGTCATTCCATTCCACTGCATCCAGAAGCCCGGTACCCGGCCCTCATGTCAGCCTTCCCCCCCCAGCCTACTCCTCCACACACACCCATGGATGTCTGCTGCTGTGACGGGGATGGGGGTGATTGGCGGGGCAAGGGTGGCACCCAGGGGAGGTTAATGGCTGACCCTGTACCCGACTCACACAGGGTCCTCCAATGCTAGCGAGGTCTCTCTGGAGGAAAACTGCCCTTCAGGATAGTATGTGGACCTATTAGCCTCTCCGAGACCAGGTCCCTATCATCATAGGGCACCAGCGGTTGGAGGGGATCTGGGGCCCCACACATTTGGCTCCACACCCAGGACTCACACAACAAAGGGGGGGGCTGGACAAGTAGTGCAGGGATGGTGACAGGGGGAGAGGGAGGGGAAACCATGGAGCAGGGGACTGGAGAAGGAGGCTCACATGCTGTCAGGGAGGAAGGGGTTAAATGCCATCGGGAGCAGGAGGGGGGAGGGGACAGGTCTCTAACTCTCTCCAGGCAATCTCCCACTTGCTCACACGCTCATCCAGGGAAGGGTGTCAGGAAACCATACATACACTAAACAGGACTCAAGGGGGAACTACACACTGTAAATATACCAAGGCCACAAAAACTTAGCTCTGTCTCTCTTGCGCTTTCTCAGTCAATTGGCCAGTCTCTGCTTCAGTCACCAGTGCCGAGTGCTTGTTGGCGCTGGCATTTATCCTGGAGGCCCCGCCCCCGTGCGCTCCCGCAGGCACGCTGAACGACATACCGGCGGCACAGCTGGCCTTCAGCACCAGCGGGGTCTGCCCCCACCCCCTGTGTCAAAGGGCAGGGTGCTCCCAAAGACGTCGAGGGTGGTGTATCCCATGGCGCTGCTGCAGGCAGGGGCGGGGCGGGCAATGATGGCCCTTGGGCGGCTGATCCCTCGTCGGGGCCCGGGCCCTGGCTGGTGCAGCCCCTCCCCCCTAAATGCCTCTGATGGAGAGGCATGACAGTACCCCCCCATCAAGGTCCCTAGCCAAGGCCGCGGAGGGGGTGAGGTTTAGCGGGGTGGTGATGATGGAATGTCACCATGCGGGGGGCATGGACTGAGGCCTCAGGTTCCCAGGAATTATCCTCAGGTCCATAGCCTACCCAGTCAATGAGGTACTGCAATTGCCCATAGTGTCAGGGGGCATCCAGGATTGCCCGAACCTCGTATTCGGGACCTGAGGTGGTAGTGATGGGTGGAGGAGCAGGGACATCTTGAGTCAGTGACATTGGGTGTGCATTCTTTAGGAGGGAGAGATGATAGGAAAGGTGTATTCAGAGGTGCGCAGGCAGTTTGACCTTATAGGTAACCTCATTAAGTCAATGGAAGATGGGGTATTGTCCAATATACTGAAAGTCCAGCTTGTCCGACGGACGGGTTGTGTGGTAGTGGTGCCTGCTGATCCAGATGAGAATGCCAGGCTGAAACATCAGTGGGGAGGAATGATGCTTGTCCGCGGCCTTTTTATATTGCTGTCAGGTGCATAGCAGGGTATTTTAGTGAGTTGTTGTGCCTCACGGAGATGCCGTAGTAAAGCCCTTGCCACAGGGACGTGTGACAGGGCATGTTCATGATCCCTATCTGGGGGTGGTATCCATGTGATACAAAAAAGGGAGATTCCCTGATAGAGGCATTCAGTGCATTTTTTTGGGTGAACTCTGCAATGGGTAACCACGTGTACCAATCATCCTGGAGGTAAGAGGTATAACATCGAAGATACTGCTCCAGGTTTTGGTTGAGACGTTCAACTTGCCCGTTTGCTTGGGGGTGGTAGGCTGTCGTCGGCTTCTGCGTTATATGTAATGCTGCAAATAGAGCCTTCCAGAAACGGGAGGTGAACTGGGATCCCCTGTCACTGATTATTTTGCAAGGCACTTCGTGCTGCTTTACTATATGTCTGATGAAGAGAAGGGTCATATGTCTGATGAAGAGAAGGGGAAAAAGAGGCATGAGTAGAGACTGTTGGGACAATCTTTCCTCCCCCTCCCCCCCTGCCCTGAACCCCGGAAGGTGCATAAAGGGAGACCCGGTGGCGGTGCTACAGTGTTGCTCTCACTTACCATCTGGGGCTTGTGCCTGCATTACTGCTGTTGCTGCCGCTCCTGCTGGGGGTGTCATGATTGGAGGGTCCCGTGGAGCACCTGTGGGAAAAAGGGGCGTGAGTAGAGACTGTTGGGACAATCTTTCCCCGCCCTGAACCCCGGAAGGTGCATAAAGGGAGACCCGGCGGCGGTGCTACAGTGTTGCTCTCACTTACCATCTGGGGCTTGTGCCTGCATTACTGCTGTTGCTGCTGCTCCTGCTGGGGGTGTCATGATTGGAGGGTCCCGTGGAGCACCTGTGGGAAAAAGGGGCGTGAGTAGAGACTGTTGGGACAATCTTTCCCCGCGCTGAACCCCGGAAGGTGCATAAAGGGAGACCCAGCGGCTGTGCCACTGGCGGTTGTGCCGCCGGCCGTTAGCTGAAGGGCTGCGGCCAAAGGGCATGGCCCTTTGGGGCCCTTTGGGGCACGGAGGGGGGGAGGGGAGGAGATTATGGAGGATATTGCAGAGGAAAAGGGGGTATTGTGTGCAGGGGGGATAGTATGGACAGAGTTAGGGAAGGAATTAGGTGTTTGGGAAGAGCTAGATGTATTGGGGATACTGAGTGGTGGGATGACATCTGAGCTGGTTCCCCCCGATGTGAGAGGGTTGGAGATAGTAAGGTGTCTGTCTGGGGTAGGAGGGAATGAGTAGGTGGAGGAGGGGATTTATTTGGTCTCTGTGGGGGAGTCTGTGGAGTGGTTGGTAGGCTAGATGTAGGAATATGTTCAGTGGAGTTCTGGGTATGCTGAATTATTGATATGCTAGAAGTGTTTGTTCTGGATAACTGCGTGGATTACCCAGAACATGTTATGCTGATTTATATTATAATGTATTAGTTTATTGACTATTGGGGAATACCCAGAATATGCTAGGCTGATTTATGTTATAATGTATTAGTTTATTGACTGTTGGGGATTTAGTAGATTATTGTGGGGATGTAGGGAAGGGTGGGTATTGTAGTAGAGAGGAAGATGGAGTGGGCTGACTCTCCCCGGTGAGAGAGGGGTGGAGCCAGCCATATACCCGGTGAGAGCGGGGTATTTGGTGGTGGGGACCTCTCCCTGATTGTAGGGATGGTCAGAGAGGGTATTGTTGCAAAAGGCTGTGTTTATTGTATGTGTTGTTATGGTATTGTGTATGGTAGGTAGGTAATTTATTCATAGCGTAGCCATAGGCCATTGCTTGAAAAGACACACACAATACAAACAATTACAATTACATAAACCAGAACCTAGGACCATAGGGGTTTCCATCCCAGGCCCTACATTTAACAACCCTATGGACATATTAAAAGATCCCTAGGGACATTCCTATCACTCTAAAATTTCTGTTTTCGGTTAGCTGCCATGACCCATAGAGCCACCTACTGAGAGTCTACAGGAGTGATCTACAGCCAACAGCTTGTCCAGAATTGAAGCCCCTCTGTTAGGGAAACCCACCCTTGATCTAACCATCCCATACTTACTCAAACCTGGGTTCAGAATTATTGGACATGATAACTCTGAAACCGGGGTTAATGGTGATAAAACATTGGGACCAGGGTGAGCTACAGACACCTGACCTGCAGATGCTATATCTGCTTGAATCCCTGTCAAAGTCCGGCAGACTAGACCCCCAGAGATGGACACCTGGGGACCAGCCAAGGCAGGCGAGTCAGAAGCCCCAGAAGAAAAGTAATCCGGCTTAATTTCCACCCTCACCACACTACTAGAGGACTCACAGATCGGGGCTTGGGTAAAGGAGGTAGGCAAAACTTCTATTTCAAAAGTTTTTCCCCCACCGGGCTTGCCAATATCCAGAAGTACACTAGACTCCTCCCTACCTGATTGAATCCGCTTAAAAGTTCCCTCCCTAGGAACTGAAATAATAGGCCGGCCGTGGGGCACCAACGAGCCTATTCCCTCTTTACTATATACTCTTGCCACATACACCCCCGATAAACTAAGACAGTAAGCATGAGAAAGGAGCCAGTCAGCTATCCCAGAGGAGGAGAAATAAATGACTATCCTTACGGGACTCCCCCTAGCTGGCAAATGAAAGAAATGGATTATGTACGATCCCAAAAAATAACAATCCAAGATTGTGGAAATGTGATGTACAATGGACAATTTTGAATCCCAAGATGGATATACTCCAGATGATAATGGGAAAACCATGAAGAACAGGGCTTCTGCTATAGGCGTAACAGCCCATTGGTCCGCATCCTTCTTAAATAGGACTCTAGGAGGGCCGAGGCCATACCGGGGAGGTATGTAGGCCATCGGCTCCATTATCTGCAAGGCCAATGCAGGCTTATCCCTTCTCAAATCATTTAGGCACTCCATGATCCCATTCAATTGCTGCTGTAAGTGGGAGAGTTTGAGGTCAATCCCCTCCATTTTTGCTATAAGAGCCCTCCTAGCTTCGGCCTGGAGAGAACAGCAACAGGGCTGCACCCAGGTAGTTGGAATCACTGGGGTAACAACCCCTGGGTCCTGAATATCGCCCAATGGAGCAACTAAAATTTCCTCCCTCCCTGGGGGTCTACTTGTAGATAGATTTAATTTAACTAATTGAGAGCAACTAACCATTTTTCCCTCAGGGGATCCCCGCCCATTAACTCCAGGTGGGGGTAACAAACCCTCAGACTCCTCTAACAATCCCCCCTCACCTGAGTTTGCCTGCGTGGCTATATTCAGAGCCCCCTGCAACTCCCCCCTCTGCTCCACTGGACAAGGCAATTCAGCTTCTAATGCTATATCTGGACAACAGAATGGCCATGGATTGCCCCCATCCATAACCGTGGAGGCTGAAGGTCGAGCCTCAATCCCTCCTGCTAAGCCCCGAGCAGGTCCATTTCTCTGCTCTGGGGGGGATACCCGGGGTCCCTGTGGAACCCCCGAGTACTCCCTGAACTTAGCTGCCTTGGTGCGACAGTACTCTCCCTGACGTTTAAAAGCCCTAGCACACTCAAGCAGGGAGGGATCCAAAAAGGCCGGCCTAGATAACATAGACCCCAAGCCATCGCTGGAAACCCCAGCCACCAAGATCTCAGAACCCTGTGGTCTGGGAGGACTCCTTCCGGCTAGCACAGGGGCCCCTCCTTCAGCAGCGTCCTTCATAGGTGAACAGAGAGAATGTTTCAAAGACCCATCCAACTTGGGTCCTATAGGGACTACCGCCGGGGAGAGGCACTCTGACAACTGGAGTTGTCTGGCTTTTTTCCTAATCATTACCCCCAGCTTCTTGCCTTTTTTTGGCATTATTCCAAGGAAACAAATTGCTTGGCCAATATACAGACAAAAATATATCTCACAAAATACCCTCCAATTCCACCCTCGAAACTAATCACAAGCCCCCCTCTAAGTCAGAGTCGAATCAACAGCCCTCACCAGACTGGTGCCTAAGGCCGCGCGCACAAGGGCACGCCCTTGTGCGTGCAGCCCTTAGGAGCGCGCCTCCGGCGCTGCCGGTCGGTGCAGGGGGATTTGAAGCTCCCGGGCATCGTAGCTCCTCCCTGCAAGCAGCTGTATCCAATTGCGTTCACGGAGCTCACGGCAATGCGTTGCCCCTGGGAGTCCCAGATAGATCAGGTGCGGGGTCCCAGTGTCTCCCCCCCCAGCTGAGGGTCAGCAGCGATGGGAAGCCGGGTCTGGGGAAAATGGGCAGGAGGGATCCAGCGCCGCCGGTCAGTGCAGGGGGATTTGAAGCTCCCGGGCGTCCTAGCTCCTCCCTGCAAGCAGCTGTATCCAATTGCGTTCACGGAGCTCACGGCAATGCGTTGCCCCTGGGAGTCCCAGAGAGATCAGGTGTGGGGTCCCGGTGTCTCCCCCCCCAGCCGAGGGTCAGCAGCGATGGGAAGCCGGGTCTGGGGAAAATGGGCAGGAGGGATCCCGGTATTGTGTATGTTGGGTCCCCTGCATGGGAAGGATTCCCAGCAAATGTGGTTATTTAATTTGTTGTTCACCGCCTCGAGTCTTTGGAGAGGGGCGGGATATAAATAAACTATTACTATGACTATGACTATCTTGTGGACAGTAGGTAGGCCTTTGCAAGCAACGAAGTGGGCCATTTTTGTAAAATGGTCCACTATAACAAAAATGGTGGTATAGGTTTGGGAAGGGGGGAGTTCAATGATAAAGTCAAGACCCACCCTCTGCTAGAGTCCCAGCTGGGGTGGGGTGAGTTGAAGGAGGCCCCCAGGAGTGTGCGAGGTGTCTTGGTCTTGGCGCATATAGTGCAATTTTCTATATGTTGGTGGATGTTGGCGACGATGGAGGGACACCAAAAGGACCGACAAATCATGTGGAGGGTACGTCGTGGACCGGGGTGTCCTGCTAGGGATGCGTCATGGTGGGCCCACAAGATGTGGGGACTGCAGGAAGGTGGGACTACTATTTGTCCTTGCCGTGCCCAGAGCCCCGCGTTCATGTGGCAGTCCCGCTTTGGGGCCTCAGGGAGCTCTTTCTTGCTAGCTTCTTTTAGCTGCTCTAGTGTTATATAGGTTGCGGCGAAAACCTTGGGGTCTAAGAGTGCTCCTTTTTGGTGTAGGTCATTCCCGGATTGATCATAGCAATGAGAAAGTGCATTGGCTAAGACGTTTAGATGCCCTGGTCGATACTGGATATGGAACGTAAAGTGCGCGAAGAACACAGCCCAGCACGCATGTTGGGCGTTATCTGTGCCATCTGCAAAAAGGTCCAATTCTTATGGTCTGTGATCACAACGATGGGGTGTTTCACCCCCTCAAGGTAGTGTCACCATGTTTCAAAGGCGGCTTTAATTGCAATCAATTCTCTATCAAAGATGGTGTAGTTGCGCTCAGCCTGAGTAAGCTGTCGGGAGTATTATGCGCAGGGAAGAGGTTGCTTTGAGGTGGGAGTGTCTTGTAGTAACGCTGCTCCGATAGCAGTACTTGACGCATTGGACTCAACACAAAATGGTCAGTCAATGTCGGGGTGTTGGAGTAGGGGGGCTAAGGTGAAGGCGCGCTTCAACACTGTAAAGCTTTGTTGCTGTGCATTTCCCCATATATACAGCTGATTTTTCTTCAGTAACTGCGTAAGTGGGGAGGTAATAGTCGTGTAGTGGAGGATATAATGCCTGCAATAATTTGTTATGCCCAAAAATCGTTGTAGGGGTTTCATGGCCTTGGGGGCTGGCCACTGTTGGATGGCTGCCACCTTCTTCATGCCCATTTGGATCCCCGTAGGGGAAAGGAACCCCAAGAATTCAATGGTAGTCAGGTGAAAGGCGGGGCGCATTTTCCTCCTTTACAGTATAGTTTATTTTCACGGAGGTGCTGCAACACCTGCCGGATGTAGGACCGGTGCTGTTCCAAGGATGTGGGAAAAATGACAATGTCATCTAAGTATGCTATAACTGAGATGTCTAGTAGGTCTCGTAAGATATCATTAATGAAGTGCTGGAAGGCAGGCGCGTTGACCAGTCCAAACGGCATGATTAAGTATTCATAATGACCATACCGGGTGCGAAATGCCATCTTCCACTCATCCCCCGCTCGCACTCAAACCAGGTTATAAGCTCTGCGAAGGTCCAGTTTCATGTAAATGGTGTCTCCTTGGAGGCGGTTCAATAGCTCGGGGATCAAGGGGAGGGGATACCTATTCTTTATGATTATGGCATTCAAGTCACGATAGTCTATGCAGGGGCAGAGACCCCGATCCTTCTTTGGAACAAAAAATATAGGGGCCCCTGCAGGGGAGCTGGAGTGATGGATCAAGCCATTCCTGAGACTTTCATCTATGTACTGTCGGAGTGTCTCTAGCTCGGGGATTGAGAGGGCATAGATGCACCCAAACGGAGGTTCCTTATCCGGGAGGACATCGACCTGACAGTCATAGGGTCGGTGCGGGGGCAGCTTCACTGCCTGCATCTTGCTGAAGACCTCAGCAAAATCCTCGTATTCGGGAGGTATATTAAAGATGGGAGGTTTTGTCCTCTCGATGGTAACCAGGGCCCGGACCTCACCAGGCCTAGGGTACTGGCAGCTCACCTGGCAATAGGGGGAGGAGAAACATATGTTTGTTTTTCCAGTCAATACAGGGGTTATGTCGGGCCAGCCAAGGCAGACCAAGAACAATTCAGAACAATGGAGTACACACCATATCGAAGGCTAACATCTCTTGATGGTGACCTGTTGTACAGGGAAAGTCTGTCATTTGGTGAGTGATCGGCCCAGAAATGAGCAGTGATCCATCGATCGAGTGGACTGATTCTGGGTTGGCCTTGGGGTGCATTGGGATGGTGTTGTCATTTTAAAAAACGATGTCAATGAAGTTTCCAGAGGCCCTGGAATCCACCATAGCCCAGATGACCACTGATCAATGAGTGTTCAATTGAAGGGCAAGGGAAAGGCATAGATGAGTTGGTCCCAATCCCTGAGTAGAGGGAGCCATTTTCATGGCCAGGGGCCCCCCTGTCCCTCCTGACCTCTGGCGTTTCCCTGGTCTCGCCATTGAGGGGGCAGGCCAGGACACTCATGGACAAACTGAGATGGGTCCCCACAATAGAAACAGGACCACAATCGCCAACGTCTCTCTTTTTCTTCTGTCGTCAATGGACCTCGAGCTGCCCCGAGTTGCATAGGTTCAGGATTCAGGGCTTTAGAGCCCCCTGGTGAGGCAGGGGAGGACGTGAAGACTCTGGGGGTGAAGGTATGGGTCTCTTGCTTACGCTCGCATTGTCTCATTAGATGGTCATCAATCTGTAGGGTCTATGTCACAAGTTGTTCCCAGGTCTCTGGGAGGGCAGTGAAGGCAAGCTGGTCTTTTAGTTCCTCACACAACCCCCGCTGGAACAGGACTCGAAGAACATCCTCTGGCCAATGGATCTCCAACACCAACTGCTGGAACTGGGTAATATCAGTCATCCCCGACCTTGTTTCAAGGACATGATGGCCGCTTTGGCATCCCGCACTCGGTGCGGGTTGTCAAAATGAAGTGAAAATTCCTTCAGAAAATCCTCATAGTTAGATAATAGTGGGATGTTGCCCTTAAGCAGGGCGGTGGCCCTTTCCAAGGCAACACCGCCTAGATTGCCTATGATACATGCCACCTTCAGGGCATCGGTAGAGTAGGTCAGGGGCTGCATGGAGAAGGTGAGTTTGTACAGGGCCAGAAAGCCCTGAAAGGTCTTGCAATCTCCACAAAACTTTTTGACCCGGGGCTCTCTAGATTCCCTCAGGATTGCTGCCACCACCGATGCAGCCACCCCAGGGGACACTCTGGGGCCACGGTGGGAGGCGGGACCACAGGGGCTGCCTGAAGTTGGTCCACTGCACCAGTTAGGGTCTGTTGATTTTCTTGTAGCACTCTGACCTTGAGGGCCATGGATTGAACTGTCCATATGAATTCTGCTATCTCTTTGGCTATATCCATCTACGTTTACACCCGTAACAAAAGGGGGGGGGGAGATGGGCTGGTGATTTGGTCACGGGGAAGGGGGCGATCAGCAGGGTGAAGGAGGCACCCAAGGGAGGTTAATGACTGACCCTGCACCCGACTCACCCAGGGGCCCCACCCTCCGATGCTAGCGAGGTCTCTCTGAGGAAAACTGCCCATCAGGATAGTATGTGGACCTATTAGCCTCTCCAAGACCAGGTCCCTATCATCATAGGGTGCCAGCGGTTGGAAGGAGTCTAGGGCCCCACGCGTTCGGCTCTGCACCCAGGACTCACGCGACGGGCGGAGGCTGGACAAGTAGTTCAGGGATGGTGACAGGAGGAGAGGGAGGGGGAACCATGGAGCAGGGTACTGGAGAAGGGGGCTCACATGTTGTCAGGGAGAAAGGGGTTAAATGCCCAGGGAAGCAGGAGGAAGGAGGGGACAGGTCTCTCACTCTCTCCAGGCACTCTCCCATTCGCTCACACGCTCATCCAGGGAAGGGAACCACATGCACACTAAACAGGACTCAAGGGGGAACTACACACTGTAAATATACCAAGGCCACACAAACTTAGCTCTGTCTCTCTTGCACTCTCTCAGTCAATCGACCAGTTTCTGCTTCAATCACCAGTGCCAAGTGCTTGTTGGCGCTGGCATTTATCCTGGAGGCCCCACCCCCCGTGCTCCCGCAGGCACGCTGAACGACATACCGGTGACACAGCTGGCACTCCGGGACCAGCAGGGCCTCCCCCACCCCATGTTTTGGTGTGGCAGCACCCCCCCAAGACATCGTGGGGGGTGTATCCCATGGTGCTGGTGCAGGTAGGGGTGGCACGGGCAGTGATGGCCCTTGGGCAGCCGATCCCTCATTGGGGCCCGGCCCCTGCCTGGTGTGGACCCTACACCCTAAATGTCTCCGACGGAGAGGCATGACAGCTGACAAAAGAGCCTGTCTCTTTCTTTCTGGAACACCCACACAGACACAAGGTCTGTCCCTCCTGGAGGGCTGTCTGCAAGTTAAGACCCTGCTGCTGCCTGGCACATCTTTGGGTTAATACCTTAACTACGATACATGTGGTGCCAGGTGCTGCTGGTAGGGATCGACAAGCTGTATGAGAGTCTGCGACCTGCCAGCCAGAACTTCAGCACAGAGGGATAAAGGATTGGTCAGGTAAAACAAAGCTTGTAAAAATAACAACAAATATAACTTTTATTAACAAAGCTACAACAACAACATTATAAAACAAAAACGCAAAATTTTAAACTAGAAAGGAAACTTATCAACTAGTACTCAGTCTTTGTGCCTGCCCCCCCGGAACTTGGGGGAAAGGCAGAAGGGGTGCACGGGAGCTAGGGGCAGGGGGAATCACACCTGACGGCATTTGGTAGCCATGTTCAACGGCATAGTCAACGGCTCCTACCACAGCCGCCTGCCACTTGGAGACTGACTGGTGGAAGAGTTCCAGGTCGGCCATTTCGGTGGAGACGTACTTTGAGACGTACTGTGAGTACACCTCCACCTTCTGTTCCTGTACCTCGACTGCCTGGAACCGTTCCACCAGATGGTTGTCCATGGTGGCTGCTCGTTGCTGCAGGCCTGCCACAAAGTCCCGGGTGGGCTTCTCCACCTCGGCCCGAAAGGCCCTTGTCGCTGCAGACTCCTGGGGCCCAGGGGACTCCACATCAGAGCTGGAGGAGGGGGAAGGGCTTTNCCCTACACCCTAAATGTCTCCGACGGAGAGGCATGACAGCTGACAAAAGAGCCTGTCTCTTTATTTCTGGAACACCCACACAGACACAAGGTCTGTCCCTCCTGGAGGGCTGTCTGCAAGTTAAGACCCTGCTGCTGCCTGGTTTTCCATGGTGTCTGCATGCAGCCGTAGGCCATCCACAAAGTCCAGGGTGGGCCTCTCCACCTCGGCCCGAAAGGCCCTTGTCGCTGCAGACTCCTGGGGCCCAGGGGACTCCACATCAGAGCTGGAGGAGGGGGAAGGGCTTTGGTGGCATCTCTTTTGGCTTACCTTCCCCCCCTTCTTCTGGCACTGATGCTCCAGCTCCACGGCCACGCCAGAGTCCTGAAGCTGAGCCACCTTCTCCCCGTGAAGCTTCTCTATGTGGTCCCCTCCCTGGCCCTTTTAAATCTTTTGCCGCATGCCTAAAGAACATAAAAGATAGGAAGGAACATAAGAAGTGCCATACTGCATCAAACCAATGGTCGGTGTCAAGCCCTGCCTGGATTCTTTCTGTCTCCACAAGTGGGTGGGTGCCAACCACTCTCTGCAGGGGACTTCCATTCCTAAAAGGTCATAGAGCAATGCATACCCTGTTGTTCCAGCCGCTGTGCCTTACCTTGCAGATGGCGAATCCATTGTCCTTATGATACCACCTCCAGACATTGGACTTTGTCCAACTGGAAAGACCCTTGCTGGCATCTGCAAGTCCTGCCCTCCTTGGGGCACTATGGATGGCAACTGGAAAGACCCTGACTTGCACGTGCAAATCCTGATCTTATTTGGGGGTGCGTAGGGATGGCCATTGGAGAGTGGAGACCCTTGCTAGCCTGGCACATGTTTGGGTGGGGGTGCTCGTGCACATGCCCGACTGTTGGAAAAGTCCCCCACACTACAGTACCTTCTCTCTCTGTGGCAGACATCTGCTGCCACCCGCTGATGCCCACTATTTGTGCCTGACTGCCCACCACCCATGCACCCACCTGCACACCAGTGAGATCGCTCTAAAAGATAGCAATATTCTTCTTGTCCTCAAAGTAAAAAAAAGTTTACAAACCTGGCAGCAGTGGCAGCACCTCCTGTGCCCGTCGGCTCTTGCTCCTCCTCCACCACCAAAGGTCCAGCAGCAGCAGCAGCAGGAACCTCTTACTCCTCCACCGGCTCTGCCGTCTTGGCCTTCCCCCAGGTCCTCCTATTGATCCTCATACTCTTCATTTTTTTTTTCAAGCAAGCAGCAGTTAAGCAAAACACACAGTCACCCACCACCAACACTTACCAACCAGCCAAAACAACACAGCCAAACCAAACACACAAACAGCCAAAACACACAAACTGAACCGAGCAGCCAGCCAGCCACACACACATGCTCTCTGCCCACACAAGCTCTGCATGCACTCAAATTTCCAGTTTCCGGCTTCCTACATGATCATGGGACCACATGATAATTAGACCGAAACCGAAAGCTATCTCCAAACACCCGAACTGAACCGAATGTGACTGAACAAACGACTGAACCTGTTCCCCGAACCGAATGACCGAATGACCGAATGACCCAACCACGACCTTTTCACACATCCCTACCCATTGGTAAGATTGAAAATTTTAAAAAACAAACAAACCCCTGAGCATGCTCAGAAGTGCTTGAATGGCCCTTCCTGATCATGCTCAGGTCTTTTCAAAGATGGCTCTGGCCTGTTGATGCCCCATACATATCCATAGTCTCTATCTCCAAGCCAAGCAGTAATCCTCTGGCTAGTGCTGAAACTTGATTCTTCATTTTCCTTAGGAAACACAAAGAATCAGCGCATTCAGCCTTGATTTTCTGTGTTCTGAAGTTCCGAGGAAGGGCCCCCGAACTCCAGAATTTGACACACCTCAGTCGAGTGCAGGGGAGGGGGACAGAGGGCAGGGAAACAGGGGTGGAGACCACCACTAAGCCCCTGCTCCCCCTTCCCTGGTCCCCGCTGGTCAGGGAGGGAATAGGCCAGCAGGGGCCAGGGAAAGGGGGGCAGTGGCCTAGTGGGTGGCCAATCAGGAGTCAGGGGTGGGGTGCTTAGGAGGGGTGGGGGCCTAGCGAGGGGTGGTCAGTGGTGGGGTACTTACCTTCCGAAGGGATCCTGCGTGCTGTGTAGCCTCTTCCCAGCTTGTAAGTTTGAAAGTAAAAAACCAATAACTGAGTATGCGTAGAAAGGACCTGAATGGGGTCCCTCGATTGGCTGTTTAGTGCTTAGGGTACTTAAGCACTCTCAGACCCTGGGAGAGTACTCTCAATTTTCCTCCTTACTTGGAAAAACCCTACCTCTGGCTGTAATCACAGTCACTGTGGGCCAGGCTCACTCTTCCCTGCAGCCTACCAAGCCTTCTTCTCCCATGCTGCTCCTCTGGGTGGGCAAGCTTGTCTTGGAGGTAGTCTTCTTCTACAACTCCTGTCTCCTTCACAGTCATTCTCAGCCCATAGTACTGTCCCTTCTGCTCATCCGTGCCTGCAGTACTACTAGTGCAGTCCTCAGGTTGACACTACTCTCTTAAAGGGGCAGGACAGGTGAGTGCACTCCTCCAGCCCCCCACCCCGATCAGCTGTTCATCAGCTGAGCTGAGTGTGTTCCTCCAGCCCCACAATCAGCTGTTTGGTGGAACCAGGTGAGCATGCTCCTCTGGGCCTGATCCACAGACCCTGCCTCACAGCAAGGCTGGGTGGGGAAAACAGACATGCAGGCCTGTGTTGGCCTGGATTGGCCCAGGTGGGATGGTGGGCCTTGGGCTGGGATGCTTCTCCAAAGATTTTCCAGAGAACGTGTCCTGTAGCAGGCACCTACCCACCCAGGGGCATATGTAGGCCAACATCTGGCAGCAAAGGAACAAACATACAGGTGAGTTCTGGGCCAAAGTGAACTAAGGTCCTCCACTGTCACATTTGTTTTCACCGAGTGTTACCCAAGCAACATGCATTAGAGTCTGCAGAAAGGCCAACTGGCTCTTAGATGAACAAACATGCTGTTGTTAGTTAGTACTTTACCCACTTTGCAAAATGGCCAGTCTCACATCTCTTGGATCCAGTAAATACCTCTCACAAAAACAGTAAGTTGGTGTTGAATCATCCTAACAGCCGGTGTTGACTAAGGATACAATATGGAATTTAATTTAAATAATATGGGGTTTGGGGTCCCTGTGTTTGAAACTTCCTGCAGGATTAGACATGGTTCATTGGCCAGTTTCCTGATCATTTATGTTTCTCTCAGCCTGGGGAGATTATATCTGGGTTCTTACTTGTGACATCACTCCTTTGTTTCCCCCCACCCCCCATGCTGAGGTGGACATTGTAAAGAATGGCATCCCAGCATGACCGTAAGTCCCTTAAGGATCCATGCTACTCATATTTTTTGTTTGCCTCCTTGAATCTTTTAGTCCCCCTCCTTTTTTTTGTAAGTAAAATGGACTATTTTAGTCTTTTACAGTGCTCTGTTCTGGTTGGTGAGGAAAGGTGTTCTCCATTGCACTCTCTCTGATGGTTTCCAGTGGAGATGTTCCCTCTTGCTAGAGCAGTTGAATAATTGGGGAATTAACTCCCAGCATTGAGTAGTCTAGTCCATGATGCTCTGGCCTCTGACTGATCTAGGTGTTTCACAGTCAGTGGTCTCCACTCCTGGAAGGGATGGATTGCATTCTCCATCCACTCTTGTTCTTTTTGGAGCTGGGGTGTCTTCGTCTCTTTCTTGTAGCCTTCTAGCCTGCTAGACATCTACCCTACTTGACTCCCTAACCCCTGTGGGTATGATGATTTACTACTACTTTAACTCTATGATCCCACTGCCTTGCTATCATCCCTAGGACCGCACTGCCCCAGGTCCTTGCTTGGGGATTTTGGCCTACTCACATTTTGGCCACAACTTTACCTAGGACCCCACTGTTCTGGAGACTCCCCTTAGGCTACTAAATCTACTTCCATTTCAGCCTCAAGGCCCTGTGCCCTGCTGGGATTATGCCCCTAGTCCCATTGGCTTGGCTACCAGCTGGAGTTCCCACTGTGCCATGGGTCCATTGCACCTGTCTGGCTCATTTCCCCTCACAGGGTTTTGGAGGGGTCCTGGGTCTCCTTCAAAGGCTGCCCTCTAGTGACTAGGCCATTGTTATTTCTCCTGTTCCACCTTGAGTTTGCTTACTCCCTGTGAGTCGCCACCACACTGGGCCCATGCCCTTGGACAAAACATCTAGTCCCTTTTGGGTTTACTTACTCCTCTTGGGTCACCCGAACACTGGGCCCACAACATTGGGCAAACCCTCACAGGTGGAATACATCAGAAGCAAGAAGCCTGCTAGGTAGTCAGTTGTGCCATTAGATGACAAGGGAGTAAAAGGGGCACTCAGGGAGGATAAGGGCATTGCAGGGAAGCTGAATGAGTTCTTTGCATAGGTGTTCACTGTGGAGGATTTTGGGGAGGTACCCATGCTGGATCCTTGCTTTATGGGCAAGGAACTGGAAGAGCTATTACAAATCAATGTGACGTTGGCGGATGTTCTAGGGCAAATTGACAAACTGGATACTAACAAGTCACCAGGGCCAGATGGCATTCACCCCAGTGTTCTGAAGGAACTAAAATATGAAATCACAGACCTACTGTTAGTAATTTGTAACCTGTCATTAAAATCTGCCACTGTACCTGAGGTCTGGAGGGTGGCAAATGTAACCCCAATATTTAAAAAGGGATCCAGAGGCGATCCTGGAAACTACAGATCAGTAAGATTGACATCTGTGCCAGAGAAAATGGTGGGAACCATTGCTAAGGACAGAATTAAAGGGCATGTTGACAACCATGGTTTAATGGGGAAGAGTCTACACAAATTTAGTAAAGACATGCCTCACTAACCTGTTGGAATTCTTTGAGGGTGTAAACAAGCATATGGACAAGGGAGACCAAGTAGATATAGTGTACCTGGATTTCCAGAAAGCATTTGATAAGGTTCCTCATGAGAGACTCTTGAGAAAAAGCCATGAGATAGGAGATAGTGTCTAACTATGGATCAGAAACTGGTTAAAAGATAAAAAGCAAAGGGTAGGACAAGGTAGTTAAAATACGAGCAGACTGTGAAGAACTGCAACACGATCTTATGACACTGGGTGCCTGGGCATCTAAATGACAAATAAGATTTAATGTAGACAAGTGCAAAGTGATGCATGTAGGGAAAAATAATCCAAACTGTGTGTACACAATGCTGGGTACTAAGCTAGGGGTTACCACTCAGGAAAAGGATCTGGAGGTGGTTGTGGACAATACAATGAAATCCACAGCGCAGTGCGCAGCAGTAGTCAAAAAAGCAAACAGAAAGTTAGGAGTTATTCGGAAGGGGATAGAGAATAAAACTGAGGATGTCATAATGCCTCTATACAAATCAATGGTGCAACTGCACTTTGAATATTGTGTATAGTTCTGGTCACCCCATCTCAAAAAAGAAATAGCTAAACTAGAAAAGGTACAGAGAAGGGTAACAAAAATGATCAAGGGTATGGAACGGCTCCCAGTATGAGGAGAGGCTTGGTAGGTTGGGGCTCTTCAGCTTGGAGAAGAGACAACTGAGAGGAGATATGATAGAGGTCTATAGAATCATGAGTGGTGTGGAACTAATAAACAAGGAGCAGTTATTTACCCTCTCAGCTAGTAATAGAACTAGGGGACACTCCATGAAACTCATGGGTGGGAAGTTGAAAACAAATAAAAGAAAATATTTTTCACTCTGCGTATAATTGGGTTGTGGAATCTACTACCAAAGCTTGTGATAAGGGCCAGTACTATAGCTGAGTTAAAAAGAGGTTTGGACAAGTTTCTGGAAGATAGGTCCATTAGCAACTATTAGCCAGACATAATTGGGGAACATGACAGGAGCTGGGGAAACAACAGGGAATGGATCCCCCATTGTGACCTGTTGGGTGCTTCTCCTAAGCCACCATGATTGGCCAGGATGCTTGGCTAGATGAACTATTGGTCTGACCCAGTATGGTACTTCTTATGTTCTTAATAAGTAGGGTGACCATACCTCCCTTTTAAAAGAAGATGCTTAAGAAAAATACATGTTGTAGGGCTGCATTAGTTTCAGTGCAGCCCTACACCATGTATTTTTCATAAGTGTCTGTGGCAGGGGGGTCCCAGAGCCATACTGGGGTGTCATGTTTGGGGAATTAGCAAACCCCCAACTGCCACATGCTTCCAGTTCCAAAAGACTCTCTTCCCACAAAAGTGGGGTGCACTTGACAGGGCCCATCTAGTTGGTCCATGCCCTTGGCCTCCTATCTCCCCTATAGCCAAGGTCTACGTGACCAGCAGTGCACAGTTCATGTGATTGTGCCAAAGCCCTTCCAGTCCAGAGAACCCTGTGGGTCAATACAATTTTGTCCCTTCAGAGCGTGGCCCAAGATGGGCAGGTCCCACCTGAATGTAGCTGTCCCTCTTTTGGCAGTTCCCCAGGTTCCAGGTGGGTGCTTCAGTCAGGAGGAGAGAGCCCACAATAAGAGCTTCTATTCCTACAGCCACCCTTTTCAGACTGATCTCAGGCCCTTTATAGCCCTTGAACATGCTCAGTCTAACTAGCACCTACTGGGCAAGTCAGGGGCCTTAGAATGCCTCCCAGAGCCCAACTGAGCATGCCCCAGTACTTAGTATCTGGGAAGCCCTGAAACCTCAACTGAGCATGCTGCAGGTGCATGCCTGCCAGTATATATGTTTAGCTACAGCTATAATAGGGCTCCTCCAGGCTCAGAGGAACCTCTCTATTACAGTGCCCTCTTTTAAAGGAGAGGTATGGCCACCCTTGGAATAAGTCAGCTTCTCATTACTGGGTTTCCTTCCAGTAGAAGTGTGCACCAGGGACCCATGTCATTTTTTGTTTTCATTTTTCATTTTTGTTATTTAAATAATTCATTTCCGTTTTCATGAATATAAAACTTTTTTTTCATTTTTTTTATAATTTACATTGTTTTATATGGAAAACACACTTTTGGCTGTAATATTTTCAGTTTTTGTTATATTTTTATCAGTCACGGAGGGATAATACCTACAATGGAAGGCATTATGTGCACCAAATTTCAGAAAGATTGGATAAAGGAATCCGATTTTATAAACAGTTGAATTATGTTATTTTGCAAAGATCTGCATATACATTACTGTATTTAACTTCTTTACCTCCTATCTAATATGGATGAAACTCAGCAAGTTTATACCCCTCCCCACGTTTACTATCTGTGGAAACTTTCAGAAGAATTGGATAAAGGATCCTAGTGGTATAAGCAACTAACTTTTAAATGTATGTCTGACTGACATCTTTGTATTCCAATCAGTGCACATGAAATTTGGAAGGGATGTATATCCCATCGAATATCTGCCAAATATCAGAAAGATGTGATAAAGGGTATTAATTTTATATGCCTGCACAGCTAATGCAGAGAATGAGTCTATGCCGTGGATTCTCTTATGTGTCACTGTCGTATAAGATCTGTTTGTGATGCCAACTGGCCAGCATAAATGTCAAACAAATATCCCCGCTCTGTGCTGTGACCATTCCAAATTCTCTCCCCCACTTTTTACTGGGAAGTCAGAAGCAGGTGTTTAGAAAAGAACCAATAGAGATTCTCTTATGTCCTCTGTCACACTGCTGCAGGATGTGATTGTGATGATAATTGGCCAGTCTGGATGTGTAAACCCTGTCTTTTGATTGCTGGGATGCTATCCACAAAGTCCCAGTTATGTCCCTTCTATGCCCACCTCAAAGCTGCCCCCTATGCCCGCCTTAAAGCCACCACTGATTGGTTCTGTAAAGTTGGAAGCATGCAGTAATTGGCCTGTGAATGTGTCTGTCAGTCTGTTGGATTTCTCCTCATCCTTCCTCCTACAGTCTCCCTCCCCCTGTCATGCCAGGTGCTTGCCTCTGACTGGCAGTGCACTGCATGTGATGCTATTTGTCTGAATAATGGTCTTCAAGGGGACGATTTCAATTGCTTCCTAAATTGGGGTCCATTGTCCTTTAGTTTGGCATAGACAGGGAAGGTATGGGATACATTCCTGCCAAATGTCTTGTAAACAGGATGGAATATAAAAATGTTACAGCCGGAAATGCATTTTCAAGTTAATGGCTTGAAAATCAGGACCCTTTATCCAATATCTCTGAAATTTGACAGGATTGGTAAACTTGTTGAGGGACATAACATTACCATCTTTTATACAAATTGAACAGAAGTTAAAGAAGTTGTAGCCAGAAATGTGTATGCAGCTTTTCTTTAAATCACAACATTCAATTGCTTATAAAACCTGCGTCCTTTATCCCATCATCCTCAAATGTGGTACACATAGTGCTCTCCATTGGATGTACAACCTCCCCAAGAAGAAGAAACAAAAAAGAAATAGCCTGAAATATGTTTTTCAGTTTTTTTCCAATGGTTGGCTGGCTGGAGCCATTGTTCGGGTAGCTCCTAGGTGTCTGGGAGGCTCCAGAGTAGGGATGTGCGAACAGAATCGGGTTCAGATGTTCAGATGTTCAGTAATTCACTTCAAAACCCGAGTTCAGGTTCGGTTTGGTGGAGTTCAGAACTTGGTCGAACATTTGAAAATAGCGCTATCGATACCGATACCGAATTCAAAGATTTTTTCTGTATCAGTATCATTTGGCCCTGAAACAACCCCTGGTCTCCACCCCTGGTGCCAGGAAGTCTGCTCCTCAGATGCCTCCCCCTTCCAGTCATGTTTTCCCTGCCCAAAGTCACGTTTTCCCCACCCCCGAACTCATCCGAACTCACCCGAACATGACCGAACTGTTTGGCTATTTTTGAATTCGGTTTGGACGTTTGCTTTGGACATCCGAACAGTAGGGGTGGGTGAACGCGGTTCGGAAGTTTGGAGTTCAGCCTGAACTTGGCCTGTTCGGACGACCAAAACCGAATCCAAACATGAACAGACCAAACCAAATTCAATTCTGAACATCGAAATGACCGAACAGTTCGGTCAGTTTGGATTGCGTTCAGGTGAGTTCGGGTGGCAAAAACGTGGGACTGGAAGGCAAAAAGTAACAGGGATAGGGAATAAGCTGAGGAGCAGACTTCCAGGCACCAGGGGTGGAGAGACTTGGAGTAGGAGCCAGCTTGTCGAAACAACATCCCTTTTCACCTCAGACCACTGGCTTCGCAGTCTGCGATTGGCCACGGGCTAGGCTGCACGGAGCCAATGGGGCTTGTGGTGAGGCAGGTGCAGCAAGAAACAAAAGTGATTGCCTCCCCCCTTCCCAACACCTTCTGAGCTAGTCACTGTTCCTGAACAGCAGGCGTTTCAGAAGGCTCCCTCTTTCCCAACAGTTTTGTTCTCAATCCATTGCAATCCTCCTCCTATTTCACCCATCCAACCCATCTACCATCATAATATCATTTATTTAGCTTAGATTAGATAGATTTAGATAGATCTAAACCCAGGACTCACCGTCATGGGTCTGGGACTCCTCGTTTCTCACACAGATGCCAGTTTTCAACTGCATCAAGAAACAGCCACTCCAGCTCCAGGACCCACCATCAGGGTTCTGGGGCCAAGGTTATTGGCAGGGAGGTCTGTGGCCAATATCTAGCTGCCACTCTAGTCCCAGTACCCACCATCATGGTTCTGCGGCCATCATTCCTCGCACGGAGGCGATGTCTTTCGACCGCATCAAGGAACATCCACTCCAGTGCCAGGACCCACCGTCAGGGTTCTGGGGCCAAGTTATAGGCAGGGAGGACTGTGACCAATATCTAGAAGCTGCCACTCTAGCCCCAGGTCCCACCGTCATGGGTCTGGGGCCATCATTCCTCGCACAGAGGCGATGTCTTTCCATAGCATCAAGAAACAGCCACTGCAGCCCCAGGACCCACCATCAGGGTTCTGGGGCCAAGTTACCTGCAGGGAGGGCTGTGTCCAATATCCAGAAGCTGCCACTCCAGCCACAGGACCCACCCTCAGGGTTCTTGTGCCCTGTCATTCTGCTCACGGGGCGCTGTCATTCCACATTTTCTTAATGCAACCTGCTGTTCATGGTGAGAGAGAGAGAGAGAGAGAGTGAAATAAGAGAGAGAGAGAGAGAGAAAGTCTCCCCACTGCTAGAAGGAGAGACAGACACGATCCCACCCATGCTGTCACCTGCAGTATATGGCCAGAGAGAGAGAGAGAGGTTCCTAGATAGAATGAGAGAGATGGGAGTTTGAGGAGGAGAGGTAGGTGTATCCAGCTACCCTGGCTGCCACCTGCAAGAACTAGGAAGAACTCCCATCTGTGCTCATGCGCCCAATGCGCCCACATACAGCACGCAGCAAACCTACCATAATGAGATGGAATATAACACAATGTATTATATGTGCCTGCCTGCCTGCCTGTGTGCATTCCTGTACCTGCTGCTACCACCTATCGCATGATTGAATGAAGTGTGCCCGATAGGCTTTAGGCTGTCATTCCACTATCCCTGTATCAGTCATGTCCGCCCATGCTAGGAACCATCAACTAGATTCTGAGACCATCATTCCAGCCACTGGGGGGCACATTCCATTTCACAGCATCCAGAAGCCCGGTGCCTGCATGCCAGCTGAACTTCCCCCACCCCCAACAGCCTGCTCCTCTGCACCCACCCATGGATGCCCACTGAAGCTGCTGGAAATAAAAGCCCCTCCAACCACCATATCCCGCTGCCTGCTGCCCGCTGCCAAGGAGCCTGTATCTCTTTCTCTCTGTCACACCCACCCACACAAACACAAGCCCTGCGCCTCCATGGGGCGGCTGTCTGCAAGTTGAGACCCTGCTGCTGGCACAGCACATCTTTGGGTTAATAACTACACTACATGGGGTGGCAGGTGCTGCTGGTAGGGATAGACAAGATGTATGAGATTCTGCCACCTGCCAGCCAGAACCTCAGCACATAGGGATAAAATATTGGACAGGGAAAACAAAGCTCATAACAAGAAACACAGCAACTTTTATTAAAACTATTCAAATAATAACAACAAGAACAAAGCAACAATAACAACATTCAGAAAAGAAAAGCAAACATTGAAAGGAAACTTATAAATTAAACTATTAGTCTCTGTACCCCGGGACTTGGGGGAAAGGCAACAGCCATTGGCGCACAGTACAAGGCTGAGGGGTGGCCACCCGGGTCTCTTGTTGGTCATAGCCATGGGCCACGGCAAACTCCACAGCCCCTTCCACGGCCCGATGCCACCAGGAGAGCGCCTTATGATATAGTTCCAGGAGTTCCATCTCGGTGGAGACGTACTGGCCGTACTCATCCACCTTCTTCTTCTCCACCTGGAACGCCTGGAACTGCTCCACCAGGTGGTTCTCTATGGTGGCTGCTGTCTGCTGCAGGCTGGCCACGAACTCCCAGGTGGGCCTCTCAAACTTGGCCCAAAAGGCCTTGACCTAATCAGACTCCTGGAGTCCAGGGGTCTCCACATTGAGGCTGGAAGGGGGGGGGCCTTAAATGCCATCTTTTTTGGTTGACTTCCCCCCCTTCTTGCGCTGAGGCTCCATGGTGGCCACACCAGAGTCCTCTTCTGCTGCCTCACTCTCCTGCCATGCGCTCGCTCTATGTGGGCAATGAGCCCCAACGTGGTCCCCTCTTTTTGCAGTCAGAATCTTTTCTGGCAGATTTAAAAAGAGCATAATAAGATAGGAACATAAGAAGTGCCATACTGTGTCAGACCAATGGTCTGTCAAGTCCTGCCAGAATTCTTTCTCCACAATTGGCTGGACTGGAAGGCCAATCTCCTCTCTGCAGGGGACTTCTGTTCCTCACAGGTCATAGCACAATTCATTCCCTGTTGTTCCAGTCCCCGTGCCTTACCTTTCATGTAGCGATTCCGTCACCCTTGTCATAAAACCTCCAGACATCTGACCTTGTCCGCCGAATGTCTGGGGGTGTCACTGGTGACCTCGGCCTAGGACTCCTCCTTGGCCTGGCAGTGGCACCAGCACTGTGGCTGGCATCTGATTCCTTTCTGAAATGGGAACACATTAAGAACACCAAAGTAACATCATGCATTTATGATGATGCCTCTAGTCCTCCCTCCTTGGGGTGCTTGGGATGGCAATGGAGGGACCCTGTCTGGCACATGCAAATTCTGCCCTCCTTAGGGTGTTAGTAGCGATAGAAATGGGAGATGTGACCCTGGCTGGTATGTGAAAATCCTGTCCTCCTTGGGTGCTAGTAGCGATGGCAACGGGAAATGTGACCCTGGCTGGCACGTGCGAATCCTGTCCTTCTTTGGTTGCTGCGGAGGGATGAGACCCTTGCTGGCACATGCAAACCCTGCCCTCCTTAGGGTGCTATGGATGGCAACTGGAAAGATCCTGGTGGCTGGCATGTGCAACTCTTGCCATCCTTGGAGTGCTAGGGGATGCTAGGGATTGCAACTAGAAAGGCCCTGGCTGGCACGTGCAAATCCTGCCCTTCTTGGGGTGCTTGGGATGGCAATGGGGAGACCTTGGCTGGCTGGCACGTGCAAATCCTGCCCTTCTTTGGGTGCTGCAGAGGGATGGGACCCTGGCTGGCACATGCAAATCCCGCCCATCTTTGGGTGCTAGTAGCGATTGCAACTGGAAGTACCCTTGATGGCACGTGCAAATCCTGCCCTCCTTGGGGTGCTATGGATGGCAACTGGAAAGACCCTGGTGGCTGGCATGTGTAAATCCTGCCCTTATTTGGGGGTGCATAGGGAATGGGATGGCAACTGGAGAGTGGAGACCCTTGCTCGCCTGGCAGATGTTTGGGTGGGGGTGCTGCTTGTGCTCGTGTCTGACTGCTGGAAGAGTCCCCCACACTACAGTACCCTCTCTCTTTGTGGCAGACATCTTCTGATGCCCGCTGATGCCCACTGTTTGTGCCTGACTGATGTCCACCACCCACGCACCCACCCGTACACCAGTGAGCTCTCTCTAACGGATAGAGCCTTAAGTTTCTTGTCCTCAAAGTAAAAAATAAAGTTTACAAACCTGGCAACAGTGGCAGCAGCACCTCCTGTGCCTGCTGGCTCAGGCTCCTCCTCCACCACCGAAGGTCCAGCAGCGGCCAGAGGAACCTTTTCCTCCACCACCGGCTCCACCACCTTGGCCTTCTCCCAGGCCCGGCGTTTAATGGTGGTGGCACTGGTCACCTTCTTCTCTATTTTTTTTTTTAAAAAACACACACCCAACACAGCCAACACAACACACACAGCACCTTCCAACACTCATCAACCAGCCAAACCAAAACCAACACACACCACACAGCCAAAACACACATGAATAAAAAACAAACACACAGCCAGCCACAACACATGCTCTCACCCACACAAGCTACACACACACTCAAATTTCCAGTTTTGGGCGCAATCACGGGCTCTCGCAATACTTTTTCCAAACGCCCGAACCAAATAGAATACGACTGAACCAAACGTCCAAACCTGAACGCGGCGAGTAAACCAAATGGCCAAACCGAACAGGCGAACTGAACCAGACTGAACCCAATGGTTGAACCCAAACCGCAATCTGTTTGCCCATCCCTAACGAACAGACCGAGTTTGGTCCGAACTCCGAACATCCAAACCGCCTTTGCGCATCCCTGCTCCACAGGTCCCCATGGTTTACGAAGGACCTCAGGTGACTGAAGGGCGAAGGGAGACAGTTAGAGTGGCGGTGGCATCGTACTCATACTCAAGACGATTGGTTGCAGCATATAGAGTTTTTGAAGTCCTATGCTGTGGCAATGAGGGCAGCAAATAATCTGTTCTTTGATGCACTTGTGTCTGCTCAGTCGCGTCCATTCGAGCTGTTTTGGGTGGTGAGAGGTCTGGTCAGTACGGCCTTCCTCTTCCTGGAAGAGGAAGATTTGTCCGTGGATTTGTCCACGGTCCGCTGTGACATGTTTTTGAAGTACTTTGTGGACAAAATTGCTCGCATTGAGCATTAGAGCTGATGCAGCAGCAGCTGTTATCGCACCGCAATTCCATTCCTAAACCTCGGCATCCGACGTTGCACCTCGCAGAATTCCGCCCGGTACTCCGCAATTCCGCGATTCTTTCACAACAAGAATCTGCCGATGTGGCATGTATGTGTTTCACCAACTTGCTAATCGTTACCGTTGTCGCCTAAAATCAACGGTCTTTTCCCACGTTCCGCCAATTTAATATATGAGAGACAGTCATGAGCGTTTATTGCGGTTCCGCGAAGGGAGTATGACTGTCACGCTGACTGCTGGTGCTGTGTGTGTCTCTCTCTGTGCCGCAATAACTGCCCATTCTTCTCAATACATACATGCATGGACAACATGTTCTGGTTGGGAGTTCAAGGAACGGTGTTTTCATTATATGGCAAATTGATCTTTTATGTAAACGTAAATTGATCTCCAAAGTAAAGTTTTTTGACAAAACTCCTGGTGCGAGTTTAAAGTGACCTGTGTATTAGCTGACCGAGTCATTTTTTACATCATAGGACCAGCTCAGAAAGTTGAAGGAATGAAGTGTGAAGTCCATGCAGAAGAGTTTCTTACAATCCTCATTCCGCAATTCCTCAGTCTAGAAGAAGTGAGCTGAATAACAGAACTCTGTTGGCATAGTTGTTAATGTTCCCACTTGCTATACCATTTGTAGCTGTCATTCAGCTAGTTCAAATCCCACTGTTACATGTAACTCTATTTTAATTTTTTTTACTTTTACATTAGTGTTATTGTTTGTTTTGTTAATCATAAAATTATTGATGTGTTTGGCATACTTTGTAATATAAATAATTTTAAAATGCTTATTTATTACATTAACCCAAAACTTACTGATTAGCACAGCCAAGCCAGGTGACGTGATGAGTGCTATTATGCCCTTCCCCCTAGTGTCTCCCATGTTACGCTCACTTGCAGTTGCCGACCGCCGTCACCGATGCCGTCACTGACTGCCCTGTCCCCACCTGTCCTTACGTGACCACCTTCCCTCCCCCGGACACTAGAGTTCTGTAGAGTCTAGAGATGCGCTGGTGGGCGACAACCAGCAACAGCCAGGGAGAGGGGTGTATGTGTGGTGGTTTTAGCATTTTAATCTTATACTTTATCAGAACCTTTGTATTATGGCGTTAAGAAAGGACAGTGAAATAATGCCCTAAGAGAGAGTGATTGATTTAGAGAGGTCCTACTCCCTGCCCAGTGTACTTACAATCAAAGATGCACAAGGATGAGGGGAACAGATAGTGAAAGACAGATACACATGTATTCCCAGTTTACATATGGGGAACTGAGACTGAGAGGTTTTTACTTCTCCAAGGCCAATCAGTGATTTCCTATTTCAATTAACCCTGGTCTCCTAGGTCCAAGTCCATCAGCCCCCTACGCATTAGAGCTTTAAAACAGTCCTTATCGTGTGGCTCAGTGTCTCAGCTTTGGGGTGGATGTACAGAAGATTCAACCCTTTTTCTGCTCAAGTCCCTTCTAATCATCTGGCTTATAAAGTAAGGAGGCATACACACACACACACACACACACACACACACGCACTCCCCAATTGAAAAGAAAAATGGGTACTCCTCAGGGATACTGCAGTGCAGTGCACAGCACACACTGTGGCTAATCCACAAATGGTAGGTTGAATAATGCATATTTGAGGGGTATGCCCCTTTTTTTTATTCAAATAGTTTGTTGAATTTTTTATTCAAATAATTATTGCATAGTTTCCATCCCAACTATGGAGGCATAGTTGGGATGGGAATAGATGGGAATAGATCCATATAGAATAGATAGAATAGAATCCCATAGAATAGATATGCATCTATATGAATAGATTGGGATGGGAATAGATGCATAGTTGGGATGCATTTGGATGTGTCATTTAAGACTCTATACAAAGCTGTGCAGTAACCATTGTTGTACATATTAACTATTTATACAGATGTGTCTGTGGGTGCCTTTGTTTCAAATATCTATTACTACAAAAGTACATTACAATAGATATGGGTGAATAGATATAGCATAATAAATATGCTTAACCATGATCTTAAAAAAAAAAAAGCTTCAAGAGTCTGCTAATCCATAAAGAAAAGAGTTTTCGATTCTGGAGAGTAATTTTGGGAGGCTACTAGCACCTTTAGGAGGTATTAACTTTACACAGCTGTGCATTAACCACTGGTAAAGATGTTCAGTAACCACACTTTACAAAGGTTGTGCATTAACCACTGATGTACGTGCATACTATTTATTAGGGGTGGGACTACCGGATCATCCGGTATCCGATACTGCCGGTATTTTGGTGTACTGGCAGTATCGGATTATTCAGGTATATTGGGTCCGGTACCGGATCCCCCCGTGCTGGATTTTTTTACATTGCGGCCATTCAAATAAATGGCCACAATGTAAAAAAAAACCCACAAAAAACCCCAAACACTTTCCCTCCCCAAGTCCAGGCTGCGCGGGTGGAAGGGGGAACACCCCCCCACCCACCCTGCCCAGCCTGGATTTTAAAAAAAATACAAATTTCCCCTAAGTCCCTTGTGCGGGATCTGGGCCACTGCAGGAGGCCCATAGCCAGCACCAGAAGTAGGTAAGTACCAGTACTATACTGATCCCTGGAGTGGGGGGTGGTTTAACACCCCCCCACCCCAGGGATCACCCTACCTCCCCACCCAGGGATTGCCTACCTTGATCTCCGGGCGGTGGAAGTTCCCCAGAAGGCCTAGTAGCGTGCTGAAGCCAGCAGCCACAGCCAGCGCTGAAGCCACCGGACCGCTGCCGCAACTGCCCAGAGCTCAAAGTAGGCGATCCCTGGGTGGGGAGGTAGGGTGATTCCTGGGGTGGGGGGGGTGTTAAACCAACCACCCCCCACCCCAGGTACCAGTACAGTACCGGTACCATAGGCTGCCTTACCTGCTGCTGGTGCGGGCTCTGGGCCACCGGCAGTGGCCCAGAGCCCGCACTAAGGGACTTAGGGGAAACGTTTATTTTTTTTAAAATCCAGGCTGGGCAGGGTGGGTGGGGGGTGTACCCCCTTCCACCCACACTGTCTGGGAGGGGGAGGGGGAGGGGGAAGGCTTTTGTTTTTTTCCATTGATTTCAATGGGGACAGTTCCCCATTGAAATCAATGGAAAAGATCCGGTACCGGTAAACTGGTATTAATCCGGTAAGCCGGGTTTTTTAAATCTGGGAACCGGTAAAACTGGTACACGGTATTTGCCCTGATGTCCCACCCCTACTATTTATACAGATGTGTCTGTGGTGGGTGTCTTTTCTAAAAATGTCGAGTACTACAAAAGTAAAGTACAAATGATATGTTAAAATAAATTTTGCTTAATAAATATGTATTACCATGATATTTAAAACATACAGCTTGATGAATCTACTGATCCAAAATAGAAAGAGTTTTCCATTATAGAGCAATGGAATTGTTTTAGTCACTTTACATAGTTTGCGGTGGGGCCCAATTTCCACTTTACACTTTACCATTGTTGTCCATTCTATCTATTTATACTGATGTGTCTGTGGGTGCCTTTCTTTAAGACGTCTACTATTCTTATACCCTTGCATTAGAGCTGGTTTTGAATATTGCAAAAAAATGATAAATGACCACACCATCACCCTAGACCCTGTATAGTCTGTCATTTTTTTGTTTAAGATGGGTCTTTTAGGGCATTGCTAGGGCATTGCTACATATCCAGCACCTCCATGCATCCACTTTCCTCCTTCTAGAAGTCCTCAAGGGACTGAATCCACCTTCCTCCCTCTGCACCCCTCCAATCACCTGCATGCGCCTTTACCCCTTATGCACCTCTCCATACCTGCATCCACCTTTCCCCCTTATGCACCCCTCCATACCTGCATCCACCTTTCCCCCCAGCTGCAAAAATTGCTCACTACTAAGGAATGAATTATTATTCTTATTTATTTATTTTTTAAAAAAATAACAAAACACATTAACAAAACATTCTAACAAAACCATAATATAATGTTCAAAGATACATGTGGAAAAATATAAACTGTTTCTTTTTAAAAATTAACTAAAAATTACGTTTGTGGGGGTGTTCAAAAATTACATTTTTGGGGGTGACTAGCTGGTGTATGCATAGAAAATACATAGCTGTATGCTATGCAAATACATAGCATACAGTACACAGTATACAGAAATTACTATATATTTTCTGTATCCAGAAAAACAGCATAGCTGTTAAGGTTCCTGCTTGCTATACAATGTGTAGGTGTCATTCTGTGGGTTCAAATTCCTGTTGTTCTATTTAACTTAATTTTTTTATATATATATATATATTTACATGAGTGTTAATCTTTTGTAATAATACAATTATTGCTGTGTTGTGTTGCTCATGGCATACTTTCTATGCCCAAAAATATGCTTTCTTATTACATTAACCTATAGCAAAGATTCACATATCTGGGGTGAAACTTTAAGCACGCTGCATCACTGCTAGGCAACGAGCAACAACGCCAGCCGGGGAGGGAAATTTAAACTGGGTGGGCACAGTACACGGACAGCACCGGGACGTGTCGTGATGGAGATAGGCAGGAGGGATAGGAGAGCGGAGGTGGGCAAGATAGGAATGGAGGAGGAGGAGGTGGCGGCAGCGGGCTCACAGCACCACTGGCAGCCTTGTACCCCCGCCTGGGCAGGGTGGCGCAGATCACCTCTCCCACCCCTCTGTGTTGGCTTCCAGTTGTGTTGGGTGTACTCCCTCGCCTTGCGTGTCGCATCCCTGGTCTGTGTGTTGAATGCCTTCTTTTGTGTGTTCTGCTAGTTTCAGCCAGGCTAGCACCTGCGCTTTCCGCATCCCACGCCTCGAGTCGCTTCTTCTCAATTCATTACAACAATGTTGCAGCTGCCGGCTGGTGGGATTACCTACTGTCCTTGGAGCTCCCCCATGCATCCTGTCCCTCCAGGGCTTCCAGAGCAGAGTCACCCACCCATTCATTGCAGTAGTATCAGGTGCGTTCTGCTGCTTGAGACCATTGCTGGATGCTGCTCTTCCCCAGGGCTCGCAGGCATAGCAACCCATAACTGGAGCTTCCACGAGACAATGACCCTGCGTGAACTTCGGCATTCCCCAGCCATGAAATTGCTTTCCAACTGCCTGGACAGCCGCACAGGTGCCTATGCGAGTCTGAGTTCTGGGTTCCGCTACTTTGGGTATGAGTTGAGCGCCCACAACTGCCAGCTGCATGCGGAGATACTGGGCCTCCGTCCCTTTCCCAATGGTCGCATCCCAGAGATGATGAGCTCACATGTGGTGTGGTCCATGGAAGAGACCGTGTTCACTCTGTATGCGTGCAGCATATCCTCCTTCACAGCCTGTCTGGAGGAGGGGGGCTCTTCCCTGGCTGTAACCTTCTTTGGCTCTGTCCATGGGGCCCGTGGGTACCGGTGGTTACGTGGTGCAGCCTATCACTGCCTGTTGGAGCTGGGTCACCTTCTGTGGCCCCCAGCTGCCGACTATGTCTTGCCAGAGCCCACTGCGGTGGAGCTGATGGCGCTGGCTGGTGTGTGCTCTTGATCTGATGTGCAGGTGGGTCTGGCAATGCTTGATCCCTTTGAGGCATACTATCTGGTTGCACACTACATGTCTGAGCTGGGATACCCTTGGGGCATGCTGCAGTGGCCCCACTACGTGCACCTGGTGGGCCACCCAGCCCCTGGCCCCTTCTTGGCCCCCTGCAGCTGGATGTGCTTGTGAGGCCCCCAGTGTGTTCCATGCCCTCGGTGTGACTGGCCCCGCTTTGTGCTCCCGCCTCTGCCCTGTCGCCGTGGGCCACTTCCCAGCCCACCTCCTCCATGATGTCCACTCCATTGCTTCCTCCAGTGCTTCCCTATCCCTACTACAGCTGTGATTCCTCCTGTGCCCCCACCAACCACCCGTGGGTGACTCTGTGACTCTGTGACCGTGGGTCCTTATAATGTTCCTCCCTGCCCCTGGACGAGACTGACAGTTGTTTGATTTCAAACTTATTTCATTACTGCACTGCGCTGTTGGTTGAACTTGGGAGGGATTTTTTTTTTTATTCAATAAATAATAATTAGTTTTTATTAGTTTCAGTCTGTTTTCAAACTTGCCAGACAGAGCTGCATGGATGCCACTAGACAACCGTACCCTCCAACCCCCCAGCCAAGGGTGTTTTACAAACAACTTTATTTTGAACTTGCCAGTCTGTTAGGGGGGACGGGGGAAGAAGGAAGGTGGACCTGACTAAACCGCTACCTTGTCTTAAGGTTCCCCTGTACGCTCGTGAGGGGGCACCACAATAGTAAGGAAGGACACCCCTCAGGTTGGAATAGGGCCGCTGGCTTTGGGATAAGCGGCGGCCTATATCATCATCGGGGGGGAGACAGCAAGGCCCGGAGAGTGCCCCCTCTCGAGTGTGCTGGTTGCAAAGGCAACCCCTTAGCCCCCCACAACACACCCGTATCACACGTGCCCCGAGAATCCACACACGGAGGGGGGTGCCCACTGGTGGGGGAAGAGGGAGAGGGACCCTGTGGGTACAGGGATCTGGAAGGGGGGATCGCTCGCTCACACTGACAGGGACGGGTGGAGGGTGCGGGTACACGGGCCCCCGAGGGCAAGGACAGTGCCCACCACCCGCACCTCCCCCACTCACACACACTTCCTGCTAGAATCCCCACCCCGCTGTATCGACAATTACTCACTCGCCACGACCACACTCACACGCCACACTCTCGCTCCTCGTCCGCACTCCACACACTCCTTCACTACGCTCATGACTCCTTCAGCACAAGGGGCCAGTCTGCAGCAACGCTGTTCACCGGCGTTGTTCTGCAGTCCTTGGCTGCCTTTTAACTCCCTGCCTGTAGCCCCGCCCTTTCCTGCAGGCGTGCGGAGTGGCGCGGCGTTTCTGCCGGCCCCGCCCCTTCTTTCCCTGCCGGCCTCCTTTCCTGTAGCTTTTGCGGCGGCGGGGATTGTTCCCGCCGCCGCGCCTGGACCCGCGGTCCTCGTGCCCCCCGCTTGCTCGGAGGCCGCTGTGGTCGGGGGGCTCGCCGCCCCTGCCCCCGCGCCCGGGCCCAGGTAGGCGGCAGCCTTACACAGTCATCCAGTGGTGCAGTACCAGTTAGGAGGGACGGGAGTTGAGTGGACTGAAGTTGAATGTTATTGTGAAGTCTCCAAGTACTCTGCCCCCACCGCAAACAGTTAGGCTTAGGAGGAAACTGTTTGTTCACTATGAGTAGCCACCGGGTAGCTACTGCTAGCCAAATGTCCCCTCCCCCACCCTCCGGGCAAGCCTGAGCTGGGTGAATGACTCACAGACACATAATACTCAGCCTAAAAAGGCTGGCCCAGGTGAGGGGAGTAGCCCAGCTGCAGTGTATGTTATCTTAACAACACATCTCTGACTTTGAGAGAGCATAGCCGGCTATACCCCTAGTTTAGCTGGAATCCAAATACCAGTCCTCTCTCAGACCCCCAAAGTGAGTAAGGATTGAGAACTCTTACTGCTCTTCTAAGATGATCTAAACCGGCTCAACAGCTGGCTTCAGTTTCGCCAAGTTACTGTTTTGTTACCAAAACATCTTCACAAGTGGCAACTATAAGCACTGCATCCTTGTGTCTTCCTCTGTTTTGGGAAGAGGCTTATATGTCCAACAAAGAAGTTTGATACCTTGTGTCGGTCAGCCTAAAAAGACTGGCCCAGGAGGGTGAAGTGAAGTGAACTCTCCGAGTGCCCTGCCCCTACCCCACTCAAAGAGTTAGGATTAGGAAACTGTTCAAGTTAGTAGTACCTAGCCGCCCGGTAGTTATCTAGTCAACCTTCCCCTCCCCGCCCCCCTCTCCTGCCAAGCCTGTTTTACAACTTTCAAAGCCATGTTGCAGTACGTGTCGGGAGTTGAGCCTGGGCTGGGACTGGGATTGGATGTGAACAGAATTTCATAGCACCTAGTTCCTAAACCCTGACTGTGGTGCGAGTGAACCTTAGAAACCGAGAATTGGCCCTGAAATTTGAAGCACCAAATCTGCCCCCATTGCACACATCCCTGCACAAAGTTAGAAATTACAATTGACTCCCCGTCCTTTTTCCCACACCCACCCCATCTGGGAGAGTGATTTGATTAACTTGCACTCTAGTGCAGTACGTTGGTACGTTGGCACCGCAAACTTTGACTTTACCCCCACCTCCAAGTATAGGTCCAAGTATGGAAAGTAGTACAATTGACTCCCATCCCCGTCCCCACCTCCCCTAGCCGAGAGACTGATTAGATTTCAAATTTGCTCTCCACTGCAGTAGGTTTGTTAGGAGGGACTGGGAGGGACTGAGTGAACAAGCAGTCCCTTGGAACAATGGAACAATCTCCATTCTCCACTTCCTGGCTTCCTCCAGTGCTGTCTGGTCACTCGGGTTATTCTGCTGCTCCTGCCCTGCCCACAGCCACAGGTACTGTGCTGATGCTGAGCTCCTACTACAGCTGTCTCAGATTCCTCCTGTGCCTGTGCCACCCCCCATCAACCACCCAGCCGTGGGTGACTCTGTGACTGTGGGCTAACATTGTGAATGTTAATGAGATAGATCAATGTAACACAATGTATGGGAGTTTATATTATTATTTCTGTTTTTCATAATGTGTGTTGTAACTGTCTGTATACAGATCTAGCTTCTTCTTATCTAAGCCATGCAGCCAGTCCAACTCCTAATTCAAGAACAATGCCATCCAATAAATAAAAAAAAAAATCATTATTTTAAAAGTGTTTTCCACTTCAATAAAGGGAAGGAGTGTAAGCACATGAAGCCCAGTAGGCTGGTTTGGATTGGACTCAGGGGACTGCTGTGACTCCAAACGTCAGATGAGCTAACTGCATTAACTCGCTTTGGTTTGGGACGGAGCTTCTGTAGCATAGCAGTTTACGTTCCTGGCTGCAATTCTGAATTTTTCATTCTGCTGGTTCAAATCTGTAGTGGGCCATTTTACTTTTATAAACAAATGTTTTATGTTGCACGGTAAGATAAAATGATGTTACTGCGTCCTATCATAGTTCAATTTCTAGTTTACTTTATCAGACCTCTGTGCAGAGCTAACTCTCACATTAGCTAGGTGTGTGCTTACTCTGTCTCTCGCCTCTGTTGGATTGCTAGCAAACGCGCTGGTGGCTGGCAACCGGCAACAGACAGGGAGAAGGGTGTGTGTGGAGTGGGGGTGTGAATAGAGAGAGGGGGTTTCCACCCCTCGCGGCTTTAAGTTGTTAGCTTTGGAACTTAAACTGAAGTTGTAAAACTTAAAACTTTAAATTCCCCTCCCCCTTTCCACACACAACTCCAAAGTTGTTAAGTTAACTTTAAACAAGAATGAAAACTCTTGGTGTCTAATTATTGTAGTGAGGTGTCCAACTCCGGACTGGTGCTGCCCGTGCCCCGAGAGCGACCGTGCTCAGCCTCCCACCTTTATTGAAGCTCTCTCTAGTCTCTACCTGGACAGACCCACCCAACCTCAGCTGCACAGCTCATTTACTTAGCAACTGACGCACACCAATAAGAACAGTCCTTCCCTGTGACTGACAGCTGACAGCCACAGGCATTTAATACAGGGAGGCGGGCTTTATTTCACGTTGGCCATGTGCTGCGTGTTTTCATGTCAAATCAATCTCAATTCAAAACTTCCAAAAATGGCTTTCCAGGGGTTTGTTGCAGTTATGGATGGGCTGATGAAAATTGGTAAGTCAAATTTTATTGTTTTTTAATGGGAACACTCACTCTATTCCATACTTGACATTAGTGGGGCTACCGTCATTAATAGTGCATTGATATGTTTTATTTTACAATTAAATTACAGGGGAAATTTTGGTAGATATTGGCTCTGCGATATGGGCCACAGTCTGCAGTACAGATGATACTGTAGAGAACCTGTCAGCCAGACAGGAGAAAATTGGTAAGTATTTCTCAAATCTCCATTGTTAGTTACTATTACCCTGGGAGTAGTGATCACATAAAATAAATACCTTTGCTGCTGTTCAAGAATGCATAAACTAACTGAATTCCATTTTTACAGAAGAACAGCTGGCAACATTACAGGAGGACACCACAGCCATAAAAAATATGCTGGTGGAAGTTTTGGAAGAGGTGCGGAGCCAGCATTGAGCCAGCGTCTACCTCCGAATACCTCCAAAATGTAAATAATGTAAATAATGTAAATATTTTTAAATGATTTTTAAAACTGTTATACAAAATGTTGTTTTTTATATATGTTTCTTTGTGCTCATTATTTTTGCGCCTGTCCTGTTGCTGAAAGCACACACCACTGAAGTCACCAAAGCTCACAAGTGATACAACCACCTAATTGTGCTATTGCACTACCCTTGTGAAAAATAAAAAAGGTAGTTGCCCATGAAAATTAGTTGAGTTTAGTGTCACCTCCCATACATGACAGTTACTCTCAAGAGACCTTTTTGTGAGAGTAAATACATGTTCCATTATTTTTTTGTTTCAACAACACTCATGATTTTATAAACTTCTATCATATATTCTATCATTTTATAAACTTCCCTCCCCTCAGATGTGTGCCTCAATCTCTTCCCAAATGCAAGGAGTCCAAACCAAATGAGTTTTTCTTGCAATCTATATGCATGGCTACTTTTTAAGTGTAGCAGTACAAGCTATAGAATGCACTGTTATCACAGCTGCATTATGATTGTATTACCTTTGCCATGGGCCTTTGACAGTCCACCCAACCCTACCCTACCCACCCACCACAACCACACCCACCACCCACATCTGTGTTCATATTTATTTTATTAATATATACCATGTGTCCAGTGTATGTTTAATGATTAAAAGATGATAAAGCAAATTTAGGAATGAAGATAAAATTATTTTTATTCAATGTAGGAATTAATGTAATACATGTTGGTAGCTGTGGCACTGGCAATCAATTTTTTTTTTAAAGTCAGTGTTTTTTATTCTCCAGATGAAGGCAAACCCCAGAATGCACATCTTATTAAAAAAACCACTACTGGTTTGTGGGGAAAAATTTGATTGTGCTGGGAAAATTCCTTCATGACTCCATATGAAAATAGCAATCGGATCAGTACTAGATCCCAGAAGAATACTGGCAGTGGCTAGAAATTGACTGTCTAGCTGTTCTGTGTTTTTCTCATTAGTTTATTCATGTTCCTTAAAAACAGCCTTAAAAAAAGCACAATTATTAGTCACATTGTATAAATGTATGCTAGCCGTATGTGTACAATAATGTGTACACAGCATCCATGAAAAAAAAACACCATGTTGCATACTCCAAAAAGACTGCACAAATCACAAAGACACTGCATTCCTATGCTATGTATGCACATGCCCCCCCTTGAGTCCAAGTCCAGTTTGCCCATGTGTCATTCCGTTGAGGCCATGACCGCACAGCATGCAAACTTTTGGAATCATTGTTGGGTGTGCTGCAGTAAGACAAATGAAGTAAGACAAACCACAAAGACAATGCATTCCGATGTTATGTATGCACATGCCCCCCCCTTGAGTCCAAGTCCAGTTGTCTGCATTGTCTTACTGCAGTAAGACAATGCAGACAATGCACAAATCAGTTTGCCCATGTGTCATTCCGTTGAGGCCATGACCGCACAGCATGCAAACTTTTGGAATCATTGTTGGGTGTGCTGCAGTAAGACAAATGCAGTAAGACAAATCACAAAGACAATGCATTCCTATGGTATGTATGCACATGCCCCCCCTTGAGTCCAAGTCCAGTTTTCCCATGTGTTATTCCGTTGAGACCATGACCACACAGCATGCAAACCGCACAGCATTGCTGGGTGTGTGAGAAACCGAAAAAGACAGAGTGCACACATTAATCACTGTCTGCTCTCAAGCAGACGAACACTGCCCAACCTTACCTCCTCACTCAGTGCCATTGTATACCTTCCGAGATTTCATCTGGGTGGTCATAACCCTTTTTCTGGTAATCCATCGCCTCTGCGGTGCACCTCATTATTTCCTCATCTGTGGCTTGCAGGAAATCCTTTGAAATTTTTGGTAGGAACGACCTGTTCATTTTAATTAATGCTAGGTGCTCGAGATTCAAACTGGAAAGACTAGTTCTTTCATTACCTAAAATTGCGCCAACACAGCTGAATAAACGTTCTGATGGGACACTTCTGGCAGGACAACCAAGGAGTGTGATTGCCAAACTGTAGAGTGCTGGCCAAGTCTCTCTTTTCTCAGCCCAGTAAATAAGTGGATCCTTATTCGTGCCAACCACAACATCCAATGAAAGATACTGATCTTACATGTCTTCGGCTGCAGCAAGTGTTATTTGATGGTGATGATGGTGAAGCGGATCTACTCTTCTTGGCCGTCGAGTGCAATTCTGTGCAAGGAGGCCATACTTTTCAAAATTTGACCAGATCGATGAAGCCTCAGGCTGATGAGTGTTATCTTCAGAAACGCTCTCAGTCTCTTCTTCATCCTCTTCATGCGTGTTGCTGCCAAGCTCTCCTACCATATGTGCGGCGATTTCTTCGCATGCAGCGGTAGCAGATTCTTCACCACCCAAGACCTTCTTAACCTTCTTGAAACGTGGGTCCAGAGCTGTTGCCATCCGGTACAATGAATCTTCACCAATCTTCTCAAACTGTGTGCTACGGTCAATAACTTGACCCAAGAGAATGGCAAGACGCTTACCATCCACCTGATGACAATCAAAGGAGGCAGCGATGTCTTTGACTTGGCTTCTTAATAATACCAGCGAGGCCAAGCTCTGGCTGAGTGTTGCATCGGCCTTGCTCACAAACTCAGTCATGACCAGAAAGGGCTCCAGCAGAATAATGAGATTTTCTATGACATTCCACTGTCTGAGATTTATCTGCATATCTGAGGCTTCTTTTACAGACCTTGCGGCCACAGCAAAGAAAGTCTCGATTGCAAGTCTTTGCGAATGGAGTCTCTTCAGCATATAATATGTGGAGTTCCACCGTGTGCAGATATCGATGGGGAAGAAATGAAGTGGAAGGTTTGTCTCCTGCTGTATCCTCCGTAGCTCGCGGCGTGATGTGGCAGATCTTCGAAAGTGCACCACCAATTTCTTTGCACACTCTACTGTGTCCCTAATCAATGGATCTGCTTCCAGAAATTTTTTTGCCATGAGATGCAGCGAATAGGCCATGCATGATGCATTTTGGAAACCAGCCTCTGAAATGCCTTTCACTACATTTGACCCATTGTCTGAAACAAAGCACCCAATGGAGAGACCAAGTGGCTGAAGCCACTTCTCTGTCTGTTGTAATAATTTTTGCCGGATGTTTTCGGCAGTGTGTTTCTCAGGAATGTACTCCAAAGCAAGTATGGCTTGCTACCTCACCAGTATATTTTTGGGGTCATGATGAATCCAGTGGCCCGTAATGGACAGGTACTCCATGTGCTGTGCACTGGTCCACATGTCTGTTGTAAGGTGCACAACATTGCCCTCGCAGTCACGCATAGAATCTGATACTGCTTTTCATGATGTCTGGTACAGTTTGGGAATGGTGTTTGCAGCAAAATAAAATCATGATGGCACCTTCCATCATGGTGCCATTCCATCCATTACTTCTCAGAATCCCTCGTTCTCAACAAATGAGAAGGGAAGCATGTTGACTTCAAGCATCTTTGACACCAGTGCAAGGTAGTACTGGGCAGTAGGGTGAGATGCTAGCCATTTCATTTGATTTTGCAATCTTTCAACCAGGAAAAAGCTGACAGATTGCCATTACATCGTTTCTCATGTACTCTATTAGCTCAACGCCATTGAGCATTCCAATATCATTACTACCAGAGTGTATTACAATGCATGAAGGAAGGGAAGAAATGGAGGAAATGTATTGCCTTTCGTTCTTTAAAGCAGGCAATACATTAGACCATCGCATGCCCCCCCTTCTAATCCAGCGCACTGTAACATTTTCCAAATTCAAATCGACATCGGTGTGTTCTGTGCGGCAGACTTGCTCTAGTCTGGTGATGTAGGAATCACCAATGAACCAAATATTCTTCATCATTAATATCTAATGGAAGAGGGCAAGCAAATTAGTAGGCTGTTTTGTAAAAAGAAATTTAAATAAATGTCCTTATTACACTTACTTAAATTTGGTAACGGAGAGAATGCTGGTGAACTGATTGTCTGCCAAATGTATCAGGGAGGGAGATGATCTGAAAAGAGTGGATGAGAATTTAGGTTAGCAGCAATCATAATGTGCGATGAAGAATGTTGATTTCATCTTTTTTATCAAAAAATATTTAAGTAAATAAGCAACACACAAAGCACATGCACACAGCGTCTCAAACATCAAAGTGGTGCTTGATATGACTGTGTATATAGCGACACCCGAGAGCGTCCCATTGGTGAGAATGTTCAGAGCCAGCTCGCAGAACCATTGCTTGCAAGGCAACATCCTCGAGCCACACCAATCCGGAGGGAATTTTTATCTTTTTAAAAAAGACACTGCCTGCCTGATCGGGGAAATAGACACTGATGGCGGGGGGCTGCCAGGACAGTTCGGAGGAGGGGGGCCATAGCTGGTAGCTGCGGTAGCCGCAGAAGCTGCCGGCAAGCCTGGAGCAGGGACTCGGTGTCGGGGAAGCACATGTGGAAATAGACACCGCCGGGAGGGCTGCTGAGAGAGTCAGCCCATAGAAAGCCAGGAGGAGGGGGGCCATAGCCAGTAGCCATGAAGCCACCAGCAAGCCTGGAGCAGGGACTCGGGGTCGGGGAAGCACATGGGGAAATAGACACGGCCTGGTGGGGGCTGCCAGGAGAGTCAGCCCATAGAAAGCCAGGAGTAGGGGGGGCATAGTTGGTAGCCGCGGTAGCTGTGGAAGCCACCGGCGAACCTGGAGCAGGGACTCGGGTTCGGGGAAGCACATGGGGGGGCCGCTTCTTCACAACAAAAGAATCGGGACAGCATCACAGTTATCAATCCTACAGCACAGTTTCTCGCATATAAACCAATGATCCCTCCATTCATCCAACCAACAGGCATAATCATGAACAAAATAAACAATAAAACAATATCAAGTACAAACAATATCAACCCAAACCGAGCGATAAACATAAAAGGCTCACAGCAATAAAGAACATGTGTACATTTATTAAAAAAAAAGATAATGGAAAATGTAAAGTGCAGCTGTAGCAGGATTACTTTAGCTGCTTTAGCACTAAATTAGCAGTTAAATAAAGCACAGTTTAGAAGAATTAGCAGAAAAGTTCAAGCACTTACACAAAAACCTTCTTATGTTATCCAAAATCGATGGTATTCTATGAATTAGGAGGAAGGGATAGGACTCTCTCTCCTCCAGTCGCGATGCGGTGCTTTGTCGCGGAGCACGGAAGATCAGAGTGTGTTAACAAACACAGACACTGGTGGCGCGGCTCCAACAGTCACTCACTCTCACTGCGATTGGGGATCAAGAGGGAGAAACAAGCTACAAACACACCTATTTATACTTAATGGTGAAGGCGGGACATGTCTCTCTGGGAAAGCCCTAGCCAATGAAATTGGGCATGTGGGTGTCGTCAACAGAGTCCGAGGGTTGATCATGCTGCCGGGTCTCACGATACCTTGCATTATGGGTGGCGGAAACATGATACAATGATCAGATAACCATAAAGATTCTGCGGTGGACGGAAAGGGGAGTTGGTGCCGTTTCTTATTGGAATCTCATCTTTTTGTATGATATTGGCTTAGGCTGCAAATAAATTGTATTATTATTATTATTATTGGAATCCGCAAAAGTTCCACTTCCATTCACCAGTTCCAATGTCGCGGCACTATTAGTGGCAAACTGCAGCCGCAGCCATCGGAAAGCTGTCTCTGCCAAACCGTGCCGCGATGTGTGGAATAGGGGTTTCCGTCGGTAACAGCTGCCGCAGCAGCATGCCGCTACAGCCCTATTGAGCATGACTTAGACTCTGCCATTTCAGGGGCAGTGGCAGAGCCAGAGGTCAGAAATGCCCTGTCTGGTCAGGAATTGTGGGATGAATTTCAATTGGTGATGCCTGCCGATGCGACCAATGTACTGGGGTTTATTCAAGCCACAACTTCTGAACTACATCCATGTCTATCCTGGTTGATGAAAGCCAGCAGGGAGACATTAGGACCTGTGCTGGCGAGGGTGATCAATGCCTCCCAGCAGGTGGGGAGGGTGCCGGACTGCCTCAAGGAAGTTGTGGTTCGGACACTCCTCAACAAACCATTGCTTAACATTGGTGCTTCGGCGAGTTACTAGCCTGTCTCTAGCCTTCCCTTTTTAGGGAATGTTATTGAATGGGTAGTGGCTCATCAACTGCAGGTGCAGCTGGATGGCATCGGTTTTCTTGATCCCACACAGTCTGGCTTTCATCTGGTTTTCAACACGGAGACGGCACTTGTGACCTTGGTCAATGACCTCCTGATAGAACTAGATATGGGTCATATGACCCTGCTGGTTCTATTAGATCTATTGGTGGCTTCTGATACCATGAACCATGAGATGCTGGTGACGCGCCTGTGGGACCTGGCTGGGGTGAATGGGACCATATTGCAATGGCTCCATTCTTATCTTGCAGATAGAGCTCAGCAGGTGGTACCAGGGGACTGTACATAGTCCCCTGGGGGCCTCCCACGTGAAGTCCCTTAGGGTTCTATTCTGTCCCCTCTCTTATTTAATGCGTATATGAAACCTCTTGGAGAGGTTGTACACAACTGGGGAGTTCATTGCCATCAATATGCTGATGATACCCAGTTGTATCTCTGATTTTCAACAGACCCAGGCCCTGCTGTCTCATTTTTGTCCCGGTGTTTGTCTGCTGTGGGGGACTGGATGAGATCAAGCTGATTGAATCTCAATCTCAATAAGTCAGAGGTGATACTAGTGGGGTGGGGGGGAGGTTTCCCCCATTATTTGGGTGTATCTGTCCTCCATTGTGGAGCCTAGAGGTGCTCCTGGACTCACTGTTATGCCTGGATTCCCAGGTGCTGGCTGTGGCTAGGGCCTTCTTTCACCAGTTACATCTGGTGAAGAGGCTCCGCCCTTATGTCTTAAAATCGCCACTGTCATCCATGTATTCATCCCCTTGAGGCTAGACTATTGCAATGTGCTCTACATGGGGCTACCCATGGTGATGGTTCGGAAGCTGCAGCTAGAATGCGGTGGCCCGCCTGCTTACTGGGGCGGGCCACAGGGGGCAGATTCAACTGGTGCTCTGAGCACTGTACTGACTGTCTATTGTCTTCTGGGCCCAATTCAAGGTGCTGGTGTTGATCTTTTAAATCCCTTCACGGACTGGGCCCTGCTTACCTGAGAGATCATCGCATCCCCTGGGTGGCCCCTGAAGTTGTCCGGGAGCACCCTCCTGGAGGTCCCATGCTATCGGCGGGTCTGTACTGACAGGAGGGCATTCTTGGCAACTGTGTGGTTGCTTTGGAATTCCTTCCCGGATGAGGTTCATCTCAGCCCAGATCTCATTGACTTCAGATGAAACTTTAAGACCTGGCTCTTCTGTCAGGCATTTGGCAGGGGGTGGCTGGGTTGGATTAGTTGGGTTGGGGTGGGTGGGTGTTGTTTTATGTGTGTGTACTTGTTTTTTTATATTCATATTTTAAATAATTTTTTTATATTGATGTTTTATTATTGATATATTTTATCTTTTGTAAGCGGCCCTGAGTTGCCATTGGCGAGAGGGGCAGGGTAGAAATGTTAATATAAATAAATTATGTTGAATAGTACAGGGCCCTGGACAGAGCCATGAGGCATCCCACTTGATACCTTCCTCCAGATTAATGGCAAACCATTTATGAGCACTCTTTGGGTACGGTTCTTCAACCAGCTGTGAATCCACATAACGGTAGTACCATCTAGCCCATATTTTGCCAGCTTGTAAAGAATGATATCATGGGAGACTTTGCTAAATGTTTTGCTGATATCAAGATATTGATTTTTCCTCATTTCTTCTCTCTTTGAAGATAGGGACAACATTTGCCCATCTCCTGGCATCTCACCCATTCTCCAAATGTTCTCAGAAATTATAAACAGAGGTTCCAAGATGTCATCTGCAAGTTCCTTCAGTACGCTAGGATGTAATTCATCTGGCCCTGAAGACTTGAATTAATTTAAAGTAGCTAGGTGTTCTTTTACCATCTTTTTACCTATTCTGAGCTGCAATTCCTTCCCTTCATTATTAGTGCTACTCTTGCCAGATTGGACATAGTTTTCCTTGTGGGAGAAGATGGAGGCAAAATGGGAGTTGAGCAGTTCTGCCTTCTCTCTGTCACCTGTTAACATTTCACCATCTTCACGAAGCAGTGAAGGAACCCTACCACTTATTTGATACCACCCTTTCTTTTAAACCCTACATCGACTCTGTTGCCAAATCCTGTCACTTCAGCCTCCATAACATTGCTAAGATTCACCCCTTTCTCTCTATCTCCTCTGCCAAAACCCTTGTTCACACCCTGGTCATATGTCACCTCAATTACTTTGACCTCCATCTCACTGGCCTCCCCTGCTCTCATCTTTCTCCCCTTATCTCTGTCCCAAACTCTGCTGCCACGGTCATCCACCTCGTCCGTCACTTTGACCACATGCAGCCCCTCCTCTCCTCTCTTCACTGGCTCCCCCTTCCTGAACAAATCCTGCACAAGCTCCTATCAAACTCTTCACAACCTTGCTCCCCCCTAATTTCCCTCCATACTCCAGTCCATGAACTCTGCTCCTCCTCTTTCCCCTCTCTCACCCTCCAATGCCTCCCCTGCTCCACTAACTGCTTTTGTCCCTTCTCCCTAGCTGGCCCCCATGCCTGGAATTCCCTCTCTGCCCACATCTGCATCTCTCCCTCTCTTTGTCCCTTCAGATCCCTCCTGAAGACCCACCTCTTTTTCTCTGCCCTCCCTGACTCCTCGCTCCCCTCACCTAACTCCTGATGATACCCTCCACAATGGCTACACAATGTTACCTGAGGTCTGTGTACTCATATCCTCACCACATGGACCAACCAGTCATCATTCTTGATGTAACCAAGCCAAGAGCATGTACCTGGGACCTCGCATCATCGTGAATGTTACACTCCTTATCTCTCCTTCTGTTCCCCTTCTTTCATCTCTCTCCCCACCCCACCCCCGTCTCTCAGATTGTAAGCCCTAGGGCAGGGACCGTATCTATTCAATTACTTTTTAAAGCACCAGGTACATTGCTGGCATTATATAAATGCTTGATGATAACAACAACAATAAATAATAATAATAATAATAATAATAATAATTTTTGTTTTTGTTTTTGTTTTTGTTTTCATTATTATTATTTGTCATTTTTGTTCTTACAATAAAGAAAAAGAAAATCAAAATTTTCATTTTAGTTATCATAATAAAAAAAGGAATTGCAGACCCCCACCTTCTGGCCCCACACCCTGAGCCCTTCTTCTTCCTTCTGGTAATATGCCTCTAGTCCCCAACCCCCCATTGGCTAGGCTACCAGTTGCTGATACTGTGTCCCTACCTCAGCTTGGACTAGCAGCTCTTTCTCCCTTGGCCTCTCCTCTCACTTACTTAAATTGTTGTTGAAGCCTTGCTTGTTAACCTTTTGACCTGATGGTCTGTATGAATATAGTTGTTACATTACATTAAACAGTTGCTTCCCTTACTGACAAACTGTGTTTGTGTGAGATTTGTAATAGGTTTGAACATGAGCTGGCCTAATCCTGATACTGCTGTAATACATCTTCTATACAAAGTGGTGCAGCAACTCCTAGCAGGATATGCTGGGAATGCCAGGCAACACAAAGGTGTGTGTGTGTGTGTGTGTGTGTTTGTCTTACTCTTGGGAAATGAATCTTCTGAAGTCCAGGAAAATGCCTGCTCATTGTGCTCCCCATTTTTGAACCAATCAGGAGAGATCCCCGATTCGCCCCCTCATACCTTGTACCCTCATTCTGCTTCTATTTATCCCACCGTCGGCAGCACAATTGGGAAGATGCAGCAGGGAAGCTAAGGATAACATCTGTCTCCATGCCTTACATTACAGGAAGGTTGTCTGCTCTGACCCAGTCTGGATGCTGACTGGGCTGCTTTTCCCCTCTGCTTGCCTGCACACTGCAGGCAGAGCTATTATTGCTGGCTCCCAAGCTGCTTGTTATGCACAACACTGAGATGAGAACAGAGCTTGGTCGTTTGTAACCCAAGTTGATTCCTGTGCAAGGTCCTGGGAAGTATGAAAGAGGAGAGTCTATCAATTTGTTGTCCTGACTGATCTTTCTCTCCGTGCGTCTGAATGGAGAGATCTATTTTCTTTGCTTGAGGGGAAATGTCATGTGTAAATCAAAAGATTACACATTTCTGGAGCATGATGTACACAAGTGTCTCTGAAGCTGTGTGACTGACTCACTGCCGATCAGCCCTGCTGGCTGTTTGGAGTTGCTGAAAGTCTGTCACCTTTGATCGATCCCAAGAGCTGTTCAAATACTCGGCTGAGTTCCAGCATCAAAAAAGCACTAGAGACTGGGAAATTGTTCTTGCTTTGCTTTCAAAGTGTTAAATGCCTTTTATGGGCTCTCTTATTTTCCATATTCCTCCTGCTTCTCCTTATTTCTCTGCCTTCCCTTTCCTCCACTCTAATGAGCATGGCTACACCAATCATTTAGCAACTTCTCCTTAAAGAAAGAATATCCATGTGCCACATGGGGTCCCACACTTGTCATCAGCAGATGGAGATGCACAAGGGTGAGGCTTGAAGCCACTCATATGGCTTGCACAATCTGTTAAAATCATGAACATTCTACTCATTATAAATTTGAGTTGCTTTATCATATCACTGTGGAATTTTATAGGGAGGATTTCATGAGTAAGGGGTAGACGCTCTCCAAAATTCAGACAGAATTGCCAAGAAATTGCTCAGTTATGGGACTTTGAATTTTGGAGGCAAAACTATTTTTTCTCCGTTTTGAACCCTTTCCTGTTGATGAAGAAACATTTGTTTTAAGCTATCTGTATCAACATGTAGAGGTGTCAGAAAATTAAAGTGTGCATTTTAGTCCATTCCTAAGTTTAGTATTTAAATCTGTGTCATGTAGTTTATAAGTTATGATGTTTTGAAGTTCCAATATTATTCAATGCAGAAAGTGAGATTTTTAAGTTATGTTGGGATGGATGTAGATTATATGTACAACAAATGTACATATGTTTTATGTATGTCTTCCTCTATAATGTCATATAGAAGAGAACAGAATGGGTATTCATGTGTAGGATATACGTAGAGAGGTTATTATACATAGATGCTACATGTACATTCTCTTCTCTATGAGAGGGTAGAGGGACATGTACATTAAACATTTGCATTTTTGTTGCATATATAATCCACATCCATCCTGACATAACTTAAGAGTCTCATTGATGTGTTAGGGCTGAAACAAGCACCACATGGGATTCTTGGGAGGTATCCTATGAGATTTTTGCCAAGACCAAGATCTCCCCAAGATCTCAGCCCTGGTGTGAAATCTCACGACATATATCAGAAATAAAAAAAAAATCATTACAATTTGGAAAAGGGCATCTGTTCTTGCATGTGTAGCGTCATTCATGCATGCAAAGACCTGCTTCCCCTTTCTAAAATGGTGGCAATGCTGCTGTTGTCATTTTGGTACAGGGCTGTGCATGTACAGAATGGTGTTGGAATTTTATTAGTGGTCAAAAAACCAAAAATCCAAAAAATAGCTTGTATTCTTAGTAGCAACAGCTTAGTAGTAATCAACACCTTGGAGATTGTTTCTAGATTAAAATAATCTACTTTATTGAGAAGTACATTGCGATAGGAAGGCCTATCCCTAGGTCTTACTAGCTGGCTGCCACAAGCATGGTGACCGGTCATGTTGAAGGTCAGAGAGAGAAGTTAGGAATGGAGAAAGGTCAGGAAGAAGGAGGAAGTCCAGTAGGAGCTTCCTGGGCACATCCCACCTGGGAGGGGGCTTAGAAGCAGAGATCAGGAAAGGTTAAAGTGACACTCACGCTAACTCACTATCTCTACTCCCAATGCCCCTAGTGGTCATTAGGGTTTGTTGGTGCAAAAGGTCGATGCCATCTGGAGCTGTTTTTCCAACACCCCTTCTCATCGCCTGTCGCACCGGCTCACGACTCCCATTTGCTCATGTAGCATCTGGAATCGATCCCTTGGTAGTGGCTTGGTCAGTCCATCTGCCACCATTTCTTCAGTTGGGCAATACTTCAACTCAATTAGCCCTTCTTCCTGTGCCTCTCGAACATAGTGGTACTTTATGTCAATGTGCTTCGTTCGAGACTTGGCCTTCTCCATTTGTGAGAGCTTAATGCAACTCTGGTTGTCCTCAAACATCGTGGTAGGCTTTGGCTCTTCAATTCCAAAGTCCAACAGCAGCTTGTGTATCCACACAGCTTCCCTGCATGCTTCACTAGCTGATATGTATTCTGCTTCTGTTGATGAGAGTGTAACAAGTGACTGCTTCCTGCTAGTCCAACTTATGGCTCCATCTCCATAGAGAAACAGGTGTCCACTGGTGGACTTGCGATCAGCTATGTCTTCAGCCCAATCTGCATCCATGTATCCCACCAGTCTAGGGTTGCTGCTTACTGGAATCTTCAATGCGTAGTGCGCGGTACCCTTCAGGTATCTCCCCAGTCTCTTGACTGCAGTCCAGTCATTCTTGGTTGGGGCACTTACTTTCCTGCTTAAGATTCCCACCGCTGTGGCAATATCTGGCCTTGTCACTGTGGCTATGTACAAAAGCTTGCCAATCGCTTTTCTGTACTGGTTGTTGGCTGCCAGAGGCTCATCATCTTCCCTTTGTTTCAGGAAATTGACATCCATTGGTGTACTGACCTCATTGGCATCTGTCAGTCCCAGACATTCCAAAAGATCCTTGATCTTTGCTTTCTGGTTGAGAAGATAACTTCCATCTTCTTCTTTTTCTATTTGAATGCCAAGGTAGTGTGAGATGCTTCCAAGTTCCTTCACCTCTACTTCCTTGTTTAGGTGCTCAACAATCTCGTGACTGTCTTGCTCCTGTTCACAACAGATGATCAGATCATCAACATAAGTCAGGATATAAGTCCACTTATTGTCTCTGAATCTTGAGTACAGGCAGGGGTCAGCTTTTCCTTGCGTGAACCCTTCCTTAAGCAGTAGCTGATTCAGTTTCTCATTCCATGCTCTAGCTGCTTGCTTCAAGCCATAAATGCTCTTCTGGAGTTTGCATACAAGCTTCTCCCTTCCAGGTTGCTCGAAGCCTGGTGGCTGCTGCATATAGATGTCTTCCTCAAGTTCTCCATTCAGGAATGCAGTTTTGACATCTAAATGGTTAACATGCATCTTTCTGGAAGCTGCTATGCTAAGTAGTGTTCTGATGGAAGTGTGCTTCACAACTGGTGCAAATGTTTCATCATAGTCTTCTCCATATATTTGGGAGTATCCTTTGGCTACTAGTCTCGCTTTGTAGCGCTGTACATCCCCTTCTGCATCCTGTTTGACTTTGAAGACCCATTTGCAACCTACAGGTTTTCTTCCAGCAGGTAGTTCCATAAGTGTCCAAGTTTTGTTCTTGTGTAAAGATTCAATTTCTTCCTTTGCTGCTTTCCTCCATTTTTCAGCTTCATGGGTTGTCATCCTTTCAACATCTTTCCATGTGCTGGGTTCTTGCAGCTCTGCACTTGTGGTGAGGTAGGAGTATCTCAAGGGTGGAACTCCTCTGTTGGACCTCTGTGAGCGCCTGGGTTCTGGCTCAGCTTCTGTGACCCCTTCTGAATCTGCTTCTGGTTCTGGTTCACAGATTGGCATTTGGTGCCTGAAGGCCTGCTCACTTGGTTCCTCTTGCATCTGGATCCTTGACTCCAGGTCTGGTAATTCACCTTTGGTTGGTCTTTGTCTTTCATCAAAGTACACAACATTGCAAATTTCAATATTACCAGTTTCAACATCAAGAATTCTGTATCCTTTTCCTCCTAACACATATCCACACAAAACTCCTTTCTTGCTTCTGCAATTCAACTTGTTTCTCTTTGCCTTTGGTACATATGCATACACATCACATCCAAATACTCTGATGTGGTTTAGGCTAGGCTTGTGTCCAAACCACAGTTCAAATGGAGTTTTCTCTATGGCTTTGGTTGGCAATCTGTTCTGCAGATAGCTGGCAGTCATCACTGCTTCTCCCCAGAACTTGCTTGGCAAACTTGCATCTTTCAACATACATCTGGCCATCTCCAGTAGGGTTCTATTTTTCCTTTCTGCAACACCATTCTGCTCAGGAGAATATGGGGCTGTAGTCTCATGCTCAATTCCCTGTTCTCTCAGAAAGGCTTTCATGTCACTTGAGATATATTCACCTCCATTGTCTGACCTTAGTCTCTGAGGCTTTCTTCCAAACTTGTTGCTGACCAATGCAACATATTCTTTAAACTTTTCAAACACTTGGCTTTTCTCTCTCAAGGTGTAAACATAGGCAAATCTTGAGAAATCATCAATAAAAGAAACTATGTAAAGGTTTCCTCCAATGCTCCTTTCCAGAGGACCTGATACATCACTGTGAATCAACTCTAGAGGGCGCTGAGACTTTCTCTCCTCTAGCTTGTGAAAAGTTGGCTTAACACCCTTTGCAGAAATGCAACACACACATTTGTCTGAATTCTCAGTACAGGGTTGCTGCTTAAAGTCTTTAATTAACTTCCCCTTCTCAAGCTGGCGAATTACATTAATGTCTCTGTGGCCTAATCTTCGATGCCAAGTTTTATCACAGAGTCTATGGGTGCATTTGTGGTTGCTTGCTAAATTTGCATTTTCATTAACACAATTCACTTCAAAGAGCCCACTGTCTCTTAGAGTTGCAGACAAGATTGAGTCACCTTCTTTTGTCACATAGCAATGATCATCCATGAATTCAAACTTGCAACCATTCTTAACTCCATATTTCACAGAGATTAAGTTATTCTTTAATGAAGGCACATACAAAGCCTCATGTATTTTTATTTGCTCAATTTCTCCATCTGGGAGTTTGCAAAAGATCTTAGCTGTTCCTCTTCCTTGTGAAAACACTTCTCTTCCATCTGCTAGGGAAATTGGGACTGTGTAACCCATTTCAATTTCTGAAAACATTTCTATATCCTTGAGGAGATTTTCAGAAGCACCAGAATCAATATAAAGGACATTTTCATTGACTCCTGACATTGCATTGAAACTTTTGATTTTTCCTTTTCCCTTTTCACACCTTTCTTCAGAGCTGGCAGGCTTCTGCAGACTCTCTGTCTGAGCAGCAATGGGTGCTTTAGCCTTTCCCATTGTCTTGGCCTTTGGGCAATTAACACGTAAGTGTCTGTCACTATCACAGATAAAACATCTCTTCAAGACTCCTTTCTTTGAGCTAAAGGCTGTAATTTGATCTGCAGAAGTTTGCTTTGTCTTTCTGATAAAACATTCATTCAATTTGCTAGATAGATAATCCAGACCAACTACTTTATCAGAAACTTCTATAGCAGTCTTCAAATATTCATATGAAGAAGGTAAAGAATTCAAAACGAATGCCACAATACCACTTTCTCCAAGGTCTATTCCCAAGTCCTTTAGTCTTTTTGCAAGAGATTGTATTTGGCTCACGTGCTCAGTAGGATTATCATTCTCTCTCAGTTTCATATTACACAATCTCTGTATTATAAAAATTGCTTCACTGGAGCTTTTACGGTTATAAAGATTTTCCAGCTTGTCCCAGACTTCACTGGCTAATTGAACATTTTCAAAATGAACAAATAGTTTTGGACTTACATGCATTCCAAGAATTCCAAGAACTCTGTCATTCTGTTTGTCCCAATGATTTCGTTCAGCTCCTGCAGCTGTGGGTCAATCTGTTGTCAGCACATCGTAAAGACCTTGACTCTTTAAGCAAGACTTCATGAGGAAATTCCAATCCTTGAAATTCGCTCCTTCCAGTTTTGGAATGCTGAGGTTCCCTTGAGCTTGCTCCATGCTGCTTCTCTTGTTCCAAAAACAAAAACCAGGTACAAAAATAAGCTGTGCTTTTCTCCTTAGCGATCCAATTTGAATTCCAAAAAAAATCTGTTAGTATTTTCAGAATTCTGGGTCCATGACCCTATGTTGGAATTTTATTAGTGGTCAAAAAACCAAAAAAAAAAAAACCAGCTTGTATTCTTAGTAGCAACAGCTTAGTAGTAATCAACACCTTGGAGATTGTTTCTAGATTAAAATAATCTACTTTATTGAGAAGTACATTGTGATAGGAAAGGCCTATCCCTAGGTCTTACTAGCTAGCTGCCACCAGCATGGTGGCCGGTCATGTTGAAGGTCAGAGAGAGAAGTTAGGAATGGAGAAAGGTCAGAAAGAAGGAGGAAGTCCAGTAGGAGCTTCCTGGGCACCTGGGAGGGGGCTTAGAAGCAGAGATCAGGAAAGGTTAAAGTGGCACTCACACTAACTCACTATCTCTATTCCCAATGCCCCTAGTGGTCATTAGGGTTTATTGGTGCAAAAGGTCGATGCCATCTGGAGCTGTTTTTCCAACAAATGGCACCAGTGGTTTTTGTGACTTTGCTTTCCCCCGTTCCACATGGAGAAGCCAAGCGAGGGAGAGAGACCCAGAGGCTGGAACATTCCTGGTGAGTACATGGCATACAGGAATTTTTGCAAACCAAACCAGGTTTTGCAAAAGGCCCTATCTGGGTCTTTTGGGGGGGAGGCCTATTTGTGAGTTTCTTGCTTTTCTCATCAAGAATTAGAGATGGGACACCAGGGAGAATACCGGATACCGGATTTATCAGTATCAGATCTCCCCATATTGGATTTACTGGTACAGGCATACTGGTTATTTAACATTGGGCAATTTACCAGGGTTTTACATTGCGGCCATTGAATTCAATGGCTGCAATGTAAAAAAACTTGTAATGCGGCCAATGTTAAAAAACCGGTATGCCGATACCAGTGATTATCGGACTAATCCGAGATACCCGATTATCGGGTGTATCGGATTTATCCGATACCAATATTCCCACCCCTATCAAGAATCCAGGCAATTCTTGGCTTGTTCTCATTTGCAAGAATGATCCAAGAACACCGATTCTCATCAAGAAAAGTAAGAATTGTAAAATTGGGTTTCAGCCCTTATGTGTATTACAGGTAAAATAAGCATACAGACATTTTTGTATGTGTACCTCTACCAATGAGCTGCATAAAGAAAGATGATGCCCTAGGTGGCCTCAGACAGCCACCTCCTCATCCCACTATGAAGCTTAGTAGCTGGAGGTGGGCAGGGAGAGTCACTACCTTGAACTTGCAACCTCTAGGTGACCCCACTCCAATTCAGTAACCACTGCCAAGGTCCACAGGTGATCAGGAGTGGTGAGAGGGAGAAGCAAGTCTTGCCAGGGTGGCAGGTTCAGTGGAAAGGGAAATTCTCCCCTCACGCCCCATCCAGATGTACAGCTTAGCAGTGGCTGGATAGGGAGGGAGCCACCTCTTTGACCTTACTAACCTAGATGGCCTGTTGAAAAAAAGAGATGGCATGGAAACTCAGAGGTGGCATACAATGGCTGGATGGGGGCAGGGAAAGCCACCCTCTTGAACCTGATGACCTAGATGACCCCATTCACCCACATCCAACCATCCCCATACAGACAGTGGAGCTCTGTCTGGATCAGTGTTTTATGAAAATGACAGAAATTAATGAAAATATCAGAAAATGACAAAAAGTGCTGCAAAATGAAAAAAAATTGACAAAAAGGTCCATAAAATGACATAACATAACTCCATTCATTTTGTGTTAGGGCAGCAATGAAGATTACACAGGCTACTAAAATCAGAAACATAATAATAATAAGTGATTTCAATTATCCTAATATTGACTGGGTGAATAATGACTTAGGGTGTGATGCGGAGGTACATTTCTTGATGTCATAAATGACTGTTTCTTGGAGCAGCTGGTCCTGGAAAATAGAAGAGAATCTACCTTGGATCTTTTCTTAAGTGGACCTTAGGACCTGGTGCAAGGGGTAATGGTGGTGGAGCTGCTTGGCAATAGTGATCATAATATAATTAAATTTGACATACTTATAGGAGGCAGAATAACAAATAAAATTACTACAGAAACAGAAAAGGAGCATACCCCTTTGAAAAGGGGAATTATGCAAAAATGAGGAAACTAGTTAGAGGGAAATTAAAAGGAAAAGTTGCAAGGATTAAATGTTTCAAGAGGCATGGAAATTATTTAAAACACTATCTTTGAATGTATTCCACAAGTTTAAAAAAGGTAGCAAAAGGATCCAACGTCAGCCAAGGTGGCTAAATAGTGAGATGAAGGAGGCTACTACAGCCAAAAGATGTTCCTTACAAAATAGAAAGCTAGTTCTAATGAGGAAAATAGGAAAGAGCATAAGCATTGTCAGATTAGAAATAAAGAATTAATAAGACATGCCAAGAGGGAATTTGAAGAGTGACTTGCTAAAGATTCAAAAACTAATAACAAAAACATTTTCAAGGAGATCAGACGTATGAAGCCTGCTAGAGAGTCATCTGGGCCATTAGATGACATGCAGGGTAAAAGGGGTGCTCAGGAAGGGTACGGACATTGCAGAGAAGCTGAATGAATTCTTTGCTTCAGTCTTCAGGTATTTTCAGACGTTACGAGATCACGCTCAACCACGGTGAACCACTCTCAATTCTGTGGCGGGGCCAAAGAGCCCGGATCGTCTGTTCGGCGCCCGCCAGATGTTCACCATGCTCAATACCCACATGGGGTCAATTTCAACCACGCTTCCCGGGCTACCTGGGGGAATATCCTGGGAAGCATGGTCAAAGAGATCCCCACGGTGAACCAACAAAAAGTAACGTCTGGACGCCAATCACCCGATGGAACCAAAGGAAACGATCCCCAGCCACGGACAATGCATGCAGCGTCGCTGCCAGGCAACCAGAAACAACACAAACACCGGAGGGAGATTTAAAGGGAACTCTGCAGCAGGCAAGCGTGGGGGGATGGAGCGAGGAAGATGATGGAAGAGAGAGGTGGGAGAGAAAGGGATGGTGGAGGAGGAGGAGGAGGTGGCAGGGGCAGTGGTGGAGGGAGTGCAGGCAGAGGAGGGGGAGCAGGGAGTCATGCTCAGGATGGAGGAGGTGCAGGGACAACACCCGCAGCAGCCGGGACATGATGCCCCAGGGACAACAGCTGGACCAGGGGAGGCGGAGGCACCCCGGAAATGGGTACGGGGAAGCAAGGGGAGGGGAACAGGGGCACAGGGGCACCCAGGGGGGGCACGGGCCACACCCGGGTGCCAGTCAGGGAGAAGGGGGAAGGGGCAGCCTGAGAGGGGGCCAGACCCGCACCCAACCCTATACCCCCCATCCCCTGTCCCCACAGACACGGAAAAGGGCCCAGGCAGATGAGCCCCCGGAGGACACCGGCCCTGCCTGGGTGGAGGAGGAGGAGAACCCACGGTGCAGAAGAAGAAGAAGAAGGAAGGCCTACCACAGAGGGGGCCAGTGGGGGCTCCAGGAGACCTGTGACTTCATAAGGATATGGGGGACCCTGGAGTACCAGCTGGAGCTCACGCCCAACCAGCGCAACCAGCATAGTGCGGGACAAGGAGGTGGCGTGGCACTGTGCCGCTCCAAGGCCAAGGAGCTGAAGAGGGGGTACATAGCCATCCGGGACAACAATAGGCCATCCAGACATGGTGCCCGGAATGCCCCATTCTACAATGCCCTGGACCGAATACTCCACATGAAGGGGTCCATAGTTGGCCCAAGGCTCATCGGAAGCGCTGTGGTCCAGGGCAGGGAATGGGCCGAGGTGCCCCCTCCCCCCACCGTCCCCCTGGTAGACACGAGCTACAGGGCCCCGGACCCCCAAGAGGAACGCCCCAGGACCTCCAGAACCTTCAGGGCCCCCCACAACAGCAGCCTGGAGAGCACACACCCCCAGTATGGGCACGTGGAGTCCGAGGCCGGCACCCTCATCACCCTCAGCCAGTGGTCCATGGGGGAGCACTCCCACACCGAGGGGCCGGCCTCAGAGGGATCAGAGACCGACATTGAGAGAAAGCGGGTGACCCGGAGGGGGGAGTGACCGGGACCATGGGGCCAACGGCCAAGGGGGGTGGGGACAGATGGGCCAGGGCCAGCCCCAGCCCCTCACAGGCAAGGCGGGAGGGGGCCCCTCCCCAGGTTGCACAACCGCACACCCCTACACCCACAAACCCTCATCTCAACTGCAGGCCACGGAACACCCCAGGATCAGACCCATGCAGCCAAGCAGGCAGCCACCGAGGAGACCAGCCAGCAGGTGCAGGAACCAGGTGAGGCAAGCGGTCCGGTAGGGAGGGAAATATGGGGTGCAGAGAGGGGGTCCCCAGGCAGTTGGAGGGTGGGACGGGCTGGGGAGGGGCCTGGAAAGATGCCCAGAGGCCCAACGGGCCCCTTCCCCATCCCGGGCAGGGGGCAGGGGCCCGGGGCAGGATCGGACTCACCCTCCCGTACCAACAGGGCAACCCCAGCAGCCAGCGTCCCCTGGGCCCATGGCCCCAGTGCAGTGCATGAGGGAGTACCGGGCACGGGTCCGCAGGCGGAGGGAGGAACAGGCAGAGGAGATCGTCCAGACCTCGGTGGAACAGGGGGAGAGGATGATAGCAGCCGTGGACCGGATGGAGGTGGCCATTGAGCAATCCCTGGAGTGGGCGGAGGTGAGGGACAGGAGAATCCAGGCTGAGGTACGCCTGGAGCAGAGGCGGGAGAGCCAGGAACACAGCAGGCAGGTGGAGGCACTCGGGAGGCTGGAGCAGGCCATCACAGGCATGGTGCGGGAGCACTCAGCGAAGATGGATAGGTCCCATGATATTGAGACCTCCCTGCTCCTGCACGCCAGCATGATGTGCGCCTATGTGATGGCAGTCGCACCCCTGGGCACCCTGCCTGCCCAGCTCCCAATGCTGGGACCCTCGGAAGCCCCTTCCTCCTCCCAGGTGCCCCAGCAGTCCCCGCACCCTCAGGGGCCGCACATCCGCCTCCCGGTTCCCCCTGCACTCCAGAGGGTGCAGCCTCCCAGGGGGCCAACCCAGGTCCCAGCCCACCCCTGCCCCCCACTGGCGGCCCCCCTGCCGGACCAGGAGGTGGCACAGTACACTACAGGGAACACGGACCGCGAGGGGGAGGAAAGCTCACAGGACTCCATGGCCCCCACCGGGAGCTCATGCGGAAGACCAAGGAAATGAGGGGCAGTGGGGTGAAGGGGTGGGAGGGGGAGGGAAGTGTGATGGGGGCACTGTAGGGGACAGGGCACAACCTGGGTGGAGAGTCAGGGCGGATGTGTACACGTGGGTGCAATAAACGGTGTTTTCACTATAATGGCTGCAGGGCCCATTTGTGGGTAAGGGGGGGACAACAGTGTGGGGGCAAGTCCAAGGTACCCCAGGGGGTGGGCCTGTGGGGGGAAGCCCTCACACCTGGGCCCCCTGGGTGATATGCCTCACCAGGGTGTCCCAGATCCACTTAGCGTAATGGAACTCCCTGGGGTTCTCAGCGTTCATGTACAGGGGCACCGGACTGGGGTGCTGGTGGGGCTCGGGGTACTCCAGGGCTGCCCCCTTTGTCTCACATACATTGTGGAGCACACAGCAGGCACCGATCACCAGGGCCGAGGTCGCCACAGTGTAATCAAGCCAGCCAGCAACGCTCCTCCAGCACTGCTTGAGGGGCCCGAAGGCATGCTCCACCACGGTCCAGCTGGAGCACAGGCGGGTATTGTATAGCACCTCCGCTGGGGTCCGCGGTAGAGGGTAGACCTTCATCAACCACCATGTCAGGGGGTAGGCACGGTCCCCCAGGATACAGGGGGGCATCAGGACCCCCTTGGTCCAGCTCATGCCCATGTCAGCGAAGTCCCCCCGGAACATCCGGGCATAGAAGGGGGAGATGGTCATGATTCTGGCGTCGTGACTGCAGTCGGAGTTGCCCGTGTAGATGTCTATGAACTGGTCCCGGTGATCCACAACCCCCTGCAGCTTCAGGGAGTAATACCCATGCCTGTTCACATACTCTAGAGCCTCCCTGGAGGAGGGGAGGAGTATCTCTATGTGGGTGCTGTCCATGGCTCCCATGCAGTTGGGGAAGCCTCTGGCCATGAATCCCACCATCATGGCCCCCCGGTCCACCAGCTGGATTATTCTGTCCAGGAGCACGCCCTCCACCGCCTCGCACACGTCCTGGAGGATACAGGTGACAGTGCTGAGCCCTATCCCGAAGTGCTGGGACATGGACCGGCAGGAGTCGGGCGTTGCTAGGGCCCAGACCCCTATTGCCACCCGCTGGACCATGGGGATGGGGGTCCGCATGGAGGTGTGCTGACGCTCCAGCCAGGGTGTAAGGAGCTCTGCTAGGCGGAGCAGGGTGAGCTTGTTCATCCTGAAGTGGGCCCTCCAGGCTGGCTCTTCCCACTCGGCCAGTGCCCTCGCCCTCCAAGTCTGTGGGCGCTCTGCGACCCATAGGCATCTGTCAATGGGCATAGTGAGCAGGGCTTCCCGGTGCATGATCTCCCTTGCCCACAGGAGGTGCCTGGCTGCCTGGCGGAGTGATGCGGGCCAGGTCCAGCTCCAGCTCACCACCTGCCAATCTGCCCCTGAGACCCTCTGTGCTCTGAGGCAAGCACGGGCTCTCCTGCGCCTGTGGTGGGCCCTGTGGGACCTTGCAGATCTCCAGGCCAGGGAAACCTACAGCCAGACGGCCAGGTGCACATCCATGGTAAGGAGGCACCATTGCTCTGTGTAGTCGTGGAACCACTTGACTGCGGCCATGAGGTGCATCCAATAGGCGGCTGCCCTGTTCTGCTGCATGGTGTTGGGGTCCCTGGGGGGGAGTTGAACTGTTATACAGGGCCTCTGATGGCAGGGCTGGCTGGGGGGCGGGCCCCTAGCCAGTTGCCCCCCCCCATGGTGGCCCGGGTTATGTTTGCGTGCAATTGGGTACACCTGCAGGCAGCGCACTGGGCCTTGCCCCTGCATGGGCGTGCGGATCTGCATGCTCCCTTAGCAGCTGCATTCCATCAGGCATCACCCCCCCCTGTTTGCTACAACTTGGCCTTGGAGGAGCAATTAGCTGGACTGTGTGTGGTATTGTGTTATGCAGCTGTTCTGGGTCAGCACCCCATGCCTTGCTCCGTTCTGCAACACTGTTGCTGCCTGAGGCATGTTGTTCTGTCCCTGGGACCCATCGGGTTCCCCCCCCCAGGCCGTGAGGGTATGTGGGCCCCCCTGTCCTTGGTGTTATTCTCCCTGTCACTCTGAACCATGGCTGGTTGTCTATCCACTGAGCTCCCACTTCCCAGCCCCCATGGGGCCCCCCATATCTGGACCTTCCGCAAGACCATGTCTCTGTGCGACCTGTGGCATACCCCGGCCGTGCAGTTGCTCCTGGGCAGCCCTGCCAGCCGTGCGGGTGCCTTTGCGAGCTTGAGCTCTGGACTTCACTACTTTGGCTATGAGGCAAGCGCTCGTGATTGCCGGCTGCATGCGGACACCCTGGGCCTCGTTCGCTTCCCCGATGGGCGCCTCTCGGATAGGCGGTGTACTCATGTGCCCTGATCCGGAACTGAGAGGGTGTCTGCAATGAGTGTGTGCGGCCTGGGTGCCTTCACGCTGTGCCTTGCTGAGGGGGGCCCTGCCCTGGCTGTGTCCTACTTTGCCTGTGTTCACGGGGCACATGGGTACCAGCACACCCGTGGGGTAGTGTACCACCAGCTGCTGGAACTGCGACAGCTTCCTTGGCCCCCTTCTGCTGCCTGCTGTGTGTTGGAGCCTTCCGCGGTGGAGCTGTCGACCCTGATGGGAGTGTGGTCCCAGACAGATGTGCAGTTGTGGTTGTCCCTGCAGGACCCCTTTGAGGCCTACTACCTGATAGCCCACCACATGTCCATGTTGGGGTACTGCTGGGGCTTGATCCATTGGCTCCACCTGGTTCACCAAGTGGGGCATCTGTCCCCAGGGCCCGCACTGGCCCCCAGAAGTGGCCTGTGAGTCCCGGTGTTCCTCCCGGCCCCCCGGTGTCTTGCCCCCGTGTGGGCTTCCGCCCCTGTCTAAGGGGGCCCATTTCCACTGGCTGCTCACTCCATGATGTGCCTGCCTTGCTGAGGTGTCACCTGATTCCCTGGGTGTTGCTGCGCCTGCCTGTGGCCATGGGCCCCCTCCGGGCCCCACCCGCCAGTCAGCCTGCATAACTGGGGTTCCCCTCCAGTGTTGCCATCCCTGGTGCCTGGGTGCAGCACTCTGCATGGCCTCACCAAGCCGGCTGTGTCCAGAAACCTGTCCCCACCAGCCAGTGCTGCCACCTGCTGCCCACACACACCCCCTCTCCTGTGTGCTTGTGTGACCTGGGGATTCTGGGGCCCCCAGACTGGCCCTCTGTGCCTCCTCTAGGGTGTGTGTGTGCATCCTCGGACCTGAAGCGCTGCACCGGCTGTCCTGCCTGCCCAACACCTGCCCCTCAGCGGTGGAGGGGTCTCCGAGTGCCTCTTGGATCCTTCCCAGGCAGCTCCCTGTGCATTGCGGGCCCCTGCTGTGCCTTGGTCCCAAGCTCCTGGGGCCCCCCATTCCGGGACTGCCAGTGTTGCTGTGGGGGTGCCTGTGCGGACTGTTCTTCTGGGGTGGTTTCCACCTGGCCTAGCACATTGCAGATTCTCCCCCTCCTCCCTGTCCTGGACCCTCCCTCCTTGCTCCCGTTGTGCTTTGTGTGTTGTCTGGTCACTCTTGCCCCCCTTCCCTTCCTTTCCCTTGTGTGTGCATGTGCCCAGGCGTGTGCTCGTGCTGTGTGTTCTCCTGTGTCTCCGCTGACTGTGTGCCTGGTGTGTGTGGTACCTGTCTGACTCTTCTCCCTCTCCCCCCCCTTCCCGTTTCCCTTGTGTGGGTGTTGCCTTTGTGCCTTTTGGCTTCGTTTGCCCTCAGGCGGCCATGTCTGTGTCCCGCCCCTGCCCGGTGGGTTCTGGGTGTTTTGACCACGTCTGGGAATCGGCATCACGTCTGTTTCGCTGCCCTGGTCCATGATCTGTCGGCCCGATTCCCGGGCATGGTCCCATTCCCGTCACGTCTGTTCAGGGCTTTTTTTGGCCCCGGCGGGTGGTTGTTTTGTTCACCCCCACCGGGAATCCACTGTGGTGAACCGGCCGCCCATAACATCTGAAAACACCCTTCATTGCAAAAGATGTTGGGGAGTTACCCATGCTGGAACTATTCTTTGTAATTGTTGAATTGGAAGCGTTGTCACAAATCAACACGACTCTAGAAGAGGTTCTAGAGCAAATTGAAAACTAAATAGTAACAATTCACCAGGGCCAGATGGTAGTCACCCCAGAGTTCTAAAAGAACTCAAGTATGAAATTGCAGTCTCATGAAATCTATTGCTAAAACCTGCCGCTGAATCTGAGGACTGGAGGGTAACAAATGTAATGTCAATATTCTTAAAGGCCTGCAGAGGTGATACTGAAAACTTTAGATCTGTGAGCCTGATGTTGGTGCCAGGAAAATTGGTTGAAATGGTTATTACGAACAGAATTATTGGGCTTATGAATAAACACGACATAGTGGGGACGAATCAATATGGATTTAGAGAAGGAAACACCTTGAAAATTTTGTGCAGTTGTTTTTACTTCTAGTTGCCCCATCTCAAAAAGACAGAGTACTAGTTGAAAATGTACAGAGAAAAGTAACAAAATGCTAAAGGTATGGAATGGCTTCCAAATGAAGAGAGGCTTGCTAGGTTAGGGCTCTTCAGCTTTGAGTAGAGACAATTAAGAGGGGATTTGGTACAAGTTTATAAAATCATGAGTGGTGTGTAATGGGTTAATAGGAAGTAGTTATTTAGCCTCTCAAATTATACTAGAACTAGGGGACACTCCATAAAACTAACTGGCAACAGATTTACAACAAATAAAATAAAATATTTTTTCACTCAAGGCACAATGATTAAATTGTTGCCAGAGGATGTGGTCAAGGCCAATAGTATAGCTGGGTTGTAACAAGGAATTGGACTTTCTTGGAGGGTGGGTCCATTAACAGCTATTAGATAAGTAGTATGGAGGATGTAACCTCTTATTGAGTGTGGGAACTGGGAGGGATCAACAGGGAATGGATCTGTTGTGACCTGTTGGATACTTCTCCCAGACGACCGAGATGGGCCACTGGAGGAGACAGGATGCTGGGCTTGATGGACCATTGGTCTGACCCAGTATAGCACTTCTTGTAACAGATTTAGTGGGCTATTTTGGAATTGGGGTGTGGAAGATTGGTGACAGGATGGTGGCTGGTCTCATGGCTGTGATGGGCAGGGAGAGTGGAGGAAGTGTTCATTCCAAGTCTTGATTACTTCATTCAGTCCACTGAAATGGCCCTGAAAGAGGTACTGTGCATCCATTGCACTGTAATGGTGCACAGTGAGGCTGATCATGGTATCTACACCCTACACTAACATCATCTAGAGCACATTCATGGTGTGGAGGTGGATAGTAGAAATCAGGGTGCTCAGAACCCACTGTGCAACCGGGAACAGGCCATGGTTCTGGCAAGCCACTGCCAGGACCATAGGGAAAAATGCTCGTCCATGTAGAATGTTAGCAAAAAGGATTAAGCCCCTCCACCTGTTGAGCCCCAGCAATCACCACCTGTTCCTTCACAACCTGGTCCAGAAGTGGCACCATTCCTGCCCTGTGTCCTAATGCAGTACCAGGAGGGATTTCAGGTTGTGCGGGGGGCACTGGATGGCCTGTAGTTGGAATATGATGGGCTCGTCAGACAGTGGCGACACCTATAAGGCAAAGTACACCACCTGAGCAGCTAGATTTCCCTTCTCCATGGCCAAAAGGTTGCTTGGGAGGTCTACCAGGCATCCCGAACGAAGCATGGGTAGCTGCTGTGCACCACAATAAAGGCTTCCTGGGTGAAGAGTGTGTTTGCCCTCCATGACCTCTCACCACTACTATCATGCCATCCCCCACAACATTTAATTATTTATTACTTAATTAAATTTAATTTAAGTTAATTAAGTTATAGGTTAGATTTTGTAAAAAAAAAAGATTGTAAAAATATTTTTTTATATTTTTATAGTAAATTTTTTTTAAAAAATTTTTTAAACCCTTATTTATGTTAATTAGGTTATATGTTATATTAGATAAATAGCTTAGTTTATAGATTTAGCTAGGTTAGACTACGTAAACAAAATTAAATCTGATTTTCTATTTTTATAATAAAATAAAAAATAAAAATATTTATGTTAATTATGTTATAGGTTAAAATGGATTAAATTAGTCAGTAGGTTAATTAGGTCATAGGTTTATATAGACAAGATTAGGAAAAAATAATTTTTAAAATTGTAGTCTTTTTAAAAAAATAGTTTAATAATATATGTATATATTATTCTGGGTGCCTTGCAATGAAACTAAAGGTAGTAGTGTTGTAGGAGGAGGGGTTTAAGGTATTCCCCTTTAAAAAAACAGGGAAATTCTGGGGTAAAAACCCCTTTGGTTTAAGATAGTAGTTAAGACTTTTATAAATTCACTCTTGGTTAAAAAAGCATAACAATTTTAAGTTAAGGCTTCCACCTTAAATCTCATGCCATGCAAGCAATAAAGATGTTGTATATTATCACATATTGTTCTTGCTTAAAACTTACGTTCCACACAACCACACTTTGACCTGCTCTTTCAGCCCCAATCTTCTTCCTTTGCCGGCTGGGGGCAACACTGAAGCTGTGAAAAGAAGGGGGTCAGGGGGAATGCTGTTTTCCCTTGCTTACCCAATATACTTTCTTTTGTTTGGAGGAAAATGGGACAGCTTGCTGCCCCCTAATCCCCTGCTTTTCCTATATGCTTTCATTTGGTTTGGGGAGAATGGACAGCTGAAATCTGAGGGGATGTATATAGGGAAAGGATGCAGGATGTGTACAAGGAGACAAGATGGGGAGCAGTTGGGCAGTGAGGGAAGTGTCTGTAGGGGGAGGGGAAGCCAGGTGCTGAGGGAGTGTTTGTGGGGGACACGACTGAGAAATGGTTGTTGTGTATGCACGGATGAGGCTGGGGGGCAGGCAGGGGTGGGGGAAGTGTATGTATCAGCAACAGGCAGACAAGTCCTGGGAGAGGTGTATATGAGGTGGGGGGACAAGCCTGAGAGATAGGTAATGTGTATCCACGTACAAGGTTGGGGTGCAACCAGGGGTGGGGAGCAGTGTTTGTATGGGGAGGGGTATCCAGCTGCTCAGTTGGTATATCTAGGGGGAGAAGACTGAGAGATGGGTTCTTCTGGCAGTACAGTTCCTAGCTTTAATGAGTTCCAGGTAAATTGATGTCCAGAAACTGCCATTGTCTGCTCAACTTTGCACATCTGGCGTTCACTCGTCAGATGCATCAATCAACCCAGGGTTGAAGTGGACTTGCGTGGGTAAAAGCGAAGCTGTTGTAGAGGTATGCACCAGGGGTCCATGTCATTTTTGTTTTCATTTCTTCATTTTTTAAATTTAAATATTTCATTTTCATAAATATCAAATTGTTTTCATTTTTGTTTTCGTTTATGTTTTCTATTGGTTCAATTGAAAACACATTTTCAGCTGTAATATTTTTTTTCATCACTATATTTTGCTGAAACATGGAGTGACTATACCTCTAATGGAAGGCATTATGTGCACCAAATTCCAAAAAGATTGGGTAAAGAAACCAATTTTATAAGCAGTTGAATTAATTTATTTTGCAAAAATCTTTAAATACATTCTTAGCGGTAACTTCTTTTTCTCACATTTAATGTAGATGAAACTTAACATGTTTATGTCCCTTCCCATGTGTACTATCTCTGCCAATTTCCAGAAGAATTGGATAAAGGGTCCTGGTGGTATAAGCAATTCACTTATAAATGTATGTCTGATTGTAACATCTTTGTAGTCCAACCAGTGTACATGAAATTTGGCAGGGATTTATATCACACTTTCACAATAATCTTTGCTAAATATCAGAAAGATTTGATAAAGAGTTCAAATTTTATATGCCTGCACATCATTTGCAAAGAAGGAGCATATGCCAGGGATTCTCTTACCGGTCACTGTGGTATAAGATTGGTTTGTGATGCCAACTGGCCAGCAGAAATGTCTACCAAATATCCTAATTCTGTGCTGTGACCATTCCAAAATCTCTCCCCCACTTGTTACTGGGAAATCAGAAGCATCTGTTTAGGAAATAGCCAATGGAGATTATCTTATGTCCTCTGTCACAGTACTGCAGGATGTGATTGTATTGATAATTGGCCAGCCTAGATGTGAAAACTATGTCTCCTGATTGCTGGGATGCTATCCCCAAAGTCCAAGTTATGTCCCTTCTATGCCTGCCTGAGGACCGCCCCCTATGCCCACCTCGAAGCCACTACTGATTGGTCCTGTAAACTGGAAGCATGCAGTAATTGGCCTGTGAATGTGTTTGTCAGTCTTTCAGGTTGCTCCACATCCTCCCTCCTACAGCCTCCCTCTCCCTGCCATGCCAGGTACCTGGCTCTGACTGGCACTGCATGTGCTGGTATTTATCTGAATAATGGTCTTCAAGGGAACAACTTCAATTGCTTATAAAATTGGGTACCTTTATCAAATTGTCCTGTAGTTTGGCAAAGATGACAGGGAAGGTATATTACACATTTCTTCCAAATATCTTGTAAACAGAATGTAATATACAAATGTTACAGTTGTAAATGTATTTTCAAGTTAATGTCTTATAGCATCAGGACCCTTTATCTAATCTTTCTGAGAATTGGCATGTGTATTAAGCTCGTGGAGGGACATGATATTCACAGGTTTCATGCAAATTGGATGGAAGATGAAGAAGACATAGTCATGGATGTGTATGGAGCTTTTCTTAAAATCACACCATTCAATTGCTTCTAGAATCTGTTCCCTTTATCAAATGGTTTTGAAAATTGGTACACATAGTGCTCTCCATTGGGGTACAAGAACCCGAAACTGCATCACAATCAAATAAGAAATAAAAAGCTATAGCCAGAAATACATTTTTCAGTGTTTTCCCTTTATTTCAAAAACAAAATGTTGTTTTTGTTTCTATTTTCATTATTTATTTGTCATGTTCATTATTGCAATAATGATAACCAAACCCACAATTTTCGTTAGTGTTATTGCAATAACGAAAATGACATGCACACCCCTAAGCTGTTTGTCTAGTTAGACCCAATATGTGAAACTGTCCATTGTCTTTATTGTGCACATGGTGAGCAGGTACAGTATTATGAGAGCTGTACCTGATGGCAAAGTAGATGGAAACCAATCCTCAATCAAGAGCCACCACCCACAGACAGTCAAATCCCTTTCCAACACAGTATCGTACTCTAATGCATGCTATTGTGAGTCGCCTCAAGCTGACAGTGGTCGGGAGAGTGCTGGATATAAATAAATATTGATGATGATGATGATGATGATGATATACTAGAACAAATATTTATCCATGCTTAATCACCTGTGTAGTAAGCAGAGCCGCTTGAGCTGCTGCTTGAGAGGGCAGGAGCTTTAGGCTGTCTCAGGGTCAGGCCTTTGGAGGTCCCAGGCTGGCAGGGCATCACCCCCAGGATCCTCCCAATATGGGGCCTACACTCCCCAGACCACTGGCTAGGTGCCCCCCCCCCCGAGCCCCAGTCCTGCCATGGGCCACTAGGGATCTACAGTCCTGACCCTGAGCCCTGAAGGCCCACCCCACTTATTGGCACCCCTACTGACCTGGCACTCCTACTGCAGTCAGGCACCCTATACTCTCCCAATTCCCTTCAGCTGCTTGGTAGCAGTTCTCTCTCAACAGTAGGAATCTCCACTGGCTCCTACCTCTAGCCTCTGCATCTCTCACTCCTTGGCTGTCTAGGTCCCAAGCAGCACTTGCCCTTAAGCTCCTGTTTCCCACATGTCTTCTCTTGTACTGGACTCAGAGCCTCCCCCTAAGGCTGTGCTGACCAGGCACAACCTCTCCTGACCAGCTGATGTAGAAGCGGAGCCCTGCCTGGCTCTCACCTACCTGGAGAACATGGAATACAGAACTTATTTATTTTATTTTATTTATTTCATAAATTTATAACCCACCCCTCCTGCCATGCAGCTTGGGGCGGCTTCCAAAACATTAAAATACAATAAAATCAATTAAAATTCTCATAAATATTATAAAATATTAAAAGAGGACTAAGTTAGCAATATAAAACCAAAGTAGGTGGGGGAGCTAAAACACCCCTCCCTACCCACCCTCCCTCCCAAAGGCCTGGGCGAACAGCCAGGTCTTACAACTTCACCAGAATGTTAACAGGCTAGGGGCCAGGCGAGCTTCCTCCAGAAGGGAGTTCCAAAGTCACAGCCCAAGTACCGAGAATGCCCTCTCCATCGTGGCCCCCCGCTTAACACGGGGGACCTCCAGGAAGACACCCCCGGCAGACCGCAGGAGCCGCTCTGGGGCGCGGAGGGCGAGGCGGTCCCTGATGTATGAGGGGCCCAGACCATGTAGGGCTTTATAGATCATCACCAAAACCTTGAACTTGGCTCGGCACGCTATCGGCAGCCACTGCAGAGCTCAGAGCACAGGTGTAATATGCTCCCGACGGCCCGTCCCCGTAAGGAGACGAGCTGCCGCATTCTGCACTAGCTGCAGCCTCCGAACCAAGAACAAGGGAAGCCCACATAGAGCACGTTACAGTAGTCGAGCCTCGAGGTGACGAAGGCATGGATGAGGGAGGCCAGATCCAGGCCAGAGACATATGGAAGCAACCTATGCACCAGATACAGCTGGCGGAAGGCAGCCTTAGCGACTGCCTCCACCTGCCGCTCCAGACAGAGGTCCACATCCAATATCACCCCCAAACTCTGAACCTGCTGAGCTACAGGAGGGTGAAC
>QEPC01013677.1:2250722-2261225 GCA_003113815.1 Sphenodon punctatus
CAACCCTCCCAGTGCTCCCCCCGCTGCCACCAAGGGGAGTCACTGGGTCCACCCCCTTACCCCCCCTCCTACAACCCCCACCCTACCACCCTAGCACTGTACAAAAAAGTCCACAAAACAATGATAACCCCCTGCCACCCCCTGTGGACCCGAAGTGCCCTAAAGTGCCGCGCCCTTTGGCTGCGGCCCTTCGGACCGCGAGCCTGCGACCGCGGCCTGCAACTCAGCTGCTGGACACGGGGATTTAAGCCCCCAGCTACTTCCGGGTGGGGGGGAGGGGACAGGTCAGCCCACGTGGCTGGCCTCTGCATTCCCCCCTGTCCCCCAAAGCTCACAGTTTGTTGTTTTCTTTCTTCCCTCCTGCAGGTAACTGTGAGGGCAGTGGCGGTAGCAGTGGCAGCAGTGGAGCACCAGGACCCCTCTCCCCGCCAGCGGCAGAGCTCCAAGAGCCCCCCGCACAGCAGCGAGGCAGGTAGGTGACAGATCCCAGCAGGCTCCAACTTCCACCCTCTTGTCTCCTGTTAGTTCTTCCCCTTGTTACTGAGCTCTCAGCTCAATTTTCTGTGCTCTGGGCTGGCTCCACCATGCCCAGCTCAGCTGGCCCCAGTCAACCCCTCTGTTAGCTCAGTGATGAGGGGTAGCTTAGCTATAGCCTATTAGGGCAATGTCCAGTGTCGCCACAGGCCCTGCAATTGCTCTGCCCGTGTTACTCTGGCTGGTGCCATCCTTCTTAGGCCATGCTCCCTTCTAGCCTGCCTTGCTACACCATCATTTGTCATCTTTTTCTATTCCACATATAGTTTTCCCCCACAATTTTCCATGCAACAATGAAGTATTGCACTTCAGTATTATTTATTAATTAGTGTGCTGCAGGAGTGGCTCTACAGTTAAGGTAGGTTGACCACTGTGTTAAAACCATGAAAATTTTACATGTTAGAAAAGTGAGATTATTTATCCTATCACTTTGAAATTATGCAAGTTGGATTACTTGGCTGAGGAGTAGAAGCCACCCACATATCAAGCAATCAGATGAAAAGCAAGAAAGTTAGAGATGTTTGAATTTTTGAGGTAGAAGTGTTTTTTCTGGGGTTTGCGCCCTGTTTTTGTTGACACAGAAAACTTGGTTTTAAGTAGTTCGTCTGGAGATTTACAGGTGACAGAAATTTAACTCTGCATTCTAGTGCATTTGTGAGTTTAGATTTCATAAATCGGTTGTGTAGTTACGTTTTGTGGTTTCCATGTTATGTAATGGAGAGGTAGATTGTGAAGTTGGGTGTTAACAAATGTGATGGTAGGCCATTTAGGCCTGCTTCAACATGCTTTAGCCCATGGGCCACCATCATGTGGGGACTTTCCAGATATTGGGGGGCTTTACAGATGTTGGCACTGGAGTTCTCCTGGCTGTGTTGGTGGCTAGCCCGGGCTGTGACTCTGGAGACTTCCGGGGTCACAGCCTGGGCTAGCTGCCAACATGGATGGGGGCCTGTCCAACTGGGCTGAAGTGGGCTATGGTAGGTGATATTCCATTGTTCTCGGACCATTCTGGAGTGGCCCCCGTGATGGGTTGCCATGGTTGTCATTGGCCTTCATAGCTGCCTGTCACAGTGAGGGGGCCACTGGATGCAGGATGGAGGTGTGACCAGCTGGCTGCACATTTGTGCAGTTTCCCACACATCCCCTGGCCCGGCCAGGAGAACATTTGTCCTGTGGCCACACCCGATCCTGACAGGGAAGCAAGTGGCTTCCTGGTCTGAATCAGTTTGTGATGGTGGTCGCTGCCATCAAATATGTTATTACCCATTATGCAATGAATGTGCAGAAGACTCGACAGGAAAGGACACTACTGAGAAGGGAATAGCCTATTATAGAACATGAAGGGAGGCGCCTTGTACTCACTTTTCCAGTTTTCCCTCCTCTCCCCACTCCCTGTCTAGGTGATGTAGCTCAGTGGTAGAGTACATGCTTTGCATGTCTGAGGTCCCTAGCACATCCATTTTTAAAAAATTCCCTCTTAAATGAAATATTTTTTTTATACTAATCAGAACTCCTGAGTTTTCTGGATGTGTAGTACAGGCTACCGGATTACAGCATGGGGGGCTTGGAGCCAGAACTCTTGGATTTTCTGGGAGGTGAGTATGGTCTCGTGGATTAGAGTAGGGGGGGCTGGGAGCCAGAACTCCTGGGTTCAATGTGAGTGCAGTAGGGTTAGTGGGTTACAGCAGGGGGGGGACTGGGAGCTAGGACTACTGGGTTTTCTGGTAGAAGAGTGGGGGCTAGTGGGTTAGACCAGGGAGGCTGAGAGTTTGGGCTCCTGGGTTCTCTAGGAGGTGGGGTGGGGCTAATGGGTTAGAACAGCAGGGGTTGGGAACCAGGTCTCCTGGCTCTTTGGAAGTGGGGGCTAGTGATTTAGAGCAGGGGAGGACTGGGAACTGTAGTGTTTCAGGAGAGGGAAATTTAGTCTACTTCCCTTTCAAAAACATGGAAATTACAGGATAAAAACCCTATGGTTGAAGAAAGCAGTTAATATTCTTACAAATTCATGCTCCAAAAAGCATGACCATTGTAAGTTAAGGCTCCTGCCTTAAATTGTGTACCATGTACACAGGAAATAAAATGGACTGTTTCACATATTGGGTGTAAATAGACAAACAGGAGCTCCACTTTTGCCCATGCAAGCCCACTTCACTCCTAGGTTAATCCATATGTCTGAAGAGCAACCACGAGATATGCAAAGTGGAGCAGACTGTAATAGTTTCTGGACAGCCCTTCAGGCCGCACTACAGAAGATCCCTGAGCATACCACATTGAGGGAGCTGGCCAAAACTGCAGCAACAGGCAACCACGGAAACTCTGTCTGTCTAAATGGCCTATAAGCACTCGACAAACATGGTCCTACCTGGATCATAGATGTCAGTGGACTAAATGGCCAGAGTGGCTGCTGCTATCGTGTCCAATTGCCATGGTTACCAGAGCAAGCCATGAGGATGGATCACGGGGTTGGCTTGCCTGTCCTCATGTTCCTGAGTCAGGGCTTTCCCAGGCCAGGGGGAAGGAGTGTTTTGACTTACCCACCAGGCTGTCTGTCAGAACACTGCCAAATTTATGGGTGTGTACAGCTCTGGTTTGTGTCACCCACATGCCTGCTCCAGGGCCCTGGCCCTCTTTTTGTCCATCTAAAAACACCCATTGTGCTTGCTTACAACTTAGGCTCCATGCACCCAATTTTGCCTTTGTCTTTCATCCCCAAGCCTCTTCATCTGCAGATTGGGAGCAACACTGAAGCTGAGGACAGTAGGTAGGAGGGGAGTGGGGCTGCTTTTTATACATGCTTTCATTTGGTTTGGAGAGAATAGGACAGCTGAGTACTGGGGGGGCTGCATATGTGGGGGGGGGAGAAGGATGATGGCTGCGGGATGTGTGCAGGGACACAAGACCGGGGGCATCTGGGCAGTGGGGAAAGTGTCTGTATGGGTAGGGGGAAGCCAGGTGCTAGGGGAGTGTTTATAGGGGACAAGACTGAGAAATGGGTGATGTGTATGCATGAATGAGGATGCGGGGGCAGGCAGGGGTGGGGAAAGTGTATGTATCGGCAACAGGCAGAGAAGTCCTGGGAGAGGTGTATATAGGGGAAAAGAATGAGAGACAGATGATGCATATCCATGGACATGGCTGGGGGGCAGCCAGGGGTGGGGTTCAATGTTTGTATGGGGAGGGATATTCAGGTGCTGGTGGTATAAATAGGAGGAAGAAGTCTGAGAGATGGGTTCTTCTGGCAGCACGGCTTCATAGCTTCAAGTAGTTTCATCTCCTTATGAGGGCTATACTTGAGGGGAAAGTAGATGACAGCCAATCCTCCATCAAGAGTCAAAGCTTACGAACAGCCAAATCCCTTTCCAATATAGTATAGTGCTCCAACGCATGATATACTAAGACAAATATTTTCCTGCACTTAATCACCTGTGTAGTAACTAAGCAGATGTTCTTGAGTTGGTACCTGAGAGGGGAGCTATAAATGAAAGAGGCATTGGGTGCTTTTAGATGGACAGGCTGCCTTGGTGCAGACTGTACCATCACTTTTCAAACCTGGGTGGCCCGTCGATCTAAAAGGACCCAGCCAGATGTGCAGGTAGAGCAGGCTGTGCCTGTTCTGTGGCAGCCCTGCTGCCGGCATTCCAAAACATCCAAGAGCACCACTGGTGGAATGGGTTGACCAAACCTGGGAGAGCAGCCCGAAGTGAAGCACTTGCTCTGCTTCCAGCCATCTGTTCCTCTGGGCTAATGTTGTGGACACTCTATTCCACAACTCTATGGTGTTGGTGGTGGTGAGTAGGCAGGCCAGGGACCAGGGAACCTGCCAGGTCCATCTGATCTGGACCCAGGAAGGACTGGGAGTGGGTGGACTCGGGTGTGTACCCCCAGAGCAGTTCCAGGGGTGGGTAGACCTGTGTCCATCTCAAAACACTCATTGTGGTTATGGTGGAGAGAGATCAAGTCTATAATATTGGGGCAAGGATCAACTTGCTGTCTCCAGCTTCACTGTTGCCCCAAACCTACAGAGGAAAAGGATTGGGTGGAAAGACCAAGGCAAAGTGTGGGTGAATGGAGCCTAAGTGGTAAGCGAGCATAATATTTGAGACCATACAATGTCTTTACTGATCCCATGGCATGCACATTAAGGCGGGAGCCTTAGCTTACAATTTCCATGCTTTCTAGAGCATGGTTGTATTTGTAAGAGTCTTATATCATCTCTTAAATGGCAGGTTTTTTTTGTCCTATAATAGTGAGATTTAGTGCAGTAGTAAATTTGGGAAATTGTTTATTTCATATAAAAAGGGCGGAGATTCATAAGAATGAATAGTAAATATATAATATATGCTGAAAACTGTAGTAGGATAATAAAGTGAATTCCCTCAAGAGCATGTTTTGACTTCTGCTCTAACATTAGCTTTCAAAAACTAATCACAACACTTTGAATAGTTGTAATCTGTTGATTTATCAGCTGCTGTGGAATATAGTAATAGATATAGAGATATAAAATACAATAAAATAATAAAAAGAGAAGCATGTGAAGTGGTAAGAACAAAGATCTTTAGACACTATATTTCCTCTTCCATGTAAGCATGCATTCTTGCTGTATACATTCCTCCCAGACACATTATATCTTTCATAAGTAGTTTCTGATTACATATCTTATATATCACATATCATTATACATTTGACATGTGCTTTCTCTTTATTATGTTTTGACATGCCTACATGTAGAAGTAGCATATTAGAGATCAACCCATTGTTTCAGATTTTAATGTATCTATGGTATGCATTTGTTTAAATGTCTGTTTTATCTAATAAAATAAATAAAATAATAATAATAATAATAATACATGATATATTGTATAGCATACTTATTATTTAGCACCTGCTGAATGGTGCCCAGAGCACTTCACAAAATCTGTGTGTGGCAGGTGGTGGCTTCCAGGGGTTAAGTCCCTGCAGGATCAGACCCCTGAGGAGTCACTCTCTTGGGAAATCAGCACTCCACTTGTGTTGTTTAGGAATTAGCTCTGTCTTTTACTTATACACACACACACACACACACACACACCATAGTACATACAAACCAGGCTCACAGGCCCCTGGCTTACAGCAGGCTTTCCCCCAGACAACTGGCTCCCTCCTGGGCAAAGCCTTCACAATACCTGGGTCTCCAGTCTCTCCTTCTAGCTCCTCCAGACTCAAGGTCCCTGGAGAGCATAGAATAGCTGTTCAGGCATACAGGCTTCTTCCAGCCCATCTCTGGATCCAGGCTCCTTTCCAGCAGGTCTATAGTATACATTAGCTTCCCTGCTAAGAGCCTCCAGGGGATGTTACCTCTCCAGCTCCCAGGCAGAAACTGCCCTGATCTCCACCTTGCAGCCTCCTATAAAGGCAGAGTGATCCTGGCCAACTCTCCTGGCTTTCAGCCCTTAAAGGGCTAGCATCCTGCTAACTCTTGCTCTTTGTCTTTCCGCCTCTTTCTCTCTGAGGCTGTCCCCCCACTATGGGCTGGCTTCCCCAGATCCACGAGTATGCGCACAGTCCTCTGGCTGGCCCACCCAGCCTCCTTTTAAAGGGGCAGCAGCCCAAGAAGAATGCTCCCTGCTACACTGTACAATAAAATATAATGAAAAATGTAAAATTCCTGAAAAGGCAATTTATTTCCATATAGAAAGCTTTAAATGAAGACTTTAAATTAGTGCTGAAACTCAGTCCTCAGTTTTCCTTGGAAAACACCAAAGACCAACACACTCGACTCGATTTTTACGATTTCCAAATTTCTGAGGAGGGCCCCCAAAAATCATAACTTGGAAAACCTCCAAGTCTGACTGTAATTGGGCCCAACTTGAGCCTGGACCTGATGCAGCTGGGTCCTTCTGAGCTTGGGCTGGCTGTGTCTGGGCATCCTCTTCCCTGAGTGCTGTGACATCATAGTGCTGTGCAAGAGGTGCGGTTACATCAGAAAAGGGTCAGGCTAAGGCATCCCCCAACCCCATAGACAGCAGCAGGGGAGTCCTATGTTTGGGGGAGGGTACAGCACTATGATGGTCCATCTCACTGATGAAGCAGGCAGCTGTGACCCATTAATTTGGGGAAGCTTCACCTTCTCTTTCCTCTATTAAATGCTGCCCATGCCCTGCCCCTTTTCAACGTGGTCACACCCCTGCAAAGCACTGTGATATCATGACACTTCATAGGAAGTGGAGTCTCCTTCATCTACGGCTCTCAGCCTGACCTGAAGGGCTTGGGCAGAGAGTGAGCCTGGCCCAGCCTGGCTTGGGATCATCCCATCATGGTCAGGTCACAATCTGGGCTCTAGTTGAGGATGAGGGGGAGCCATGTGAGTCCAAGAGGGCTAATTAGTAGGGGTGTGCATCTGTAACATTTTCTATTAGTTATGAAAATGAATGGAGCCCCATTCGTGTTCATAACTAATGTTGCAAAAATATTAATCCATTTTCGTTTTAAAAATAAAATCATAATAGTAAAAAATCACTGTGCATGCACAAATGGCTGCTAGGCCATTCTGCGCATGTGCAGTCCTTTTCCAAAATGGTGCTGATGCTGCCAGTGCCATTTTGGAAAAGGGCGCACATACACAGAACAGCTCCAGTGTCCATTTTGTGTATGTGCAGTGATTTTTATATATATATTTTAAATTAAAATACCCCCCCAACCTAAAAAATCACTGTGCATGTGCAAAATGGCTGCTGGACCCTTCTGTGCATGCATATCCCTTTCAAAAATGACTCCGGCAGCATTGGCACCATTTTGGAAAAGGGCAACCAGTCTTCACATGTGCAGACTGGCTGTCCTGAAAACAGTAGCGGTGTCTTTTGCACACCTCTACTAATTAGGTGGAGGCACAGAGGCGCCATTAGAAGGATGCTGCTATTATTGTTCCATTAATGTTTAATGCAGCATGAAATAAGCACAAGGTTTGGAAGCTCTACACCACCACCCTGTTCTCCGACCTTAAAAGAGTTCAGTCCTGTCACTGCAGTACCTGCAATACCTGTCTGATTGTTTTGCCTAAGTTTCATCCTGGCTGTTCTTATTCTCTGTTCTGTGCTGCTGCTGGTGCTCTCCCACAGCAGATCTATGCGTTCATAATCTTGTGACAGCCTGCTTGTTAATTGGGAGTCTCATAATGTAATTGCAACCAAATTCTCCCAGGCTGGGATCCTCCACGAGCATCCGTATTCAAATGCTTGCACTCCTAACAAGGCAGTGTGTGGTACCATGCTCTGTATGTGTCAATGTCCTCCTGCTGTTGCAGGTGTTGATCAGGGACTGAATGTTTAGGGCTCCTTTGTGCTAGGAAAGAAAAACATGAAAGTGCAATGTAATTGCGCTTTCCAGGCTTATCACTTGTCAGCAAAGAGGTAAGCCCAGAACAGCAGTGTTTGGGGACAGATGATCTGGAAGTTCTCGTGAGAGGCTGTGAAAGAGCCTTAGCTGACAATGTATGTAATGTATAATGTGTTTCTGCTAGGAGCACATGTTCCCAAAGTCATTCTTCTGTGACAGCTGCCACTCCTCCAGCATGGCCTTCCCACAATCCTACTTCAGGATAAAAAGGATACACTAAGAGGCATTAGTTCTGCTTTTCACCCTCCGTGCTCAGCCCTGCAAAGACTTACACCCATGCTGAGTGACACCGCTTTTAAACGAGGCGCTGAAAAGTGCCTCCTGAGCCCTGCGTTGAGAGAAAAGCCACACGGGGAGTGTTTACACGCTCCCTGCGCTGCCGCAAGTGACGTGCTCCCTGTTGCCGGCAGTGGCGGCGGCTGGAGATGCGGTGCTTTGAACAGGCGTGTGAACGCGTCTCTTCAAAGCACCACATTTCCAGCTGCTGCTGCTGCCGGCAACGGGGAACACGTCACTTCCGGCAGCGCGGGAAGCATGTAAACACTCCCCGTGCAGCTTTTCTCTCAACGAGCAGCTCAGGAGGCACTTTTCAGGGCCTTGTTTAAAAGCAGTTTATATTAGGTGTCTCAGCTAGTCACCTTGGAAACATTGCCCTTAATTTCTTTTGTCTCAGCTCCCCGAATGGGGGGAAGACTAGGGGAGGCAGTCTTTCCTTGTGCAGGCCAATTTTAAAATTAATACAAGCCCTGTGGAGCAGAGAGCGGTTGGGGGACTGGGTGGTTTAAGTGAGTGCTCAGGATGAGGAGGGTCTAGACCATGGATCTTTGAGACATCTGTATCTTCCTCTTTATAAGATTGTTCCCTCTTATTTCAGGCATCAGTTTGCTCTGGTTGGTTCCTGTCTCTATTTGTGGCAGATTTTTTAATAGCTTCTGTTTCTTGTTAGATAGATTTTCCTGTGCAGCTGGTTTGGTTGTGGTGGATCCTATGTTGGTGCAGGGGGCTGAACTAGATGATCCTCTGAGTTCCCCCACACCAGCTGTAGAGTCTATAATCTGTGCTATGGATTCACCTCTTATCCTTGAGTCATCTCTGCTCCCTTCCGTGAGCTCAGTCTTTCAATGAATGAGAGCTGGAACTGGGTCCAGGGGCCAGATCCAAGAACTGAAAAGCGACCCCCCAAAAAAAGAGTGTCAGGCCAGATTTGCCTCTTGGGCTGTAGGATTCCTATGCCTGATTTAGACTGTAAACTATATTGGGCATATTGTGACTCTAAAAGCACCCTCATAGTAAATTCATCATCATTGTTGCTGATGGTTATGGTGTTAGACTTAAACCTGGGAGACCAGGGTTCAAATCCTGACTTAACCATAAACACATTGGGTAGGTGGCCTTAGGCAATTCACTATGGGTGAAAAAATATGTGCAGTCACCACTGCAACTGCACATCTGTCAGTGGAATGGCTGCCCCGCCACCACTGGCTGGGTCAAGTCGGGGGATGGAACCAAACATTCCCCTGGCCTAACTTGGTCGTGGAGGAAGGGAAGGGAGAGACATGTGGCTGGCTTCACCCCTGCGTTGCGGATGGCACCCTGCCCCCTCCCCCCTTGACAGGCAGCCATTGCTGCCAATAACAGGCAGTCATGGCTAGCTGTCATGGTGACCCCCTGCGCTGGGCTGGGTGGGTGAGAAAACAGTTGCAACCACGCGGTTCGCCCCACTCTGGCCCACCTGGTCAGCTCAGGGATGGACTGTGAACCCACATTTCTGGCCTGGCCACCAACCCCACCAGAGTTTGAACCAGGTCCACATTTGGTGGGTCCAGAACAAACACATGGGGTTTGGTGGTGGACCAGAGTGGGTGAACCAGGCCAGTGTTGCATTTCTTAACACCCTATCTTTCAGCCTCAGTTCCCCAGCTGTAAAATGGGAGTAATTATGACCTACCTCACAGGGTTGTTGTGAGCCTGAGCTAGATAATGAATTGTGAAGAACTTTAAACATGGAAAGTGTGATATAAATGATTAATAATAAGCCTCTGAGTTACATAACACATTTACTGATCTTACAGCTTCAGCGAGAGATGGTAGTTTGGATCCGCAGCAAGAGAACCAATGCTGATACCCAATTGGAGAGACCCTGTTATATTGATAGCCTAAGTTACTAATGGAGATTGAATAGCACTGGGGCACTCCCTGCGAATGAGGAGAGCAGACTCACTCTGCCACCACCTGCCCTGGGATCTGTTAAGAAAAAACGGAATTTTGGACAGAGCAGCAGGTTAAATCAATTAAGTGGAAATCAAGGCCTCTTGCCTGCTTCTCAAGTAGATCCATAATTTATGGGTCAGAAATGTTTGCAGAGGGCTGCCACTCCCCCTGTGACTAGAAGCACAGTTATTACCCATGATCACTTCTTCTGGATTGAGAATCCATGAAAACACTGTAACTGCCTTGTTATCCCAACCATGGGTGATTTCAGACGTTACGAGATCACGCTGAACCACAGTGAACCACGCTCAACCCCCCCGCGGGGCCAAAGGGCCCGGAACGTCTGAACGGCGTGCGCCAGATGTTCATCACGGTCAATACCCACAT
>QEPC01013681.1:0-10183 GCA_003113815.1 Sphenodon punctatus
TTCTAAAAATACCTTATAGAAACTTCCTTTAATGCCATCCGTCCCAGGGGCCGACTTTGCCTTCAGCGATCTTATTGCCGTCTGTACCTCCTCTAGCGTTACGGGTCCTATTAGCTCTTCGTTTTCAGCTTCCGATACACCCGCCTTCCCCCCTCCACTTTATTCCCATAGTCGTTGGAATTCCTGACCTTTATCCCCTCTCAGTCCTATCCCCTTTTCCTTAAAGAGATGTGTAAAACCTATGTACTATTCTCAGCATGCCTTTTGGTGTTTTGTCCGTCCTGCCTGTTTCTTCCTCTTTCAGTTCCTTCATTGGGTTAAAGGGTCTTTTCTTCTTAAAATTTGTCCAGTCCTCCTCTGTCATCAGAGGACCTTTTGATCTCAGTTCTCTCCTCCATTTCTCCTCTGCTTGTCTTTCCCTGTGGAAGGATTTTATAATCTCTTGCTGTTCTTTCTCTTTCACCCTATCGTACGAGCCCCCTCCTTCCTTAATCCTCTGTAAAGCTACCCACTTGCTTAGCGCCCTATGATAGTCTAGGTCTTCATTCTTCCTCGCTTTCCATCTTTTGATGGAGCACCACTCTTTCACGTCCTCTTTCAAAACTTTCCACCACTCTATCCAAGATTGCATGAGCGCTTTTAAAGATGTTATTTCATTTATAATCCTCCTTAACGCCTCTCTCCATTCAAAATGATATAGGAGTTCCGCGTTCATTTTCCATCGTGGCGCTCCAAAGACTACCAACTTGCCCGCAAACAATATTACCTTCACTATCTTGTGGTCTGACCAGGGCGATCTAAGTACCTTAAGCTTCTTGATTTTAAAGTCCTCTCATGTATATCCTGTCTATTTTACTTACTACGCTCGTATCTGTGTACGTAAAGTACTGAGATCTGACCGTTTTCCTCAAGGGTCCCGTTTCCCCTTTCTCCCCTAATTCACCCTCGTAAAACCCATCTTTTTCCTCTATTTCCTTCATTCCGTTCTCCTCCATTACCCTTTGAAGTTGTTCTTCCTCTTTCGTTAAAGGCACCTGGTTTTGTCCCTTTTTAGCCCATACTATTCGATCTTTTATTCCTGCCCTGTTGTTAAAATCTCCGCCTACAATAGTAGGCTTTCTAGTGCTCAAAAAAGGCCTCAATAGTCTCTATGTTTCTTTCCTGTCTCTCTCTTTCACCAGTGCATAGAGTGCAATTACTCTCAAGAAAGGAGATCCGTTCCCCAATTTCAAATTTAGATCTTTTAAATCAATTACCAAAACCCTACCCGGTTGAACTACTGTGACTTTTAATATTTTCCATCGCCTCACAGATCCTAGTAAAATTGCTACGCCATATTTGCCTTTTCCACCTGACCAGAAAGATAAGCCTCTTGTCCATTTCTTTTACAGCAATTTTATCCTCTCTTCCTCCCAAACATGTGTTTCTGTTAAAATAATTATATTCGATCTTAAATGAAGAAGGCTCCCTATGATACTTTCCTGTCGTGGGGTTGTTTTTATTCCTCCACAGTTCCATATGGTGATGTCTAGCCTTCCCTCCCACTGATCTATCGCCTCTTCATTGAACGGTGTATTCGGTGTCTGTTGTGTTTTGCTTAGAGATTGTCCTGAATTATCTGCCATATTTTAAGATGTGTTATGTTTGGGAGTCGGAGTGTAACGTGTAATGAAATTCTTTCTTAATGTCTGCTCTATATTATGTCATTGGACTCTTCCGAATCTTCCCTTCTCAGCCTTAACGGTTGCCCCAACAGCGCTTTCTTTCTGTTTTCTTTTTCTGTATCTACCTCGTGATCCTCTGAGGCTTCAGAGGTCACGGTAGTTCCTCCGCTTTTATTATAGTCTTCACTGGTAGGAGATTTAGACGGTCTTATCTCCTTCTTTTTCTTAGCTCTTTTTGGATCTTCTACCACTTCTTCATCTTCTCTCTTTCTCTGATGTATCTCCCCCAACACCGTAAACCTATTTTCTCCTCTTGTGTCAATATCCCTTTCTCTCCTCATCCTCTTCTCCTCCTCGCTCCGCTCGTCCCACCTTTTTCCCCTGTCCTGTACGTTCCACCCGTATAAAGCCGCCTTCATCTATCGTTTGCTTTATCGCTCAGTATTCGCTTCTTGACTGTTGACCCCCGCTATGAGTCCAATACCTTAAATTGCTCTCCTTCTGGGTCTGAGTTTGTTGTGCCTGATTTCCCTTCTTGCTGTTCTCTTTCACGCTAGGCCTCTTCCATTCTTCTTCCCTCCTTTGCCTTTCTTCCTCCCATTTCCTCTGTCTTTCTTTCCTTTCTTCGTTTCTCTTTTCTGTCTCTTCTACTCCTTGCTTCCTTTTCCTTTCTCTATCGCTCCTTTCTTCCTCCATCAATTGCTGCAACAAATCGTTTTCTATCTCCTTATTATTGGTGCCCCAGGGCAAAAAGAAATAAGTGTGTGTGACAGCGGGACAGATTGCATTTGACCCTGTCTTTGCACTCAAAAGCTCTGTGGCCTTTCCCCCCCACACTTGACACATCTAGGCCCCGCACTCCCAGCATGTCTGGGGTTGCCCTGCGTACCTTATCCAGCCTACTTCTTCCCCGTTAATGTACCAGGTTACTTTCATAACGATTTTCCCTTCTTCATCTAAATGAAACTCTAAAAAGGTTCTATATGCCCCTGTGCAAAAGCCTCTTTCGTCGACTATCTCATGTAAACCCCCTTGTACTTGTCCAAATGTTGACAGCCACAGCACTATATCTTCGCTGGGGATTTTGTCTCCCCTAAACATGACCTTAATTAATCTCACCCTCCTGTTTGGCAGGGGGACTAGTTCTATTTTTCTCCATAAGTCCTGTCTTTGCGTTTGCGATGTCTTAACGTTTCCCATAAACCTGACGTACGCTTCTTTGGTTCTAAACGTAAGGTCCGTCTCTTTATTCTGTTCTAGTTGAATCACGTACCTAACGTCTGCCGGTGTCACTTTTAGCTGAGGGACCAAAAATTGCCCTATAAGTTCCTCCCTTGTCTGATATAACGGAGGTTTAGTGGCAAATCTTAGTCTTAGAAAGATTGGTTATTTCTCCTCCTCCTTCTTTCCTTATTGTATCCCTCATTGCTTCTATCCTTTCTTTCTTTTCTCTTTCTCTCACTGATCTCTCTGCCATTAACACATCCTCATCCGTTACCATAGCCATCACTTTTTCCTCCTCTTCGTCTCCCTCTCCTTTTCTTTATCTGGGAACAAGGGTGTAACTTTGGGACAAAGGCAGACAAATGTGTGTAAATAGGGACCTTTCTCTACTCATTTTAGTGGTAATGGTGGTGGTGGTATTCATGTTAATGTTTTTCAACTCACTCTCATCTAGTCCTTTGTCTCTCTCTTGCCGATCCGTAACTGAGTTCTCTTTGCTGGATTGTTCTTTGCGTTTATCGAGTCCTCTTTTCGATCAGCGTCTCTGTTCTTTCGGTGACTTATCTCGCTCCATACTCTCGTGGCGCGTATTCATCCCCGGCTTGTTCGTAGGGGTAACAAAAGAAAAATGATTAGCGACCCCTTCTTCCTCCATCTCCTTCTCGCTCCCCCAAGTTCTCCTCCCTTCACCTATTTTCCTTTCCTCCCCTTCACCCCCTCTTTCCTTTCGCTTCTCGGTCCCTTTCCCTAATTTGTTTTGCTGTTGTTCTTCCTCTTCCTGATGTCCCGCTCCTCCTACTCCACCTCCCTCAGGCCTAGCTTTCTTCTTTTTTGGACTCTTAATAGGTGATTCTTGTTCCCCCTCCTTCACCATTTCCCCCTCCTCTATCTCTCTGTGCTCCTCATCCTCTAATCTTTGCCTTTCGATTCCCTGTCCCCACACCTTTTCCCATTTCTCTATCACTTCCCGCATATCCTCCTCTATGTTTCTTACTTCCCTTTGTATTTCTCTATTTTCATTTCCACGTTTATCTCCTTCCCCTCCTTCCTCCAATCGCTCACCCTTGTCGGGGGCTCCACTCGAGGTGGAAACCCCCTGTTGATTTTGTTGAGCCTGTTCTTTGTTTATTTGTTCCTCTTTGCTGGCTTCCGCTCTCTGCCTCGGTCGCTCCTCGGTGTCGTCCTCCTCTTCCACTCGGGCCTCTCTCCTTTCTGTGCTCTTTTCCTCCTCAGGGTCTGTCTCTATATCTTGTAGCTGTAAAGAATTTGTTAAGGCTCCCCCCATATGGACCAGGAGGGCCATCAACTGATTTAAATTCTCTCCTTTATATTCCTCTTCCTTGACCCATTTTACAAAAAGTCTTTGCTCTACGTAGTCGATGTCGTCTGGCCAATTTTGTCCCACCGATAAGAATAGATAGAAAAGTCCTTGGTAAGTTAACCAGTTTGGGACTATCTTCTCCTTGGATTTTTGGCCTTGGATTCTTAAAGCCTTAGTTATTAGCTGACTGGTCAAAGATTTATAATAAATCGCCTTTTGTCTCTGTCCTGTTGTGTAATTAGGAAAAGCATGTATATAATCCATAATTCCCTCTTGTGCTTCATTCAGCATCCTCCATACATCGTACCATGTTATTTTGGGGCATCCTCCTTTCTGCTCGTATGCTGGGAGATCTGGAGCTGGAATCCACATTCCCCAGATGAGGGTACATCTCTCTCCTTTATAAATTTTCTGTGATAAGTCCAGCAATCCTTAGATTGGGAGAATTTCCTAAATAGTCAGCATCCTCTTATCCCCTTTGTTTTGATATTTTCTAAACAACTTTCTCTCAGTAATATTTAGTCCCATTTAGTCTCTCTGTTCTTCAATGACTGTCTTCCATTTTTCGCCTCCCCCTTGTAGTTCCATGCTTTCTCCTTCTGAAAGAGAGGGAATTGTAGGAAATATACATTGAACCTTTCTCCACCTCTGCTATTACTACTTCTTCTGAGGAAGATATGATAACTACCTCTCCTTGCTCCATCTCTTCCTCCTCTTTAGCAACATCCCTCTGAGAGGGGGAGGATGTTGGATGGATTTTTGCCTCCAGCTCTTGCACCCCTCCTGGATCTACTATCGTATCTTCCAGATCTATCTTAGGGATGTCATTACTCTCTAACTGACTCTCTTCTATTCCGTGATCCTTTAATGAGGAAAGGTGTAAGGGATAGTGGGAGACTATCTCTTCCGGTGCTTTGAACACATTCCATATTATTTTCTCTATCTCTTCTATCTGCTCCCCTTCTGTTTTGTTCCCCTTTCCTATTTCACTCACCTGTTTTCTTTCTTTCCCTAAAATATTTAGGGGATCCCTTGCTGATGTTCCTTCCCGTCCAGACATTCTTCTCACTTTAGAGACTAACTTCCTTGTTCCCCAAGGCAGGTTAGCTATCACCTCATCCTTTGAAACCTCCTGTGTCTCAACTGTTCTTTCTCCTGAAAATCCTTAACAGAAATCACTCTCTCCCTCCTCCTCCTCAGAGATGCCCACATGGGTCTCGTTCAACTCTGCAGGTTTCCTTCTTCCATATCCTTTATATACCTCTCTTTCTCCCTGCCCTCCTCTAGTAGCTATTTGGAAAGATCCTGTTGCTGCAGATCTTCCTTTTCTAAATTTCTTTTTAATGTCTCCAGTAAATACCTCTTTACTGGGACAATCTGATTGAGGGGACCTCTCTACTACGGTTCCCACCTCCTCTTTGCTTGGACTGGTAGAAACAGAAGGTCCAAAAATAAGGCGAAACGTCTCACCCCTCTGTAATAGCTCTTTATCTCCGTGATTTCCACCCTGTCTCTTGGCCTCTTCTTCTTGCAAGTCAAATCCTTTTTCATCCTTCCTTTCTCTTGTGTCCTCTACTGTAACTCCTTCTGCAGCCTGAGCTGACAAAGTTCAATTCTTCCTCAGCCCAATCTATTGGGAACTCTCTTCTGTCTCCTACAGTCCCTGTACATAAAGGGATTCCAGTCTTGACTGCCTCACTAAATCTGTATGTTACCACAGCACTCTGAGGCCCGTACATCTCTTTTCCATGTGTGTCCAAGCTTTGGACTTCTAGACCTTCAGGGGGGTGGGCTCCTTTGTACTCCTATATCTTTCTTCCAGGGTCCCTTAAAGCCCCCCCAATTGTAGATCCATGTCTTCCCTCTTTGTATTGCCACTTTTAGGAGTTCTCCAGCTTATTTTTCCACTGTATTTCAGTGTTTCTGGAGCAATGTGAATCCTATGGTCAATTTCACTTTCTGCTGCATTTTCTGCTGCATCACAAGGCCTACTGACTGTTCGAACTCCCCCTAATGCATGAAACTACTAGCAGGCTTCAATGTGGGAACACGAATAACTTCCTCCACGGGGGTCCCCCCAAACGCATGGTTGGTTTTGTCTGAATCCTGGAATGTTCATCTCGCCTCCCACCTGGAGCTGGCGGTTTGGCTAACGCTGGAAAATCGCTTTCTGATGAGAAAGTCCCAGAGCTCTGCTCAGGGACTCCTTCCCTGTTTGCCTTTAGGGTTCGACGTAACCCCTGGCTGACTGAACACCCGGTTCTCTGTACTGATATTGCCGTCAATGGCTCTGGAGTTACTTTAAAGCTAAAGGACATGTCCTTGCCGGCGAGCCCAGGGGTTAAGTCAGTTGGCCAATCACAGTGTTGTGGAAGATCCAGTCAGAAGTAGCAAACTCAAGCCTCCTTTGCCTTGTGTGGCATGTGCAAAGGTGGCAGGCAGAGTGCAATTTCTGTAAGGTTCTGTGCAGAAACGTAGAGAAGTGGTTATAAAAGATGTGCATGTTTGTGCTTCTCTGACAATGCAGCAGCAGAGTGAAGAAGTGGGAGTAGTGCTGCTGTAATGAGTTGTGGGTGGGTGTGTATTTGCTTTTCTGCCATCCCTCAATTCATCATGGTTTCATATAAATGGCTGGCCAGTAGCTTCTATCCCACAGCCCACAATCTGCTGAGAGGACTTGATAAACACCTGCTACTCACTAGCCAACAAAACGGGAGGGGGGGAGAAATGGAACGCAAGGGAGAGGTCTAGGACAGCGGAGACACTGTAGCAGCAGTGATCAGGAGTAAGTGTGACCCCGTGAGAGAGACCTGGCTTTAGGACAGTCCACTCCAGGTCCCCTGTGGGTGAGTTCCACCCTGGGAAGACTCTCTAGGTTGGTTGGCTGTGGTGATTTCCCTCGGGTGAGTTCCATTTGGGAACCCGGGCCCTTATGAGTCCCACCCATATGGGTGAGTTCCATTTAGGTCGCTGGCTCTTGTGAGTTCCACCCGTATGGGTGAGTTCCTTTTGGGGCAGTGGCCTTTATGAGTTCCACCCAGGGGGGAAGTCCTGGCTAGCTAACCAGAGGAGAACCCTTGGGTGAGTTCCACCTGAAGACCTGGCTGTGAGTCTGGACTAAGATCAGGAGGAGTGCAGTGCGAATGGTTGGTTGGATTGAATGTTTCCTGGGGGGTGGGTAGTACTGTCACTGTTGGTGTGGCTATGAATGTGGTGTTTTTGCCATCTGCTCTTACTCCTGATCACTGCTGTCCTATACCTCTTGCCTGCCTTCCATGCCCCCCCTACTTTGTTGACTAGTAAGTATCAGGAGTTAATCAAGTCCTCTCAGCAGATTGTGGGCTGGGGAGGAGAAGCTACTGGCCAGCCAGGTATACGAAACCATGATGAATTCAGGGATGGCAGAAAAGCAAATAGCCAGTTTGGTTAGACTCATCCAGCACATGTGTGCACACGCACACAGATCTTTTTGTAGGTGTGAACGTGAATGGATCACGACACTGAAAAGAGGAAAGGATTGAGTGAATTGTCACCAGCCCATCATAATGGATAATTGTCTGGCAGGAACAGCTGCACATACAGGAAATGACTGGAGGGCCAAGGTCTTCAAGCTAAAATAACCCCAGTGCTAATCTGGAATACTGTGGAGGAATACTCCTCTCCAGAGCCATTGACTGCAATAGTTCAGGACCAGGGTAATATCAGTAGAGAGCACCGGGGGTTCGGTCAGCCAGGGGTTATGTCTCTCCGTAACTGGTATCACCTACTGCCTGAACCACTTGCCTTCAATGGTTGTGCAGAGAACCAGTCCTCCAATGTCTCTCCAGACTGGCACTGGCATTATCTTACCTTAAAGGACATTTCCTGGCTGGCTAGCCCAGGGGTCAAGTCAGTTGGCAAGTCAAACCTCCTTTGCCTTGAGTGGCATGTGCAAAGGTGGCAGGCAGAGTATAATTTCACTAAGGGTGTGTGCAGAAATGGAGAGAAGTAAGTGGTTATAAAAAGTGTGCTCTTCTGACAATGCAGCAGCAGAGTGAAGTGGGAGTGGTGCTGCTGTAATGAGTTGCTGTGTTGGGGTGTGTATTCTGAGGTGCTGTACCTCATTTAAGCTTTCAGTAGCAATTGTAAATTTGAACACTGCAGACTTGGTGATAGTAGAAGTCCTCATTAGGATCAAAGAGGATGATGAGAAACACCATATCTGGGTTGTATGATCGCACACAAGAGAAGTATAGTCTCTGCAGCAACTTGTATGATAACCGTGATAGGGTAGTGTAAAAGGATCCCTGAAGTACTGAATCCTTCAGTGCCTATAGTGATTGTTGGTTGCTGGCAACTGTCTAGTGATTTGGTAACGGCATTGACAGTGTTCTGGTCATGTATAGGTGGAGTGGTGACCCAGCCCTATCCTTTCTCATACTTCATAAGCTGTCTCCTGGCAAGGGTGTCTTGGTAGTCTTCTGGCCTGTGGTGCTATGACCTGGCTGCTTGCAGAACTCCTGCTACTCTAGCCAACAAAATGGGGGGGTGGAATGGAAGGCAGGCAAGAGGTATAGGGCAGCGGAGAAACTGTAGTAGCAGTGATCAGGAGTAAGTGCGGCCCCCTGAGAGAGAACTGGCTTTGTGACAGTCCACTCCAGGTCCCGTGTGGGTGAGTTCCACCCTGGGAAGACTCACTAGGTTGGTTGGCCTTGGTGATTTCCCTTGGGTGAGTTCCATGTGGGAACCTGCACCCTTATGAGGTCCACTCATATGGGTGAGTTCCATTTGGGGCAGTGGCTTTTGAGTTCCACCCAGGGGGGGAAGTCCTGGCTAGCTAACTGTAGGAGAATCCTTGGGTGAGTTCCACCTGCAGGCCAGGCTGTGAGTGTGGACTAAGATCAGGAGGAGTGCGGTGTGAATGGTTGGTTTGAATGTTTCCTAGGGGGTGGGTAGCACTGCCATTGTGGCTGTATAGTCCTTGGTGTCTGCTCCATAATTTGAATGTACTGGTCTTATGGTTTCTCCACCATCCTGCTGTCCATTATGGCCAACCTGTCCTGTGTTACTATTTTATATTATTGATGAGAATTTAATTGGTGGAAGCTGCCCCAAGCTGCGTGGCAGGAGAGCTGGGGTATAAATATATGAAAACAAATAAATACGTAAATCCTCCTGCTGGTGTTTTTTCTGCTAGTAGTGGGAGTAAAGTCATTGCAGCAGATGGGTGGGTAGGGGCCAGAAGCTACTGGTCTGTGAAACACGGATGACTGGGGTGATTTTCGTTTTCTTCCATGTATAATAAAGTTGGGTGCAGCTTCATCAAGCCCACGCCGAATGCACTTGTAGGTGTGACTGGAACAGGACACCAGAAATCAGACAAACGTCAGTATGTTATACACTAGGGTTTGTATGAGTCTGGGAGGAAGATGTGTGCATACAAAAAGGCCAAGCCCTCCAAGGTAAAAATGCTAGCATCCATCTGCAGATACTGTGGAGGAATGGTTCTCTGCACAACCATAGAAGACAAGTGGTTCAGGCACAAGGTGATGGCTGACTGAACCCCCAGCTCTCTGTACTGCTAAGGGTTACGTCTCTCTCTCTAACTGCTATTACCCTGATCCTGAACCATTGCTCTCAAAGATGGTGAAGAAAACCCGTACTCCATAGTTGATAGAGATTGGCAAAGGCATTATTTTACCTTGGAGGCCTTGGCCTTCGTGTATGCATAGATATTCCTGCCAGACTCTTATACACTAATGTTTGTAACGTACTCACTTTCATCTGCTTCTTGGAGTCCTGTTCCAGTCACACCTACAAGGGCATTCGGCATGGGCTTGATGAAGGTGCAACCACAGTAATTATATGCTTTCCCTCCAATCACAGCCGAGGGTTAAGTCGGCCGAGGGTTAAGTCGGCCGAGGGTCAGGGTCAGGGTCAGGGTCAGGGTCAGGGTTAGGGTTAGGGTTAGGGTTAGGGGTTAGGGTTAGGGTTA
>QEPC01013683.1:27610-42847 GCA_003113815.1 Sphenodon punctatus
AGCAGGTGCAGATGCTTCAGGGTCAGATGTTCCTCAAGGGCCACCATTGTCCCCCATTATTGATGTGATCCCCAGAAGTCCAGGGCTGGTGGATCTCACCCTGGCTGCCCGATTCCCGGGTAATGGCAGCAGGGAGGGAATCAGCAGTAGCAGTAGTAGCCAGTCGCAGCTATAGGGGACACAGGGAAAGTGGCAGCAGCATGGGCAATCGATCAGCCTCAGGGTCCCAGTACTCCCCTTCACGGGACATATCTCAGATTGGGGACAGCAAGGCAGATAATAGTCCTGTGGAGGAGATGTCTGATGCTGAGGCAATGGCTGTTCATCCGAGAGCTGTGTCGCCACCATGTTCTGCTCCTCCCATCAGCGCTGTCAGTGGTGCATCACCCGGTGTGGGCAAGAAGGCAGGTCCCAACCCTTCCCAGTCTCTGCTGCTGCTGTGTCTCCAGTGGCCTGCCATGCCCCCACGGGCACCCCTGGAGTGCCACAGGTCTTCAGGTGGCTGAATTTTCCAAATGTTTGGGGGGGTCCGAACTCCACGGAACCAAACCCACGAACCTGAACTAAGTTTTTGGGTTGAACGGCTGAATAGCCAAACATCCAAGCCCTGTTCTGTTCACACATCCCTAATAAGGGGTGCAATACTCCATCTATTGATGTCAGTGGTTCAGCTCATATTGACTTTAATAGTGGAGGTTTGCACCAAATGTGTGAATAAGCCCTGAAAGACAAATGTGGCAGGGTTGAGTCAGAGAGGGCTTTGGCTCCTTTAAGAGACTCAGCGCCAGCGTAGATGAGGCACCAGTAAAGGTGCAGGTGCCTAATTGGAGTGCACCTGTGAGGGGTGTGGTAGTAGCCGGCCCAAGGAAGGAGACAGCTCAGAAGTGAGAATACTGTCATGGATGTAGGAGCTAGAAGGTGAGCTCCTGTGAGACATGCTAACTAGAGGGAACTGGCAGTAAGAAGACTGAGATAGCCAGAGCTGGAGAACCTGGCTTGGAAGACTGTGAATGCCAGAGATTGCAGGGAATAGCTGAACCAAGGGTAAGCCAGAAAGGACTTGACTCAAAGGACTCTGGAGGGATAATCAGGGGGTGCCAGACTTTGGGGAGCCTAGGAAATATACAACCTCTCTCTCTCACCCAGAGCCTATATGTGCCAAGACTTGTGGTAGAGTTTAGACTGAATAAAGAGACTTTTGAGCTGCTAACCCAGAGACGTTGATTTATTGGGCCCTGATTCTGTGAGACGTATGCCTGGTGAGCCTCACCCTGCTACAATAAATCAGAGAAGTTCATGAGAATTAGAACCTCCAGAAGGGAGACAAAAATCAAACCAGGGATGATTCACAGAGGGTCAAATGTATGTCATATAAGTTTTTAAGTATAATGAATCTTTCTAAGTGCTTCATTAAGCAGGGGCAATCCCAGAGAGCAGCTATTATCCATTGATCTGACTCACTGGTGAATATGTTAAGTAAATTCTTAACAAAAAAAAATCTTTAGGGAGCAATAAGCATTAGACATTGTCCCTTAACATTGTGGTTCTGAAGTCTCTTAATAAAAGGACAACTCTGTTGATGGATGGTAGGATTATTAGAGAGCCATAGCAAAGATTCTATTTTAATAACACCTATCTGAGGCTTTAAGCCCTAAAAGAAGGGAGATGACTTTAAAGAATAACGTTACTTTTTAAAAGATATGGTACTTTATAGGGATTTCTTAGTTCTTCACCACATTCTTTGCTATTTCTTTCTTTCTTTCTTTCTTTCTTTCTTTCTTTCTTTCTTTCTTTCATTCATAATAGGCCCTTTTCACACAGACACTCTAACACTGATAAAAGGGGTGTTACATTTTATTATACATGTTGCAGGGCACCCATACAGCACACCTGCCGCCTTGCAACATGTATAATAAAATGTAACACCCATTTTATCAGTATTAGAGTGTCCGTGTGAAAAGGGCCATAATCTTGGAGCAGCAGTGAATGTATAGGCATAGTACCTCCCCCACAGTGAAAGGGGTTGTAAAAGGAAGGAGCAAGTCTACACAGTAGCTGACCTGCTGCAGTGAAGTTCAGAATTCTCCTTTTTGAGGAGGCAGATATGACATATCGCAGTGTAGGCAAACCATGGAGACTCCTCCCAGCCCTGGTGGAGCCATAAGCTGTGTCTGAAATGCCAATCAGGGGGTGGTGGGAGTGTAGATGGACCCCAAGCATGGTGTTTCCCTCTCTCCATGATGGGTCCATAGTAGGTGGAGATGAGAGGTAATGGATTCCCAGAGTGCCGGGCTCTAGTCTTCTGGGGCTGAGTTGATAAGTCAATCTCAGTAGGCTGGATACGTCACCCTGCACAGCACAGAGGCACCAATCATGGGCAACATGACCCGGGTCAAGTTGGGTCACTGAACTGATGTGCCCATGGCCAGGAAGCCGTTCTACCACCTGCACATCCTGGGTAGGGCTCGGAGCACAACAAACATGTGGATGGATGGCCCCACCTGAGCCCTGGTCCCCGTGCCATGCCCCCTGCTATGATGGACAGCCATGATGGCTGGCCCACGGTGATATGGCACGACGCAACAGACATGCTTGCCCGATGTGGCCCGCTTGGCCTTCATGGGTTTTTAGTCTAGATTGTGACCTTGGAGATTTGCCGAGGTCACAGTCCAAGCTAGTTGCTGACACTTCCCAGGGCAATCATGGGCCAACATCTGGCAGTACATGTTTACATGTGCTGCCAGGTCCCGGACCACAGCAGGCCAAAGTGGGCCATAGCTGACCAAAATCACATGTATTTTTACCCTGTGACCATCGAGTATTCCTGTCTTAGGAGGGGTCCTATACCACCATTCCACACAAGGCCCCAATTTCCCTGGATCCAGCATATATTCCTATCATCATACAGTGGATAGTTTTTTTATGCCCTCAAGTGTGAGAATTTATATCGCTTTTAATATTTCAACTATATCTTAAGGCACTGTAGTAGATGTGCTTCTTAGCTATATAAATAGAAAAAGCCTTTTTGAATCCTCCTAAGCTTGTGGGTTCAGTGATATTTTGGGGCAGCCAGTCCCATAATATGCATTATGTGTCAAACAATGTTTCTTTTTAGCATGTCAAATTTGCCACCTTTCACTTCCATTGAATGCCCTTTCTTCTTGCACTATAAAGCAGGGTGAATAGAGATGTCCAATTAACCTTCACCATACAATTCATTATTTGGTATAACTTTATCATGTCCTGTCTCGGTTATTCTTCTCCTTTTATACTCGCCATCAGTTCAATTTCATTTCATTATAGGAGCATTTTTGTGTCTTTAATAGTTTCAGCTGCCCATCATTGAACCCTTTCTATTTATCTTCCATCTTTTGTTCAGCTGGTGTGAACAGAACTGAACACAGCAGGGTCAATAATTTGGTGTACACTGAATGAATACATTGAATTATTCCTGTTGTAACTGATCTTCTATTTTTTTCTGAATTTGTTATTTTAAGGCAGCGACTGGTGTCCACTGTATTTTCTCCATTGCCATCAATGAAGGAAAATGCAGTGAATATGGGACCCTGTTTTAAGGCAGTCAGCACTCACACTCAGAGGCTACAGTCCACCAACCACTAAATTTACAGCAATCTTGCAGAAGCATGCAAGGGTCAGGAGTAAGTGATTTGGGGATTGCAGCCACAATAACATTTTCTTTTCTTTCTTTTTTTTTAAAGTAAATTAACATCTCGAAGGCTGCAATCCTCCATCTATTAAAGTCAGTGGTTGTTGAATAATTGATTTCAAGGAGGATTTGTGCCTAAATATGATGGCAAATTGGTGCTCAAAGCAAATTTTATAGCTGATGCAAAATCAATCAATCAATAAATTAGGAATAGGAGCTGTATCCAAAGGGGTATGGACTGCAAGGTGACAGAGTGGTCCAGTAAATAGTGCAATCACCTGAGACTCAGAAGACTTGGATTCTTTTTCTGACTTCAATGATCATCAGCATGATATTGGAGAAGTCACTTAAAACTTGGTCTCTCCTTCCAACATTTACCTGTGTAGGTTATTAGACACATTTTGCTCTATACCTGTAAACGGGGCTTTTGAGGCACTATAGTAATACCACATAAAATAAATTTTGGCAACATGCCCACTTTTAGACCTTCTGCCTCACAGGTAGAGCCTAAAGAAAGATACCTTTCTTTAGTCGATTGCTACAGAAGACTATAGTTACAATTGGCTCTCAGAGGCGATATATAAAATGAAGTAAATTTACACATGAGTAGGTCGGCATAGGGGAGTGTAAGTGAACATAAAGTAGAGGAACCAAATTTCAAAGCAGTGCATAAGTGGTGTAACAACATATCTGAATCCTAGAGATTAGCTGATATCTCTCCTGTGAAATGCCTTTAGATTTACATACACCCACTCTATTCATGTGTAGTGGAGTCTACTAGGCTGTAATTTGCATCTCAAAAGGAGCTAGAAATGTTCAAGTTAAATGAAGGGGGGGGACTACTTCAAACGGGAACTTCCTAATCTTCCTTATTGCTATGTATTATTATTATTATTATTTATTATTATTGTTGTTGTTTGTTGTTAAGTATTTATATAGTGAAAGCAATGTACCTGGTGCTTACAACTGTTGAAAATAGATTGTGTCCCTGCCCCAGTGAGCTTACAATCTAAGAAAGACAAGGGAGGGGAGATGAGGGATGGGGGAAATAGAGGGAGAGACTAGGATATATCCATGAAGGTGTGAGGTTGCAGGTACACGTGCTTGACATAGGGTGCTTTCTGGCAAGACAAAATGTGCGCCATTTGCCTCTGCAAGAAACTCTGGGAGAAAAATGAAGCGCTCGCAACTTTGGTCAAGTGAGAAAGTGAAGTTGCATGTCTTTGGTGATGGTCATGCATGGCACACACAGCTGGAAAATCGAGCTCTCCCTGCCACGTATGATTGCTGCCAAAGTCATGTGGCTTTGCTTTTCCCACATGAGAAAAACTGTGCCTCATTTGCCTCTCAGAGTTTCTCATGGGTCTCATCAGAAAGTGCTCATATTGAGTACATTGGAGAAAGAAGAGGATAAGGAGCTAGGGAAGGCCTGATGGAAGAGGTAGGTTTTCAGGAGTGATTTCAAGGTCAGGAGGGAAAGGAGCAAATGTATTCAGGTGGGAGTTCCAGGCATGGGGGGCAGTAACGGAGAACTGGTGAACAACACGCTTTAAGGAGCAGCGGAGCCATGAGCAAGCGAAGGCAATGGTACAGGAGGAGTAGCAGGAGACTAGTGTAGAGATATTTCTCTCTTTCCCAGCCTTTTGGCTTGTAACTTACACTGACTCAATTGCATTACCTTATATATCACTGCTGGCCCCTTCATTACAGATTTCCTGGACTAAGAGTTAGAAAGAATGAAGTCATCCCCTTGCCCCCCTCTTTTTTTCAAATGATTTTGGCAGAAGATGTGGTCTCCTGATCCAAATAAGACTGGCTAAACCTGCACTCAAGCAGTAAATTGTTTCCTTCCAGGTTTGATTTAATAAGATTTATACTTAACAGCTTTACAGATCTTTATGTTTTAGACTCAGGAATTCTGGCAGGCACATGCAAACCTCCTCATTCCTCTTCTCTCCTTTCCCCCTGTTCCAATAAATTCTACCCTTCTCCCAACCTGCTCCCTTTCCAGAGACTGGGGTGGCATCAGAGGCAAGGGAGCTCCTTTCCAGGCAGTGAGCCGTCTACAAAGACTGAGGGCAACTGTGCAAAGACAGAGAGCAACTGGTTCACTGTGCAATGCTCATATTCTCGACAACCAATTGCTCTCCGCACCTATTTCCATTTTTCTGGGATCATGGGAAATCAGTGCCCTTGATTAGGTGTTTTGTCAAATAGATTGTGATGAGGTGAACTGCTTGGAAGGATATTTGACTAGTTCTGCATCTGTGCTCTTTAGCCGCAACAGCTCATCAGCTCAGCTGATGTATTTCAGCAGCGAAAGCAGGATGAAATGTCATGATGGCGTACAACATTCTGCCGGATGATTTGAAAGGTTTCCTGACCTAATTCACTTTAATTTTTTTTCCAGGGGAGTCTGTCACCGCAAACCTGAAACCTGACTTTTATTACTGTATTGGAAGAAAAAATGATAATCACTTAAATGTGAAATGACCTTTTATGAACAGCATGCTGGATGCTAAGTGAATCCAAACTATATAAACACACACGTGTTTATGTATTGCATATGGGAAAATAATACATAGTAACTGTCAATCTGTTATTTAAATTGAACATTAGGGTAATAGAAGGCATTTGCTTGTATCAGAAAGACTCCCATTATAAACTTTACAGAGTAATCTATTCCCATTAACAGCACTTCCCAGGGCCCATTATAGGCAGCACAGGAAATACATCAACTACAGAAATGAACAGCAAAGTCCCAGAGAATAAGTATGATTACAAATTATCCCAAGGTAAAAAGTTCAAAATCTGGAGCTGATGCCAGGTTTCAAGTTCTCCAAAGTCAGAGGACAGGAGTCCTATTCTGATTCCGTAGTTTAGCTCAGCCAAAACAGGGAACACAGTAACATAAGTAGTGCCGCACTGGGTCAGCCCAATGGGCCATCAAGCCCAGCATCCTGTCTCGTGACAGTGGCCAATCTCTGTCTCTTGGGAGAGGTCCCCAGCAGGTCACAATCCATTCCTTGTTGTTTCGGCCCCCAATAGTAAGAGGTTACGTCCCCAAAACCAACTTGGCTAATAACCATTAATGGACCTATCCTCCAAGAATGTATCCAATCCCTTCTAAAACTAGCTACACTACCAGCTTTGACCACATCCTCTGGCAGTAAATTCCACAAGTTAATTGTGCGGTGAGTGAAAAAATACTTTCTCTTATTATTTTAAATCTGTTGCCAGTTAATATCATGGTGTTCTCTTGTTTTAGTAATGTTAGAGAGGATAAATAATTGCTCCCTTGCGTGTCCCACACCACTCATGATCATATCCCCTCTCAGTTGATCTCTTCTTCAAGCTGAAGAGCCCCAACCTATGAAGCCTCTCTTCATACGGGAGTCGTTCCAAACCCTTGATTGTTTTTGTTGCCCTTCTCTGTACCTTGTCTAGTTCTACTATGTCTTTTTTGAGATGGGGATACCGGAACTGCACACAATATTCCAGGTGCAGTCGTACCATAGATCTATATAGAGGCATTATGATATTTTCCGTTTTATTCTCTAGTCCTTTACGAATAATTCCTAACATTGTTTACTTTTTTGACTGCAGCTACACACCGAGCTGAGGATTTCAGTGTATTGTCCACAGTGACTCCCAAGGTCCTTGTGTTCTTGCAAGGTCCTGACATTTTGTGAATGCCAGGAAATACGTACAGCTTGGAGGCCTAAAAATGGGGTGGGGCAGTCCAAATTGATCTCTGGAGAGACCTTCAGAAACTACAGTAAAAATTGCTTAATAGTAAATTTGCAATGCTTCCACCAACTTGCCTTATCACCTTCAGCAACCTCCCTGTGACCAGTGGTGGTTTAAGGGGGTGTCCTTCATCAGTCATAAGGTGTAAGTATGAACCCTGCTTTCCCCAGACTCCATATCCCCTTCAACCCCATCTCCCATTCCTCCAAATTGCATGGTTGGATCTGCCACCATCTGTGCCAGAGTTTCCCTCTCTATTAAAATTAATATAACACCACCACCTTGCTACCTCACTAAAGTACTGAGATGTTTATTACATTAATGCTTATCAGACCACTGGATGCAAATGCCCAAGTTGATGAAAAACGTATTATTTCTATGGAAAAAAAGAGAATTCATTGTGTAAAACTCTGACTTAGTTCCCCTCAGAGAGGGCTTAGGTCTGGTACTTCTAGAGAACAAATCACCATGTTACAATGGAGGGGATTTTTTTTTTTTCTGGAATGTTGGTCGTAGCTGTGTCAAGTAGCAAAATGTGACTCTAATTGTAGGTTGTCAGAATCCAGTATTATATTTTTTCTAACTCAGTGTAATTTGGAATAGTACTGTACATTTCTGATCTCACTCAACATATGTTACTGTCTCTTTTTACATGACTTCGGGTGTTAACAAATGAGTCCAATAGCCCACACCAGGTGGGTGTCCACCTGCCCATTTATTAGGTGTTCTCCCCCACTGGCCACATGGCCACCAGACACACAACCCCTACTCACGAAGGGGTCCCAGAGCATGAGGAACCCTGAGCTAATTTGTGCCCATGTGTTCACATCCCATCAATTGGGTTGTGTGCAGTGTATCCACACCTTCCATGTGCATAGGTGCATCAGCACCATAGTGTCACAGGCGAAGAGCCTAGAGCGCTTTGAGGAGCAACCACCTCTGGCCCTTCTCCAATCTTGTTCTCGCTGGTGTGTGTGCTAGGGGTGTGCACTTCATTTTCGTTATATGTATGTATGTAAGATTTATGGATCAGCAAATTTGCTTTAACAATTTAAAAACAATTCAAGAATTTAACAATACAAAAATCAATGAATTGCAAGATAATTATAATACAATACAAAAAGAGGGGAAAGAAAAGAAAGGAAAACCCTCCAGTTTAGTTGAGAGTACTGTCAGTGTCAAAGGTATCTACTATAGCAAGTTTCATATCCCTTTCAGCTAACAAAAGAAACATTGCTAGTAGTCTTATCTGGTTTATCTCAGTGAGCTTAGCTAGACATTCCATTTTATTAGTGCCCTCTACATTTGAATCCTCGAAGATCAGATTAATCCATACACATTGGAAGGTTTCATATCTTGGGCATTCCAACGTCCTATGGAAAAGAGTCTCAACCATGTGCAAGCAATATCTACACACCCGTTCATCACGGGGGGTTTGGTTATATTGATAACGATAATGAATTTCTTTTTGTTTTCATTATCGTTTCTGCAATAACGATTATGAAAGATAAATAATAAAAAAATCAACAATGATAACAAAAGTCGTTATTGATTTTTGTTATTGCCCAGTAGGTGTTTTTTGAAGGGAAATGGGGAGAGGGGAGGAAGGAGCAGACATCTCGGAGCCAGAAACTCTTGAACTAGGTCTGTGATGGGAGGGAAAGGACCTGATGGATGTAATTGCTGGCCAGTGAGTAGCATGAGCAGGTCCAAGGCACTTGAATGGAACCCTGTGATTGTTCAATGCCTCCTGCCTCCCAGAACCAATCATGGGGGCTCTGGGGAGAGCACTGCAACCCTTTATGTTGCAGCGTCAGGCTGTTTGACTCTCGTTCTGTGTTAGGTCTTCATGTGTCAGGTTGCATTTACAGAACTCTAGTGCTCATTGCAATAAAAATCTTCCTCAGTCCTCAGTGTTATGCCTTACCGTTCCTTATACCCTTTATTTTGCCTTTCCCCTTCCCGTCTGTCACCCCCTGTCCATATTTAGATAAATAGATAGATACTAGGCTTTTTATATTGCATATAGTATAGGTTATTAGGTGTAGGTTTAGGTTAGACATACATATTAGTAATTTTTCATATTGTCTTTGTGCACTTATTATTACTACTGCATTATAATGAGAAAGGGAAGAAGGAGTTCAACTTCTGAGAAGTCTGGGGCAGGTGTCTGCTGGCGCTTCTGCCACTGGTGGAAGCCCACAACGGAAATTATACCGAAAACAAAATCTTTGTTGTTGCTTGATATCGATACTGATAACACCGATAACAAAAAACAAAATTTCGTTAACGATAACAGAAATGACAGCTTTTAATAACGAAAAATGAAAATGAAAAACAACATGGGTCCTTGGTGCACACTCCTAGTGCATGCAACATCTTCCTTAAAAGCCCACCATGCCATTTTCAAACGTGTTCTCCCAGCTTATCCTGGTTGGCAGTATGTGCCTGATGCTTGCTGTTTCCCAGCTGCTGCATTCCCAGGAATGAATTGTGGAGGATTCCCATTGCTGGGGCAATGGATAATACCAACAACCAGGCAATAAAAAGCATCACTACCTCCACCATTCAGTCTCAGCCACTTACTGCCTACAGATCTGCCCCCCAAAGTTGCATTCCTTGGACTGAGGAAGAGACCAAGGCCTTCATCACTCTTTTGGGGGATCAGAAGATCCAATATGTCCTAGTGAATTGCTACAGGAATGAGGCAGAGTTCCAAGAGATCTTGGTACCAACGGCACAGCAGGACGTCACCAGGGACATGAACCAGTGCCAACAGTGGGCCAAGGACTCGAGGAATATATACAACTTTGCCTCCATCCACAGGAGGTAAACATCGCCCTATTACAAGCTCCTAGACTGTTTCCTCTGCATGGATGGAGCCATTGTTGCATCCCACCTGTATGTTGCATCCCGCCTGTGCCTTCGCCAAGGGACAGAAGTGGGTGAATATGGCTCCCCCACTGTCAACTCCCACTGCAATTGCTTCCATTGCAATCACTCCCAGTCCCACCAGGGAAGCCATGACCACCGGCAGACATCCCTACAAGCCATCCCCACACCGAAGCCTCATGGGTCAATACAGACATGCACGCCATGACTCTCACGGTGTATCCCTTCGAGCTTTAGAGCCAGGCCTTGTTTGAGGAGCCACTCAAGGTTCTGGTCAAGGGCATGAAGGACCCAGATGCCACCTTGGTAGAAGGCGCAGTGGGAGTGGAGGAGAACAGTAAGTAAATGGACCTAGGGGAGGGGGGTGTTTGTGTTTACACAGCTGCATGATAAAAGCTTCCATTTATTGTTATCTAATTATGCTTTTATTGTTTAGAATGAATGAATGAATAAGTAAACTTTATTTGCCTTAACTCAAAGGTTATTGGCAATATATTCACAATATATATCAACACAATACATTATCTAACATCAAGTTGGCCTATGCACTGTAATATTTATACAATAAAATTAAAACTTTGTACCACCACCACCACCAACCAATTTAAAACACAAACACAAATCTGGGTAAGCCACCAGCATCTTTACACATATTCCACAGGGTTACTTATAACATACTAGTAGCCCCTCAGCCCTTATTCCGCTCCCAGCCTCCGCTTGCGTCTGTGATTCATAACTGTGATACCAAACACAGACACAGCCCGGGTTAGTTCGGAATCTCTATTATCCAAACATAACTCATACGGCTCAGCAAAAGGAAACCTCGCCTGAGATTGCCTAAGAGCCACAAGGAACTTAACTCTCTAATTTACATATTTTGGGCAAACAAAAAGTATGTGATTGACCGTGTCCAGGACTTGCATAGAGCAAGATCAACAATACCTCTCATTTGGTGGGACACCCCTATACCGCCCCTCCAAAACTGCTGAGGGAAAAACTCCACAGCGCAAGCATGTTAAAGCATGCCTTAATGGGAATTTGGGTCAAGCAGCCAGATAGTTTGTAACCCGCAATGGGCTAATTGGCACCTTATATAGGGGATTAACCCTCTGTGATTGGAGCATGTCAACTTCAGCTTGGAGCTGTTGGTCAGCAATCCTCTGTTTAACCATTATCATGGCGTGCTTAAGACTCACAGACGACAAACTCTCCAAAGAGAGCCCAAGCCTCCCCATAACACCATCCATCTTCCCCAACCAGGGAGACAACCCCTCATCGTGAGCTCTCCCCAGGAGTGAGTCATCCCCTACAGGGAGGGATACCACCTTCAGCCAGAAGCGAACAAGGGCTTGAACCGCAAAAACCCTAATTGGCATACAGCCCATCTCAGCTCGTAGAAATACCTGTGGTGTTCCCTGGGGGACCCCCAGAATGGCCCTAAGGAACTCATTCTGGATTGATTCCAGCTGTTCCAAAGAATCCACACCGCACACAGGGAAGGCATATAGCAGCTGGGTTATTACCTTTTGCTCTAAACAATCGGATGGCTGGCGTAATCAGCTGACCCCCTTTGCAAAAGTAGAACCCACAGATTGCATTCGCTGCTTGCACAGCCCGGTTTTTAGCCAAGCTCCAGTGATCACGCCAACTAGGGGAATTTGAAAAGGTCACCCCCAGGTACTGGAACCTATCAACCTGGGAGATCTGATGGTCTTCAATCCGCCATCTGTGCATGACCCTATGTTTCCTACGGCTGATAATCAAAACCTTAGTCTTCTCATAGTTGATAATCAGTCCCTCATTTTGACAATATTCCCCCAGCCGCTGCATCGCTCGGTGGAGACCCACCAGAGAGTGAGAGATCAAGGCCGTATCATCAGCATAAAGTAAATCCACTATCCTCCTATCACCAATCTGAGGTGGATGGGTATCAACATCGGATAGGAAGTGGGGGAGATCATTTAAAAAGATGTTAAACAGACAGGGGGCCCATATGCAACCCTGTCTCACCCCCCTATCCACCCTCACTTCCCGAGTCAGAGGCTCAGAGCCCCCTCCCTATTGAGCTTAACTTGTAGGGTGTTGTTCTCATGAAGGCGGGATATCAAGTCAAGGAGTCTCGGCTCCATTTGCAACTCGCGCAGCTTCGACCACAGTCGATCCCTGGGGATGGAATTGAAGGCCATCCTCAAATCAATAAAGCAGAGATAAGCCTTCATTCCCTGTCCTATAATTCTCCCTACTAGATGAGCCAAGACCATGGCATGGTCCACCATTGAGCGGCCCCTCTGAAACCCCGCCTGCTCAGGCACAATAACCCTCTTATCCTCCAGCCAATCCTGAAGCCTACTTAGTAAAAACCTGGCATAGAGTTTGCCTGTGATACTAAGAAGGCTAATAGGGCGGTAGTTCCCAGGGGCCCTAGGATCACCTTTCTTAAATATAGGCACCACAACGCTGTTAATCCATGATCTAGGGATCCTACCTGTCGTATTGATGGACATAAAGATCGGAGCTAAGAGCCCAGCCCACCACTCTGGCGCCTCCTTCAGGAACTCCCCTGTTATTTGATCCACCCCAGGTGCCTTCCCACTTCTGCAACTGGCAATCAAATCCCTAACCTCCTCCTCAGAGACTGGCCGCCAGTGTGGAAAGGAGTCAAATTCCTTAACAGGGGGACTAGCTCGAGATAAAGGGGGGAGTGAAAAAATAGCTCCATAAAATCTTTCCCAGAGCCCCGGCATCAAAACTACAGGGGCCAAAACCTCATCCCCCGATTTCAACTGGCAGATACAACCCCAAAACTGAGATGAATTCCCACTCTTAACTGCCTCTTCCAGCCGACCCCACAGCTTTGTTTGAAAAGCAAAGCACTTAGCGGCAATCAGCCGGCGATATCATGCCCGAAGTCCCATAAAGGCTGATTTACTAGCTTCCGAAGGGCAATACTTCAACTGGGATGCTGATTGCCTGAGGGATAATCGTAAAGACTGACAATCTCTATCAAACCATATCCCAATATTCCCAACCTGGGAAGAGGGAGAAGAACTTCCTGATCTCAAAAAAGGACTAAGGAGAGCTGTGACCTGGTCAAGATCCACCTGTCCATCCAGAACCCCCAATTTTATTAAATAGCACAACTGCTCCATAAGAGGGTCCTTTAAAAAAGACAGAAAACATTGCACCACCCTTGGAGTCCAACACATCCTTTTGTATACTGTCTGCGCTACCCGCCAACCCGCAGTGTCTCCCGTCTCCACCTCCCGGGGGAAAACCAACTGTCCCCCTGGGTCACTCCAGGTTATTTGTACTGGAAAATGGGCTGTTTCCGCACTAGGGAGGACGATAAGGGATGAAACCATCGAAAAGAAAGGGATTGGGGTTAGAAAAAAATCGATGGTACTTGAACCCTGGGGGGAGTGGAAAGTGTAACAACCATCCCAATCCCCCTCCAGCCTGAAATTAAGTATTACCAGACCCAGCTCTTCCACAAACGTCTTCTTCTCTCTTGGATTTGTGTTAGTTACTTTGTCCTGGGCCCTTCGAGGAGGCACCCTAGGACAATCCAAGTGGCCCCCCTCAACTCCAGGCCCCTGACACTCACCCAGTCTTGAGTTGAAATCCCCCCCCATGATGAAAAAGGCCAACAGGAACATCTGCTGCGCAGTTTCCACTCTGCAGAGGATTTCACCCCACATATCTACACAGAAAAAAGTGGCGGCAGGAGGCGGGATGTACACGTTACCTATTAGGAGTTCAGTAGCCAAGGGAAGCTTCCAATGATAGAGTGCAAAATAAGACTGATAACTGTTTATTAATTTAATAGACACATCAAATGAATTGTGGGTCACAAGTGCCAACCCTCCACTCGGGCGACCTAGCGCCCTCGATGGGGTAGCCCCCACAGATGAAACAGTAAAGCCAGCCAATTTTATATCCTCTACAGCCCAAGTTTCCTGTAACAAACAAAAATCCTAAGAACCCAACAGTTGAAGAAATTCCACATCCCGGCAGCGTGTCCTCCAGTCGGAGATGTTCCAAGATGCTATTTTAATAGAAGGGGACTGTAGCTGTCATAAGGGAGCACTTGCACCAGAAACTACCGGGCCCCAACCTACAGCATTAAATATATCTATTGCCCTATCTTCCATATAAGCCCTCTCCTTAGGAGCCTCCGATACCATTTGGGGAGCCACAACCCGAGGTACTGGATTCCCGAGGGGTATCCAGGACAATCCTGGGCAAATAAGTTCCTCTGACCTTCCCACAACCCGCAGCCCACCCTCTGATTGGCACCTAAAGATGGACACACTTTGTACCTCTTCATTCACGTCTCCCACTCAGTCACCAGGTCTCCAACTGCCCCTTTGCTGCGCTGCTTTGTTAACACGAGACCCCCTGCCACGTGAGATTATTGGGGGGTCAGTTCCCCAATATCTGCTCAATCTTTAAATTTAGGAGAGTTAGCCAAATTAGGGGGTCCCCTCGTGTTCAAGGGATCAAGATGATGACAGTATGCACTACAGGCAGTTTACATACCCTCCCCAAATAGAGAGAGAGAGAGAGAGAGAGAGAGAGAGAGAGAGAGGTGTCCAATAATAACAAGTTTATTGATATATGGGTAACACAGAGAAACACAGCCCCGGTCTGGCTGGTGGGATTTAACAAGGGGAAAACACAAGCGGTTTGCGGGGATTGTAGGAGAAGAGGGGTGTGTGTGTTCCGGTGTTGGCTCAGCGAGGGGGAGCAAGAGAACACGACAGGGAGAGAGAAAGAGACAGGGACAAAAAGGGCTTCCCCAGTTAGCTGGGAAAGTCTGGACCTGCGGTTACCTTTCCTTGCCTGTTGAGACGGGACAGGCGGCCCACGGATCCAGCGGAGTTCAGGGGATGGAGGAAGAAAGAAGGGGCAGACCAGAGTCTGGAAGA
>QEPC01013683.1:43036-61449 GCA_003113815.1 Sphenodon punctatus
GAAGGGTCGTTTGGGGTGTACAATGGGCTAACGAGGGGAGGTTACTTCCATGACAAAAAGGGCTATACAAGATGGACAAGATATCTTTGACACAGGGGGAAACTATAAACAAAAGTGCAGTGAGGGTAGGTAGGGCTCACTTTAGGGTACAATGGATGTGTGTCTGGTTTCTCTTGGGGAATGCAAAGATAGGATGCTGCTGCACTGAGTCCTAACTACCAGTCCTTTGATATAACAGGGTGAGCCCTTCTCCTTAACGATCCCATTCTTTATTCAGAGGGCTCTCCCTTCCAATCTGTTTCTCAACCTTAGGCTGGTATTTTTCCATGAGTCCCTTGTTGCTAGGGACTAGGGTGGTTAGGCCCGATCCTTCCTTTTACTTTTCTCCTGCAACCCACCCCCCACCCCCATTTTGCTTGTGCACCTCGTATGGGGGGGCTTCCCTGTCAAGCCTCTATCCCCATGTTCTCCAGCCTCTGTTGGTCCCTGGGGGCTTTTTGCATGCTCTTTCTCTCAGGTCCCTTGACCTCAGTTTACATAGCAAGAGTGTGGGGGGGGGAGTACCCATTTTTGGGGAATTTAGGGGTCCATTCTTATCAGCTCTATCTTCCCCTCAGCTTTACTCCCATGAGGGGGGTCCACCCCTGGGGACTGCAGTCCCAACCTCCCCGGAGATGAGTACCCCACCTGGGACAAGAGACCTCGCTCCCTTCACAGTTCTGAAGGACACCCCCTTCACACCGCAAAGCCCCTGATCTCAATTGGTTTAGCTGTGAACACAACAATTCCAATTTAGACAATAAATGTAATTCAGAAGAAGTACCCTCTCCAAGCCTACCCGGAGTACTTGAACAGACACCCCTTGGGGGTTCTTGTTTATGCACCTGTGATAATTGCACGGGGACCTGGGGAGCCTCCATTCCGATGTCCATGCTTCCATTACTCTCCCCCCCCCCCACTCACAAAAGGCAGTGGGCAATCTGGCTCATTATTTATAGCCTGTCTCGGCGAGGGTGAAGAAAGAACACACACCGGAGCTACCCACTTCTCTACCTGGATACCTGCCTCCGCCTTTAACATCCCAGGTTGGCCCCCTCCAATGCCCTGCAAGCCCTGCCTACTGTATAACAGAATATCACCTGCATTGGAGTGGAAAGCCCTGGAAATATACACCGCTCCCTCCTCCAGGGACTCCTTGGCCGCCCAGATGCCCACAATAGTCTCCTGAGAAATAAACTCTACACTGATCACCTGTCTATCTTTAGATATTATCAACTGCTCTACAGACCTGATATCATGCCTTGTGACTGGAAAGTACCTCAGGATAGGGAAATTTAACAAAAGCCTGAGGTGTTTAGCCATATCCAAGGCTGAACTCCAAGAGGGTGGGCACCTCCCCTGATATGGCAGAATGGTGAAAATTAAATTTAATGGAAGCAGCTTAAAAAGAGCTACTTGCTCTGAGGGTAACTACACCCTAGGATCCAAAGTAGGGCAATTACACCTTACTTTGGTCTGTAAGGCTTTTATTGTTTACTGTGTTGACAGGTGGCCAGGAGAACTCAGAGGAGCAGCAGGAAAATCTCCAGAACACAGGAAAGGTAGGTGCAGAAAGTGGGTGGGAAGGCATCATGGTTGGCCCATGGACTGGCAGAGGGAGGCACCATGGCAGGACAGTGGGGTGGGGGGCAAAAGCCCAAATGCTGGCCAGGAGTGAAAGCCAAAATGAAGGCTGGGGGAAGGACGCAAAAGGCAGTGGTTGATTTCCATATGTTCTTCACTCCTCTACAGTGATCTTGGGAGGAGAACTCTGTGGTTCTGGGATCTCACTGCAGCAACTGACCCAGGAGCTGCATAGGCCAGGTACTCATTCCTACTTTCCTACAGGTGGGCAGAGGGAAGAAAATTGGGTGGTGAAGGTGAGCCTGAAACACCAGGATGGGAAGGTGGGTGGAATAGTATGAACAGGTAGGCTTTTTGTTCCTTGTTACAAGTCTGTGGCGAAACGCCAGCAGGGGGCACTATACAGCTGAGCCACCCACCTTACTGTGTCTCTCCAAATCTCTGACCAGGGGTCCCCACAGCTAGCAAACCCCTGAAAACACTTGATATTCTGCTGCCACCACCCGAGTGTATCCCAGAGGGCATTCACATCACTCAGGAAATGTGAACCCCAAAAGGTATAAGCCTCACAGCTTCCCAAGAGCACTCCCCCTTCCTGGAACTCTTTTCCCAGGGTTTCCTCCCCTGTCTTGGAGGCCAAACCCCAGAGTCACCCAAGAAAGGCTTCCCTTGGTCCCAAAACTGTTGGCTTCTAGTCAAATAGGGAGTTTCCCCCTCTTTAGTAGTTTGGCCTGACTACCTGGCCAAAGGAGACATTTAATGGTCAGCCAATAACAAACACACACACACACACACACACACAGTAGGGTAAAAACAAAGCTTAGAGTTTACTGGTGCATATAAAAAGGAATACAAGCAAAGTTTACACCAAGAACCCAAAGGTGATAAACCCTTTGAGCAATGCGAGTCAGTCTAGTGAGCATGGCAGCCCATTTAGAACGTGTCTTTCTACAACTGTATCTGATGTAGCAGGCAAACTAGTAAGTACTCATGCAGGGCAGGTTCTGATCTGGTCTCCATAAGTGATGTTTTTCCTATGGGGTCAAGGTTCTTGTCCTGACAAGGCCAGAGTTACAGAGTTCACAGCCAAGCCATCCAGTCCATGTGTGCCAGAGAGAGAGAGAGAGCCTGTGACTCAGCCTTTTTAAAAGTTCCCTTCCCACTCCCTGTGATTCGTTCAGGAGAGTCACCTGGCTCAGGTACAGATCCCCCCCTGACCAGTCCAAATCAATCAGGTTTCTGCCTCCTGCTGGCCTTAGGGATTTCCTGAGGAATTTCAGGAACGTGGGGGCCCTGAACATGTGCTTGTTTAGACCCCTAACACTTGGTTAAGGCTGACTCCGTTTCAGGCAAGTGTCCTTATCAGGGCCAGTGGCATTTTGCCACAAGGTCGGCCAGTGCAACTGGCAAGGATGGAATCCCTGCCACAAGTGCCCAGCAGAACCAGGACATGCAGGAGCAGGGAGGATTTGGCAAGGGAGCTGCTTGGGGAGGCCATGTGGCAGAAGAACGAGATCCACAATGCCATTAACAGCATGGCCAGGGAGCATAGGCAGCTGGTGCAGCCGAATGTCTCGGAGCACCAGGCCTTTGCTGCCGAGGCCCACCTGGGCTGCTGCCGGGAGAAGAGGCACTGGGCCCACCTCTGGAAGTGGTTTAAGCAGTCGGACAGTGTGAGCGAGAAGGTGAGCAAGGAGATAAGTGAGATGTGGGCACAGACGTAAAGCAGCTTGCCCTAGTCCATTCAGCTCCAGAGCTTCCTGCTCAAGCATGTTGCTGCCATGACAATGTAAGGTCACTGTTGCTCAGGGACAGATGCCATTTCCTAACCTCCATTAGCAGTTAATGCCCCCCTACATGGAACCTGATCACTTGCCCTGGCTCCCCAGAGATCCACCCCCCAGGGAAAGCACCCCAGCTCTCTCCGCACTGCGCTCATGCCAGGGAACAGTTCCTGGGCCAGGCATGCCTCCTCCCTGTCAATCATTCTGAACATTCCTCCACAGCCGGATCTATGGGAGAATGGAAAATGTCCCCCACCTGTTCTGTCACCCAAGTGAGTGCACCCAGCTGCCCACAAAAGGAACAGGCACAAGAAACAGTTATAATTTTTTGTAAATAAAGTTCTTTTTCATAATCCATGGTTTCCCTGCTTCTTCTGGGAAAGGAGGGAAGTTTGGGAGAGTGGGGGCCTTGAAGAATGGTGGTAGGGCATAGCAATATGACAGTTTAGGGGCTGGCAGCTGGAAAGGAAGGGGGGTGACCAGTGCACCAAAATGGGGGGGAGGGGGCAGGGGCGGAGGAAGTCCACTGACAATACACATACTCTTGAAGGTAGGCAGGCCCATAGTAGCCCTTCGGTCTGCCAGGGGTGCCTTCTTGGAGGTCCCCCGCATTAAGCAGGGGGCCACAATGGAGAGGGCATTCTCGGTGGCCGGACGGCGTCTTTGGAACTCCCTACCGGAGGAAGCTCACCTGGCCCCAAGTCTCTTGATATTCCAACGAAAGTGTAAAACCTGGCTGTTCGCCCAGGCCTTTGGGGAGGGGGGGGGAGGGTTTAGTGGGTTTTGTCTTCCCTCCCCTATTGATCTTTGCATCCTGGGCCCTGCTCTTAATATTTTAATATTTGATATTATATTTTTATATGTTTTAAACTGTTTTATACTGTTTTTATTGTTGGAAGCCACCCCAAGCTGTATTCAGGAGGGGCAGGGTATAAATTCAATTAAAAAATTAATAAATAAAATAAAATAGCCAGCAGCATGCCTGTGCCTCTATACTTCCTATTGCCATTCCCAGAACCGACTAGCGTGTGAATGACAATAGGAAAGTGCAGAGGTTCAGGCCTGCAGCTGCCTAATCTACAATTGTCAATAGGGAACACATAGGGGAAAGCTGCCTGGCAGGAAAGAGCACTGGGTGGGGCAGGGAGGGAAAGTATGCCATCCTGGTGCTCCAGGAGAGCCGGATGGGCCTCAGGAAAAAACAATCTCACACAGGAAATATTTTAAAGACTTTATTGATCAAACAAAAAGATCATTTGCAACAGTTCACTGATATCCAATAAACTGTCACTGATGGTTGGTGTTTTGGCTAGCATTGCAGTTGATGTAGCAGCACAAGGTTTCCCAGATAGCTCTGCTCAGTTCAGCTGGTCCCAGAGCAGGGGCTTGGGTTTTCCTGAGCTAACTAAGAGGATAGATCCTGCAATGCAGACCCACCAGTCTCACAGATGTTATGGAGAATACAGGCAGTGGAACCTAGATCGCTTTCAGACATTCCACCCCCCACGCATATTCTGATTGTGGGAGGAATATGCAGCCAGGATATGCGCAGGGATCGGCTGGTCTGAAAGCACCCCCATGCGGCTTTGTCAGCAGACACGTGCAGGGATGCAGAGCAGGAAAGTGAGCTCTGCATCCATGTGCGTGTCTGCCAGAAAAGCCAAATGGGCGGGGGAGTGGGGGTGTCGCTTTCAGACCGGCCAGTCCCTGCACATATCCTGGCTGCACATTCCCCCCTGCAGCCAGAATATGCATTGGGGGGTGGGGGGAGAGGGTCTGAAAGCAGCCTTAGAGGTGGAGCGGTCTCTACCTGGAAATCAGTTGTGGCTACAATTCCTCTCCAGTACTGCTTTAATAGCCTGAACGCTCTCTCCACAACAGAGTAAGTGGCACTGAGCTGCTCGTTAAAGTACCTTTGCTGGTATGGGCAATGCTGTATGCCTTTATGAGGCAGGGGTTCCGTGAGTATGCAGGGTCCTGAAAAACAACAGACCTCATGAACATTTCCTCGTTGCATTTTTCAGTGGAGGGTCTGAAGTCTCCAGTGTAACTGTGGCCAAAGAAGGTGAACTGATGGAAGTTGCGGGCATCATGATTCTTCCTGGATCACCTGGACAGTTGATCCGCAAACTGGGTTATGGTGGTCCGCTATGGCCTGGAGAACCATGGAGAAAAGTCCCTTCTCGTTCAGGTAGTTGTCCTTGCTACGGGATGGGCAAATTATGGTGATATAGCTCCCATTGATCACACTTATACAGTTCAGGATTCCCTCCTGCCAAAAAAGCCTCCATTTAAAGTAGGGGTGGGAATTGGGTAGCACTTTTAGTTCCCACAGGTAATACCGGCATTTGCAGGCACCCCCAGTGGGCACCTGACAGGGTACCTGGTGCCCAGAAATGAGGGTATTACTGGGACATCCTTGGATGCCACGGGATGCCCAAGGACACCAATCCCACCACCCACACACCCCCGGGCTGATTCGCTTCACTGGCCAGGCTGCTGCTTCTCTGGTCCGGACTCCTGGGCTTCTGAGCAGGGAACTTCTCCACTTGACTTTTTCTGAGTGGGGGGGGGGGAGAGCAAGGAGACCTTTTCCACTCTGTGTGCACCCCCTAACAGGTCCTCTATTCCCAGGGAGTTGGTTAGCCCATTGGGTCACATTCAGGTACCAGTCGGTGCCTGAATATGACTGGCACCGCAAAATAAATGGGGTACCCAATTGTCTGGGTACCTGGTTGCAGCTCTACCTCCATTTCCTCCATGGAGTCAGCCAATTGCACCACCTGGTCCAGCAGCACTTCCACAGTTTATGTGAAAACCTCCATTAGTATGCTGCTCACAGTGGCAATTCAGTGCCTCCACTGAGCACAGTACTAAATTGCTAGGCGACAGAGTGACAGGAGTCTGGAGTGGCAAGCTTCTAGATAGCAAAGTCAATGCTCTACTCCACGGGGATGGGTGACCGCATCACCATGCTCTTTCTCCAGTCAAGGCTTGAGGATTTCAGCTATCTGCAGAATGAGGCAACAGGGCATCCTGAAGTTTACGACCCACTAAGCATCTTCCCCAGGAAGACAGCATGTTCTCCCACCAGTATGTGATTTTCTCCTTCACCCAGACCAGCCTCTTGGTGGGTACAACCTTGTGCATGGCGTCCATGATTGAAACCATGTAATCCAACAGGTATGTCTCTGCGTGCATCAGCTCCCCTTGCACGGCTTTGATTCTCCACAGTGTAGTCCATTGTCACAGGAGGTAAGCAAATGCATGGCACTGAAGCAGGAGCTGCCTCCACCATGTGGTGTGTTCCACTATCCTGACCAGAGATTGAGGGAGGGCAATTCTGTGAATTGACATCACATTGTGCCTGTAGGTATAGGCCTGGCTCCTGTTGGCTAAAACCAGCTAGAAATTGACTAAACGTCCAGTTGAGTAGGTCCAGCAGTGGTTATCCGACAGAAAGGCCCCACAATAGCTAAACCCAAGGACACAACACCCAGGCAAAAGTCATGAATCCATCAACATGATCATGACCCTGCCTAGCAACTACCCATCATTACCAACTGTGACCAGACCTTGGCTGATAACAGTGACCAATAGCCTCTTGGGGATCAATTGATACAGATGTAATAAGGAATCACCTCTGCAGCTAGAGGGTTATTAGGTTGTGTCTGTCATTTTGAGATACATAAATAATATAATTAATTGATGTTTACTGATCAACAAGGTATATTATCTGGAATGTGCTGTTCTTGTAACAAAATCTGTGTGTAAATGACTTTCTCTCTCTGGTACAGTCCAGCTCTGAGAGTCTCCCTGATCCAGTTCCTTTCCACTGGACTTCACTATAAAGGAAGAGTTCAAGAACCCCTCTTCAGACTCTTCCTTCCTGTGAGCTTACTCCTAGGGAAGAGTTGCCTTCACAAAATACAGACTGAATGTTTTTTTCTCAGCAACTTTGGAAGGCCATTATGTGGGAACACCCCTGGAGGATAGGATCTGTCCTCTTTGTGACCGTAGGAGGGTCAAAACTCTGGCACATGTGATTTTGTATTGTCCGGCCTACCAGCCTCTTCGATTGACGTATTTGTCGAAGTTTTTGTCATACAACTCTACTTTGGGCGACCAACGGACCTTAGCAGATCTATTCAATTCACTTGATTCAACTAAATCAAGGGTGGGAGCTAACTTCTGCTATAAAATTTCTTTAATCCGAGCCCTTTATGCTGAGGACGCTGAAGACTCTTAGGAAATTTTTCGAATGGTGATGTTTTATTTTCTTAGTGGGAAATATATATTTCCTTGCCTGGGTTTGTGGGTGCTAGGACATTATTGTATTATATTGAGTTTTAGTTTATTTTAGTTTTATTGAATTTCTTGAATGTATGTATTGTATTTATATATATACAATTTATATTTAGATTATTTCCTTTAGAATATTATTGCATAGCTCTGTTCATTTTGTAAAAACCTATGAGTTGAACAATAAATTATTACTTACTTCCTGTGAGCTATTGGGGTCTCCAGGCTCAGTAACAGTATCACAGCTTTTTACTTTGTCCTGCTAATAAACTAGAAAGCTGTTGAGCATATCCCTTGTGTCCAATTCTGTCTCTCTTCCCCTTGGGGTGAGTTACTGCCTCTTGGCCACTTGGGTACCTCCAACAGCACCAATGACAGTAGAAGGCTTAGATCTGTTGGATCGATCACATGTTCTGCTCAGCTAAGGCTCCCAAGTCTTCCGTTTTGAGCACGGGCGACACTGCCCAGGCCTCTCCTCAGCCCCATCTCTCCTTTCCACCTCTCCTCCTGGGCTCTCTTAGACCTTACCATGCCATGCCCATTCCCAGCTGTTCCCCATTTTTTCCAGGTCTGCCCCCCTACTTCCTAATTGGGTACCAACTAGTATATAGGGCATGCTGGTGCCAGTCAAAAGTTGGGTGGAGCAACTCCTCGCTTACTTATTTGGTTCCTTGATTCTTGTTTGTGATTCCTGCCTCCCGTATACCTAGCCCCTCTGGTTCTTAACCCTTGGCTTTTGGTACCTTCCTCCTTGTATGCATAGTTTCTGGCTCCCTTGGTTCTTGACTTCCATGCTTCCTTGGGCCCTGACTCCCTAGCTCCTTGGTCCTTAGCTTCCATGGTCCCTCTTGACTTTGGTGTTCCTTCATGCTTTCCTGTTCCTTCCCTAAGACGTCAGTGATTAACTGTACTCTCTAAGATCTGGGCTTCTCATGTGGAGCCTTCCAAACTGATGAGTGGCTGAAAGGTCTCCCTTTCCCTTGACTCTAAGTCTGCTTCCCAGGCTTTTTCTCCTCTTCTCTGGCCTTCTCCAGCTCTGACCCTTCCCTGTATGACACTCAGCAGTGGAAAAGAAGGCCTGTAGTGCGATAATGAGCATGAGGAAGTTCTTCACATCTCTCTCCATGGCTGCGGTTCTGGCGTCTGTGAACACTGCAGACTAAGTACCAAATGTTTTGAACAGCTTTAAAGAGCTGGGTGGCTGCCTATCTAGGATTGGCTGCCTTCTGCATGTGAACAGCTATTGGCCACTATTGGTCATGTGTCCTTAAAGGACTGGTTGCACGCTGAGTGTAAGCTGCTATTGGTTAGAAGCTATTGGTCGAAAAAGTTTTTGCAACACTTATGCTGGGTATGTGTGTGTTGCGGCATCAGCACTGCCAATCCAGGTGACTATTAGACTGCATAGACATTTCTGTCATAAGCATGTCAGTGCACATGCCATCTCATCTAAAAATGTTACAGATGTTAGCATCACAGAAGCATGGATTTTTTTAATTGGGATGGAGAGCTGGAACCAATGAATGTTAGGAAATGGGCAAGTGGGGGGATCTGCAAGCCAGTGAAGATCACTATGCTTAGAACATATGTGGGAGCAGAGCTTCCTATTGGTTAGAAGCTACTAATATATTTTCTTACCTTTTGAAAGTAACAGTTTTTGTGTGCAATAAGCATGAGGGGTCATAATGCCTAGAAAGCTATTGTTGCAGGTTGTTTGCCTGGGAAAGTCAAATGGCTTCAGCTTCTGCCTGTGGGTGCTGTAGCCACCCAGGGTACAGGGCCCAGAGAAGTTGTGGGATGATGGATACCCTGGCCTTCGCTGACATTTGGGTGATGCCTGATGTACAGAGAGAACTGTCAGATCCGTTTTCTGAGACAACGGAGCGGCAGTCCCCTCCTAGTCCACACATTATAGAGGCACGTGCTAACCTGTGGGTGGTGCTTGCTTCAGTTCTTTTCTAGGGAAACCACCCTAGTTTTGGCACCTAGCCAGACCTATATTCACACAAACACAAGGCTAGTAGGATAACATGTGGAACCTCCCCTTTCCTGTAACCATAGTGATCACACTGTTGGTTATCATTACAGTTCCATTTGTAAAGCAGTTTTGACTCCAGTTGTTGCATTCCCATAACTTTATGACAAGTTTACCTTCTGGGCTGAAAATACTCATGTTTGTTGACAGTTCAAAAGTATTTTTTCTCTTGATTTTCGAAGACTGTATAAAATCTCTTCAGCTACCAGGGTGGGGCAGATTTTCACAAGTGTACAAATCTCATCATGACACTCCTGGCCAGATAATTGTCAAAACACAGCAGCAACTGATGAATTGAACTCTTTAGAAAATCATTTCAATTTATCTGGGTGCTTAGGTGACAGGTGAGCTCCTTTGAAAAATCAAGCTCTGTTACAAGTGCTGTGAACATAAAACAAAACTTTTCCCATTGAAAAAACCTGCCATGTCTTAATTGTGTGGATAGTGAGAAGCACTTGAACTTTGAAACAAAAAGGACTCAGTCTTACAAGCATTCACCTCTCATGTAGAGTCCCGCAGGGTTCTTATTGTCCCCTCTCCTGTTCAACATGTATATGCAGCCGCTCGGCGTGGGGATATGGGGTTTGGCATCCGGTGCCATCAATATGCTGATGACACCCAGCTCTAACTCTCCTTTTCCACAGATCCAGTCTCGGTGCTTACTCGGTGTCTGGCGGCTGTGGGGGACTGGATGAGGGCTAATCGACTGAGGCTGAATCCTGACAAGACAGAGGTGATATTGGTGGGGAGGGTGATGGAGATGACAGCTCCCATCATTGATGGGGTTTGCCCTCCATTAGTCTCCCAGGTGCGGAGTCTGGGGACGTTCCTCGACTCGCAGCTCTGCCTGGATGTCCAGGTGGAGGCTGTGGCAAGGAGTGCCTTTCGCCAATTACATCTGGTGCGACAGCTTCGGCCATATGTTTCAGACTTGGACCTTGCCACCATCATCCATGCTTTCACCACCTCCATATTGGACTACTGTAACACGCTTTACGTGGGGCTACCCATGGTGATGACTCAGAAACTGCAGTCAGTGCAGAATGCGGCAGCTCGTCTCCTGGTGGGACTGGGCCGCCGGGAGCATGTTATACTGGTGCTCTGTTCTCTGCACTGGCTGCCAATAGTTTTACGGGCCCGATTCAAGGTGTTGGTCTTGGCCTATAAAGCCCTAAATGGCCTAGGCCCTACCTATCTGTGGAACTATCTCATCCCCTGGATTCTGGAGCAGCCCCTGCGGTCATCCGGGGATGCCCTGCTCAAGGTCCCCTGAGTTTCTCAGGGGGCTACACAGGGGAGGGCATTCTTGGTGGCCGCACCCTGGCTGTGGAACTCCCTTCCAGTGGAGACTCGGCTGTCCCCGGATCTCCATCCCTTTCAAAGAAGCTGTAAGACTTGGCTGTTCCGTCAGGCATTTGTTGGGGACTTGGGTAAGTGGGTTGCGGGAATGGGTTAGGGTGGGATACTTTTATCCTCCTTATGTAGTTTTTGGTTTTATTGTTATGGATTTTATGGATTTTATTGATTGTGAGCTGCCCCGAGCTACCTGTGGCAGGAGGGGTAGGGTAATAAGATTTTCAAAATAAATAAATAAATATTTTTACAAATCAATGTGACTGCTCATAGAAATAAACACTACACCTCAATATGGTACCCCAGAAGGAACAAATATTTTCCTCTTCTCTCTATTATTTGTTGCTACATGGAAAAGGAATGATGACTCCAGCAGGCAGCATATCTCTCAGTTCCTGAACTCTGAAATGAAGAACAATGACGCTCAAAATGCTGGACATCATGGGCAGCTGATGATACTCAGCTGTAACTCTCTTTTTCAACTGATCCAGACCCTGCTGTCTCATTGCTATCCCAGTGTTTGGAGGCCGTGGCGGAATGGATGCGGCAGAGCAGACTGAAGCTCAACCTCGATAAGACGGAGGTGATGTTGGTGGGGAGAGCGAAGGAGGTAGTGGCCCCCCTGATTGGGGGGGGTTACCCTCCTATAGCTCAGCAGGTCTGGATTTTGGGGGTGATACTGGACACAGAAAAAAGCATCTTGAAAATGAAAGGGCTCACATGCCCATATAATGACATCACTCCTAAGCCAGATTTGAAACCTTGCCCTGCCAATCTTTATTTTAAAACTCTATTACAGTCATTTCCCTAGTTGCTTAGTTTCTTCTCCCACCATGCCAAGCACGTTCTACTATATGCATAGTTCTTCCTCTGACAGTAAAGCTTTTCCCACACTCCAGACATTAGTACTTTTGTGTGGAGTCTTTCCTAGATGAGATGCTGAGTGAATTCTCTCATAGTCCATTGCCTGACACTGAGGGTAGGCTAACTTTTTTGTTATTGTTTTAATAAGGAAAATTAGATATAAAAGAAAATTTAGTCTTAGTTCAGCTCCAGATTTGAACCCTTGCCTATTAACCACCTTTTTGCTGTTCTATTCCCAGAGAGAAGTACTGGCTAGTATTTTTAATTCATTCACTAGAGAAGGTCTTTGCATATTGCTTGGTAAACTAGATACTGTTTTCAAGGCTACTACAACAATAGCAGTGTGGTTGGGTTACTAAGCTTTGTAACTATCATGGCAAGGACCCTAGGTTCTAGCTTGTCTCCACTCTGTTAGTGTCCTTTAAAAAAAGAGTAGCTCCATATCTCCGCTCAGCATGTTGAATTGAAAAAGGGCAAGAAGCAGAGTCAAGGGAAGTGAGATTCACATTGACAATCTCCTGTGACACTCCTTGTGGCATAATCACCATATGCAGGACTTTGGAATGGCTGTCAAAATACCTGCTAGATCCAGGACCTCCTGTGCAAGGTGGGGCACTTGAGAGCTATGGCAGGCAGTAAGTAGCCCACGGGCATAAAGAAGCCTTCGAAAGGATAGCTGTTGAATAATCACGTGGCTGTGTTAGGTTGCCATTGGATTTTCTCAAGCAAAACAGATTTCAAGTTTCAATCTACTGAGTACGCTATAAAGAAAGCATTCAATAATAAAACAATACAAGAACATGTACACCCTAAATGACTTCCATCATTGGCAGTAAAAAGCAAATTACTGCCTACGGGTGATATTGTACAAAGTCAATTTAGTGTCAGACAATGGCACCTCAAGAGAAACTAAACTACATAGCAACCATGCCAGTGCCCTCAACATGTTCTTTTCATAGAAAGTAGACACAGAGCAAGAACTCACTTGGAAGATAGGTTATAATAGTCAAACATCATGTGTTGCACTGTCTGTTTTTACACTAGAATAATTCATCTTGAAAACAGTGTGGACAAAACATAAAAAATACAATTGATTTAATCATGGAAGTAACTTTGGGTTAAAATTTGCAGCTAACACTTACCCATATTAAGCCTTGCCCCCATATACCTAGACTTGCAGGGGGAAGAAATTTGTGGGCATCCCCTGCTATAATAACTCCCATGAATTAGCTACAGACCAGTTGATTGGTAGGTAGCTAGGTAAGTGGGGATTTATGACACAGTTACAACACAGGACATGTCACGCCAAACAAGGTTAAAAGCAAGGAGGTAAAATAATAAAACTATGGAATTACATTGAAGTTTTAAAAACCATGGTAAAAATGGAATGTACCATAAAAAGGATTGACCTTAGGTATCATGATGAAACATAAGGGAGGAAGAAGCCTTTTAGATATGCATTGTTTGGGGAGCCTTTATCCAAATGCTACTCCCCACGAATTCACATATCAAATTGTATAAGGCTGCACATACACTTGCATGAATTGGATAAAATGTAGATTGCATAGTTTCAGCAGTTGCAATTGCATCCACTTCCTAATCTATTAAACACTGCACTATAGTACTAGACAGAAAGCTATTTTTAAAAAAATCATCAAGCTTTTCTTCTGGTTTATCTTTTAATGCAGGATGGGAACCTCCAGTTTATACTTGCCTGCCCTCTGGTCCCTGGAGGATTCCCCCTTCAGCGCCATATGTTGCCGCTCCCCTTCTGTGCTGTGCAGACCACTAGCAGACCACCAGACACTGGATGGCTCCAGAACATTTCCAGGCTGTTGGAGAAGCCCCCTACACAGTAACACAGGCAGGCAAGGTATACCCGCTACATAGGAAGTCAATTCAAGTCATGCTCCCCGCAGGACACTCTAGCCTGCAGAACTCTGGGTGTTCTTAGAGAGGTGCCTCCCCACCCATTTCCCACCAATCACCCACCCATCCTGCATGTCGCAGGGCTGCATAGGGTGCCAATGTGGCCTGCAACATGCATGATGGGTGGGTAATAGGTGGGGAGGCCCTTGTCCAAAAACTAGGGATGTGCAAACAGAACGGGGTTTGAATGTTTGGACGATCGGACGTTTGGTCCGAAAACTTAGTTTGGGTTCATGGGTTTGGTCCCGTGGACTTCAGACCCCCCAAACGTTCTGAAAGTTTGGCTTTGGTAGAGGCTTGGGGTGCTCCAGGGGGGCCTGTGGCAGCATGGCAGGCCATCGGAGCCACAGCAGCAGCAGCAGCAGCAGCAGCAGCAGCAGCAGAGGCCGGGAAGGCTTGGGGCTTGGTGGTTTGCCTGGAATCCCTACTTTCCCAGGCATTGCAGGCTGCCAGGCATTGGTGGAGAAGTGGCAGACATTGGATTGCCCAGTAGCAAAGCAGAACCCATGGTGCAGCAGAGGCAGCAGCAGCATACAGGCAGCATGGCGTGAGCAGCGGAAGGCAGGCTGAGGCAGGGTTCAAGCTTGGCAACCAGGGCGGGCAGACAGGCAGTGTGGCATGAGAGGCAGTAGGGAAGGCAGGCTGGGACCTTGGCAGGACACTCAGGTAGGCTGGGGAAGATTGTGCAGTGCGCACGTGAAAGAGAGCCAGTCAGATAGGCAAGATTGTCTAGAAAGAGGCCAGCTGGCAGGCTTACAGCTTCCCAATGCCACCTTGCATCATGAGGTCAGTCAGATAGGCCAGCTGAGGCCATCTAGTGAGAGAGAGAGGGGGGGAGGGCAGGCACTGGGCATTGGGAGGGAGGGACAGCACCCCAGCAGCATCCCAGATTGAGGATGAGCCCCGTTCCAAGACTTCCCCTGGCATGGGATGGCGTGTGCCACTGCACCATCAATCCATGTCCAGGGGCAGCTCGGGGAATCCCAGCAACGGATTGACCTTGATGAAAAGCAACTGCTCCACCAACTTAGCCCCTAGTCTCAGGTGGTGTGGCGAACAAATGTCCCCCGCGATAGAGAACACCCGCTTGCTGGGGACACTCGGTGGGCAGGACAACAGACCCTTAGCCACTTGGGACAGGGCCGGCCAAACATCCCTCTGAGAGCTGTGTTGACACCATGTTCTGCCCCTCCCATCAGTGCTGTCAGTGTTGCAGCAGCAGCAGCTGCAGCAGCAGCCAGTTGAGGCCCAGAAGCGTCAGTGCACCATGCAGGAGCTGGGGTGGAGGCAGCTGCCAAGTCCATTGGCAGCTGCAGGACGTGGATAGCGGTGTGGTTTTCAAATGAAAGCCACACGCATGTTGGGGAAAATGATTGCAGCCCTTCTTGGTGGTCGGGGACATGAGGTTTAGGTGCCTGATTAGCTTCCTGGCCCCCCAGTTTAAGATGCCCTCATGCACCACCCTGAGTCAGCAGGTGGTGCCAACCTTGTACCGGGCTTTAAAGGAGCGGGTGAGGGAGCAGCTGTCAGGGGCTGGGGGTGCCACCGTCCACTTCACCACCAACCTGTGGTCAACGTCAGGGTCCTGGGGCTGGAGTGGCTGACTGTTTCTTGATGTGGTGGAATGACAGCTCCCTGTGATTGGAATGACAGCCCCAGAACCCTGACATTGGGTCCTGGGACAGGAGTGGTAGCTTCTGGATGAAGTGGAACAACAGCCCTCCTTGCCTGTAACATAGACCCCAGAACCCTGACAGTGGGTCCTGGGGTTGGAGTGGCTGGCTTCTTCTATATGTGGTGGAATGACAGCTCCCCATGAGTGGAATGACGGCCCCAGAACCCTGATAGTGGGTCCTAGGACAGGAGTGGCAGCTTATGGATAATGTGAATGGACAGCCCTCCCTGCCTGGAATGTAGGCCCCAGAACCTTGAGGGTGGGTCCTGGGCTGGAGTGTCTGGCTGCTTCTTGATTCAGTTGAATGACAGCTCCCCATGAGTGGAATGGCAGTCCCAGAACCCTGATGGTGGGTCCTGGGACAGAATTGGCAGCTTCTGGATGAAGTGGAATGACAGCCCTTCCTGCCGGTAACGTAGGCCCCAGAACCCTGACGGTGGGACCTGGGGCTGGAGTGGCTGGCTGCTTCTTGATGTGGTGGAATGATAGCTCCCTGTTATCAGAATGATGGCCCCAGAACCCTGATGATGGGTCCTGGGGCTGGAGTGGAAGCTTCTGGATGATGTGTGTGGACTGCCCTCCCTGCCTGGAATGTATTAATTATTATTATTATTATTATTTTATTAGCATTAGCATTTATATAGCACCAGCTATGTACCTGGTGCTTTACAAAAAACAAGATAGACATGGTCCCTGCCTGAGAGCTTACAACCTAAAAACAGAGGGGAGGGAGACAGGGAAGGGGTAACAGAGGGAGAGACAAGGGATATAGGCTCCAGAACCCTGAGGGTGGGTCCTGGGGCTGGAATGGCTGGATGCCTCTTGATGCGGAGGAATGACAGCTTCCTTTGAGAGGAATGACAGCCCCAGAACCCTGATGGTGCATCCTAGGACAGGAGTGGCAGCTTTTGGATGATGTGGATGGACAGCCCTCCCTGCCTTGAACGTGGGCCCCAAAACCCTGACAGTGGTTTCTGGGGCTGGAGTGGTTGGCTGTTTCTTGATGCAATGCAATGACAGTTCCCCGTGAGAGGAATGACAGCCCCAGAACCCTGATGGTGGGTCCTGCAACAGGAGTAGCAGCTTCTGGATGAAGTGGAACAACAGCCCTCCCTGCTTGGAACATAGGCCCCAGAACCCTGAGGGTCAGTCCTGGGACTGGAGTGGCTGGCTGCTTCTTGATGCAGTGGAATGATGGCTCCCTGTGAACGGAATGATGGCCCCAGAACCCTGAAAGTGGGTCCTGGGGCTGAAGTGGCTGGCTATTTCTTCATGCCATGGAATGATGGCTCCCTGTGAATGGAATGATGGCCCCAGAACCCTGATGGTGGGTCCTGGGACTAGAGTGGCATCTTCTAGATGCCGTGGATGGACACCCCTCCATGCCTGGAGCGTAGGCCCCAGAACCCTGATGGTGCATCCTGGGGCTGGAGTGTCTGGCACCCCTGCTTGGCCAGGTGTTGCAGGCTGTCTGGCATTGGTGGAGCAGTGGCAGAGGCCCAGCCAGGGCTTGGTGGTGGGCACACTTGCTCAGCCATGCATTGCAGGCTGGCTGGCCTGGATGTTGGACACTTGCAGACAAGTGGAATGATGGGTCTCCATGAGCAAAATGATGGCCCCACAACCCTGATGGTGTGTCCTGGGTCTGGAGTGGCTGGCACCCCTGCTTGGCCAGGAGTTGCAGGCTGACTGACATAGGTGGAGCAGCGGCAGAGGCCAGGTCAGGGCTTGGTGGCTGGCACCCCTTCTTGGCTGGGCATTGCAGGCTGGTTGGCATCAGTGGAGCAGTGGCAGAGGTCCGGCCAGGTCTTGGTGGCTGACATCCCAGCTTGGCTGGACGTTTCAGGCTTGACAGACAGCAGAGGAAGTATGGGCAGCAGCAGCAGACATTGGATTGCCCAGTAGCAGAACCCATGGCACAGACAGCAGAGGTGGCATTGGCAGCAGCAGTGAATATTAGATTACCCAGGCACAGAACCCTTGGCAGCAGCAGCGGACATTGGATTGCTGGGGCACAGAACCTGTGGCACAGACAGCAGAGGCAGCATTGGCAGCAGCAGCAGCCTTTGGATTTCCCAGTAGCAGAACCCATGGCACAGACAGCAGAGGTGGCATTGTCAGCAGCAGCGGACATTTTGATTTCTGGGGCACAGAACCCATGGCACAGACAGCAGAGGTGGCATTGGCAGCAGAAGCAGACATTGAATTACCCGGGCACAGAACCTGTGGCACAGACAGCAGATGCGGTATTGGCAGCAGCAGCAGCGGACATTGGATTGCCTGGGCACTGAACCCCTGGCACAGACAGCAGAGGTGGAACTGGCAGCAGCAGCAGACATTGGATTGCCCTGGCACAGAACCCATGGCACAGACAACAGATGTGGCATTGGCAGCAGCAGCAGACATTGGATTGCCCCACAGCAGAACCAATGGCACAGACAGCAGAGGCAGCATTGGCAGCAGAAGTGGACATTGGATTGCCCAGGCACAGAACCCATGGCACAGACAGCAAAGGCAGCATTGCCAGAAGCAGAGGACATTGGATTGCCCTGGCACAGAACCCATGGCACAGACAGCAGAGGCGGCATTGGCAGCAGCAGCAGCGGACTTTGGACTGCCTGGTCACAGAACCCATGGCAGAGACAGCAAAGGTAGCATTGGCAGCAGCAGCAGACATTGGATTGCCCAGTAGCAGAACCCATGGCACAGACAGCAGATGCTGTATTGGCAGCAGCAGCAGAAGACATTGGATTGCTGTGGCACAGAATCCATGGCACAGACAGCAGAGGTGGCATTGGCAGCAGCAGACATTGGATTGCCCAGTAGCAGAACCCATGGCACAGACAGC
>QEPC01013683.1:64315-106557 GCA_003113815.1 Sphenodon punctatus
GCCTTCGACCCTTCTCCCTCGCTGCCCCCCATGCCTGGAACTCCCTCCCTGCCCACATCCGCCTTGCCTCCTCCCTCCGCTCCTTCAAATCCCTCCTCAAGACCCACCTTTTCCTTGCTGCCTTTCCCAATGCCTGCTAGTCTTTCCCCGTACACTTACTGTCTGCCCTCCTCTGCAGACTGCTGCTACCAACCTCTTTGTAACCAAGCCAAGCATACGCACCTGAGACTCCGCATCCACTTGAATGTTTGTTTGTCTTCTCCCCTGTCTCTCCCACTGTCCCCTCTCCCTGTCTCCCCCCCTTTGTCTTTTAGATTGTAAGCCAACGGCAGGGACTGCGTCTAGTTCTATGTTCTGTACAGCAGCAGGCCACACGACTGACGCTATATAAATGTTTATAATAATAATAATAATAAGCCCCATTGGCTCCATGCAGCCTAGCCCGTGGCCAATCGCAGACTGCAAAGCCAGTGGACTGAGGAAAAGAGGGATGATAATTGGGCAGGCTGGCTGCTAGTCCAAGCCTCTCCACCCCTGGTGCCAGGAAGTCTGCTCCTAAGCTGCCCCCCCCTCCCCTGGGCCTACTAGCCCTGTTTTTCCCGCCCGAACGCGGCCAAACTCATCCGAATGCGGCAGAACTGTTTGGCTGCTTCCGCGTTCGGTTCAACCGTTCGGTTCAGGCGTCCGAATAGGCCGAGTTCGGTCCGAACTCCGAACGGCCGAACCATGTTCACACAACCCTACTAAAAACACCCTCTGTGAGGAACAGATCCAGTCCCTGATGGGGGAAGAAATCCTCACCCCTGATTTAAAGGATTTTTTCAACACTAGGGCTCTTTTCCACTGATCTGCATTGTGATCTTTGGCAAGTCACTTCACCCTTGTATGCTTCTTGTTTCCTTCCACCCTTTATCTGTCTTGTCTGATAACAATATTTATAATTTATAGAGCAACTTTAAGTCTGCAAAGCAGTTACAATTGTTATCCCATTAATCTTCACACCATCCCTGAGGCATGTAGGCCAATATTAGTTTCATATTACAGATGGGAATCTGAGAGTCAGCAACTTGTCCAAGTCCACCTAGTAAGTTTCTAGGGAAATTGTGAGTTCCATGGGGAATTGGGCCTCCCAGTAGAAGCACAGTACGTACTATACCACACCAACTCTTTGATTTGGTTGTTGTTGGGTTTTTTAAAATCAAAATATCTAGTATATTTTCTTTTAAAACATTTCAGGGCTACTCTGTATCTGTACTGCACTTAGCACAGAGTTTGAAGACGTTACTATAAATCAAATATTTGATGATGATAGACTACAAGGATGCAAATGGGATGAGAGAGAGTGGTGTTCATTTTTGGCATGCTATGGGGCTATGGGTGTTTGTTATGGGGAGTTGTAGGGTCTTTGTTCTTGGCATTCCCATGGGGTTATGCGGTGTCTGTCCTATGGTGTGTTATGGGGACACACGGCAAGTTTTCAGTGGAGTGATATGGAGTTTGAGTATTTGGAAATATGGGCATTTTTCAGTGCCTTTTTAGACAATGAGCTATTTAAAATGTTCTTAAATTTATACGAATTTTTAACACAAGTAAATCTATGCAAATTAGCACGGTTTGTTTTTTTCTTTCATGGAACTGGTGGCAATCCTATTGCCCACTTTTGATCGAAATTAGATTCTATGAAGACTCTTTAAGCCTTTGACCCAAATCAGGGCTTTCAAAGGAATTTAAAGAAGAAAAATAAATATCTGCTTTTAACCTGCAATTAGTGTCAAAAATTATGTACCCTTTGTTAACCATTTAATATTAAATCTAACCCTAGTCCAACAATGGTATGTGAAGGGGGAGTGATGTTAAGCAGTCCCCTCACCGGATCTGACCTGCTTTTAAAACATTGTTAGAGGATGGTGAGGAATATTTTCCACAGGCAATGTGATTCTGTACTTCACCTAATGCTTGCCTAGCTACCATTTTATTGGGTGCATGCCACAAAATAATCTGGGAGCTCCCCCTGCTGACTCATTTGTAGCACTTCATCAAGATACTCTTTCTTCAGAGCTGTCTGGTCTGTTGTTCAGAGCTATCTGATTCTTCAGAGCTGTTGATGCTTGTGTCCAAACAAAGAAGTAAACAAAATAAGTCTTTTATTAATTTCTTTTTTCTTTTGGGCTTATTGGAAACACAGAGAAAAATATTAACATCATATTTTAAAGATTTCTATCTGGAAACTCCAAGGACCAGATTTTTAAAATTACGCACACAACTGTATAGATATGGTGGCACATACCTTATCCTTGCAAATACCCAAAACACACATCAGGTTTCTGTATCTGCACATGAGTAGATATGAACTTCCTTAGCCAAGTTTATTCTCCCTCTGGTCACTGAGTGCATGTGCATATGCACACTAATGCTCCAGCTTATTCATGAGTAAGCAGTTTGTCCAAATTAGCTGTCCATTTGGCCATGTGCGTGCATGTGTCTGCACACACATATACAAAACTTGATTTGTATATGTACACTAATGCTGCAATTTACTCATGTGTAAGTGATCTAAGGTTTAAGGACCTCAGCCTACAATGGTCTGGTGGCTAAAGCAGTAACATGAGACTCAGGAGATGTGGTTGATTGCTGTTTTAAAGCCTATTAGAACAGCCTTCCTGGAACTTTAAGTCGGGCTTTTTGCAATATTCCTCTTTTCCGTCCATAACTGAAAAAGGATAGGGAAAATTTCATACATGTGCTGTTCAGGAATGGGTTGGCCCGGGCTTCCTTTGTGGCAAAGGAAAGGCAAATTTAAGGTTTTTTTTAAATGAGATGGTATCACACATGGTCATCCATTAACCACTCACCCAAATGCCCTTTCGAAGGTGGTGCAGGGAGATGCACACTCCCATGACCCACGCAGCATCCACTCTGGCCACTCATGGGGCACTGCCAAAACATAGGGAGTTCCCTGTGCACGAGAAGCAAAAAAAAAGTGCATGGGGACAGGTGTTCCTGCATCTCCTGCCCATATGAACCAGGGTGCCCACCCACACTAGCAGACAGGTCTGCGGCCCCGCTGCCTCCCCAGTCCCACCCGCAGGCCTACCAGGAGCTCTTAAAGGACATGTGCATGAAATGCAACACCATGTTGTCTCAAAGCACAAGAAGCCCCCCTTGAGATGCATTAGAGAAGACCCAGCACCATGGAGGACAGCAGCTTCGACAGCAGCATCCGGTGTGTCCCACCAAGTATGTGCCTCTGTTGTTGTTTGGGACTGCCAATGGCTGCACCAGCTCATGGGATCATAGGCAGGAAGGAGTTACTGGCTTCTGCAGCTGTTTCCATGGTGTTTGCAGCTGTGTGTCATGGAATAGGGTGGCAGTTGCACAGGGCTTGGGGTGGGGTTTATTGCCAGGTGGGGCGGAGGGGGAATGGTTGCCCATATGTGTTATTTGCAGGGCCAATCCATGGTGGTGGGAGTGAGCGGAGGCTACCCAAGTGTGCGTGGTGGCCACTCTGGGAGCAACCTGTTAAAATTGCTTCCCACTCACTCCACATGCATGGGTGCTCCGTGGCTGTGCCATTCAACAGCCACTGACCTCTCCTCAAGCCTTTTATTATTATTATTATTATTAGCCACGCCCTCATGCTAAGGCATCCAGGGCAACGTACCATCAAAATTCCCCACAATAAAAACTTCCTCCTATAAAACTAACACAACCGTAAAACCATTAAAACTAAACACATAAAATAAGCCACAACCCACCCACCCCCATCTAACCCCTCTCCCTCACAAAGGCCTGGGAAAAAAGCCAGGTTTTACAAGCCCAACAAAATGTCAACAGACCTGAGACCAGACAGGCTTCCTCCGGGAGGGAATTCCAGAGCTGCGGCCTGGCTACCGAGAATGCCCTCTCCATTGTGGCCCCCCGTCTAACATGGGGGACCTCCAGAAAGGCGCCCCCAGCAGACCTAAGAGATCAATCTGAGACGTGGAGGGCGAGGCGGTCCCTGAGATATGAGGGACCCAGACCGTGTAGAGCTTTATAGGTCAGTACAAAAACCTTAAACCTGGCTCGGTACACTATCAGCAGCCAGTGCAGAGTTCGGAGCACAGGTGTTATGTGCTCCCCGCCGGCCCGGCCCCGTAAGGACACAGGCTGCTGTATTCTGCACAAGCTGCAGCCTCCGAACCAGAGTCAAGGGAAGCCCCATGTAGAGCTCATTGCAGTAGTCGAGGCTCGAGGTGATGAAGGCATGGATGAGGATGGCCAGGTCGGGCCTGGAGATGTACAGATGCAGCCTCCGCACCAGATACAGCTGGCAAAAGGCGGCTTTTGACACCGCCTTCACCTGCCGAGATGGAGGTCCAAGTCCAAAACCACCCCCAGGCTCCAAACCTGTTGGACCACAGGCGGGTAAACCCCTCCCCTCACCAGAGGGGCCAGTACCTCCCTCGCCCTACACACCAACATCACCTCCGTCTTGTTGGGATTGAGCTTCAGTCTGCTCTGCCACATCCAATCTGCCACGGCCTCCAAGCACTGGGAAAGCAACGAGACGGCAGGGCCTGGGTCGATTCATAAAAGAGAGGTACAACTGAGTATCATCAGCATATTGGTGACAATGCACCCCGAACCCTCTCACGATCTTCCCCAAGGGCTGCATATACACATTAAATAATAATGGAGAGAGGATTGAACCCTGAAGAACGCCGCAGGTCAAGGCCCGGGGGCATGATGTTTCAGCCCCCAGCACCACCTGCTGGCTCCTCCCCAAGAGGAATGAACAGAACCACTCCAAAACAGTCCCATCCAGACCCCCAGGTCTCGCAGCCATCTCAACAGCAGCCCATGGTCCACGGTATCAAAGGTGGCAGAGAGGTCTAGCAGGATGAGAAATGTTGGGATAGCTCTCAATTCAATTCAATTTATTCCAGACGTGACCCTTGGTCATTGTCAACAATGTCAACAATGTCAACAAAACATTGAAAACAACAATACAAACACATAGCACACTACACTTGTAACCTCCTTGAGATACCCAATCAGATCATGATATAATTCAATTACTAATATTCTTGGGCCTACTCCTTAATTGTTACCACACATTTAATACACACATATCTAAACCACAGATGAGAAATGTTGAACATCCTGCGACCATCTCCCGGCGGAAATCGTCCACCAAGGCCACCAACGCCATCTCAGTACCATAGCCGGGGCGGAACCCAGACTGAAAAGGGTCAAGGAAACCAATGCTATTAAGATGCGCCTGGAGCTGTGTCACCACCGCCCGTTCAATAACCTTCCCTAAAAAGGGAAGATTAGAGACACGTTGGTAGCTGGCGAGTTCGTCCACATCCAATGATGGTTTCTTAAGCAGGGGGCGCACCATAGCCTCCTTGAGGCTGGGCGATAATCTCCCCTGCCAGAGGGACGCATTGACCACCCTCGCCAGCACCGTCTCCAAGGTATCCCTGGAGGCTTTCACCAACCAGGACGGGCATGGATCTAATTCGCAACTGGTGGCTCTCACAGACCCCAGGACACCCACTGGCTGGCGTCACTTCCTGAAACTCATCCCCAAAAGATGACCCAGATGGGGCCTCTATAACCTCACACTCCTCCCCTACTGCCCCCAGACCAGTGTCGAAGTCACTCTGGATCCGAGTGATCTTGTCTGCAAAGTAGGTGGTAAACTCCTCACAGCAGGCCTGGGACAAGTCTCCGCCCAGGTGGAGGGAAGCTGGACTGACCAGCCCCCACACCACCTGGAACAGCTCTGCTGGACGCATCTTTACAGACGCTATGAGGGAAGCAAAGAATTATTTCTTTGCTGTCCTCACAGCCTCAACATAGGACCGCAAATGGGACCTATGGAGAAGTCGATCGGATTCAGAGCGAGTTCTCTGCCAGTGTCGCTCCAGTCTCCTATCTGCCTGCTTCATACACCGCAGCCCCTCGGTAAACCGAGGGGCCCTGCGGTGATGAGATAGAGGCAAGGGACATCTCGGAGACACCCTGTCAATGGCCTTCCCCAGCAAGATGTTCCAATGCCAGACCAGCTCATTGACAGAGTGACCGTTTAGATCCAAGGTTAACTCCCCTGGAGTCTCCTGGAACCGCTGCAGTTCCATCAGCCTCCGAGGGCAGACCAACCTAACTGGTCCAACCCCCTTCTGGATGTGGTGTGCTGAGAGACTGGCCTGTAGGAGATAATGATCCGTTCATGACAAGGGCATGATCCTCATATCCCCAACTAACGGACTTCCCCACCACCTCAAGGGCAGAACAGAAGACCAGGTCAAGGATATGCCCACCCCCACAGGGTCAGGCAGGTAACCACTTGGTACAAGTCCATGGTTGCCATGGCGGCCATGAACTCTCACTCCACTCCTACAAGGCCGGCGTCGGCATGGGCATTAAAGTCCCCCAGCACCACAGTCCTGGAGGAGTTCAGTGCCACCTCTGAGGCTAGCTCTGCTAGAGAAGCAAGGGATGCTGATCGACAGGAAGGGGCCCGGTATATCAGCAGCACCCCAAGATTGCCCCCAGCCAAATCAAACAACAGATGGAGGGCCTCAATACCTGGAATCTCCTGGACTGGATATCTCCCAACAGGCCACTCCTCCCTAAAAATAATAGCTACACCACCTCCCTGGCCCCATGTGCGGGGCTTGTGCTGCATGGCATACCCGGCCGGAATGAGGTCCACCTCATTCTGCCGCCTCGTCCAGTCAGGTTTCCGTAATACATGCGAGGTCTGCTGCCCCCTCCAAGATTAAATCTCAGATTACCAGGGCCTTATTCATTACGGACCTCACATTTAGCAGCATCAGTCCTTTACAAGCGGACCTTGGATCCGACTCCTCCCTCACTCTCAGCGGGGGAGTGACTTTCTTAACTTCCACCAGGGACCTAGGTCCCCTGGGAGTATGAATCCTCTGCCCCCTTGGGCCATATCGTCCCTGTCCCAGAACCACCTCAAGAGCCGCTCCCCCACCCCCCGTTCTCCCTGTCTCTTATACACATCTAGATGTGTATAAGAGACAGCCTACCCCCTCTCCCCTCCCCCCATCAGGCCAGTCATCCTGCTGCCACCAGGAGCCAACACCCGACATAATACCCCACCCCACCCCCCCCGGAAGCCTTGCTTGTTTAAAACCACCCTAAGATTTAACAAATACAAAGGAGAGCCTTTCTTGAAGTATCTAGACACAGAAAAGGCCTACCAGTTTTAGGGGAACTTTCTAGTTTGAAACATAGTTTGTGTTCCACAATTGTTCCCCATAAATCCTGAACTGGATTAAGCAGTCATGAAAGGACTGTCAACTACCCCATGGGTAGCAAGATTTGATAAATGTAACTGTTGCCAAAACTGATAATCAAAGTGACATAGAAGCACTGCAGAGACAAATCTGGCATCCGACTCTCTCTTGCAACTGGAATTTCCACACTGGCAAATGGCCAGACCCCAGGAAATTAATGTTTAGTAAACAGATCCCTATATCACTTTTATCTCTCAGCTGGAGGTTATAGAGGAGATGTATGTGTTCACAGTTGCATTTAATATTGGCCCTCTGTTTCCGCTATGGTGATGTAGTGAGGACAATAGTAAAAGAAGATAGCGGGAGTAGACGTTCTCGGGTCGCTTGGGACCATTTGAAAGGGCCCCTCTGGTTCTCTTAACAAGGGCTGAAACCATTTTTAACATGACGTGCTCAATAAAACCTAGATTTAAGACATGGGGAAGTTTGAGGCATAGCAGGATCGCTTACAGTTATATGAAAAAAGAATAAAAAGAACAAATAATCAAACTTCTTCAGTGCTTATCCTTCTTGTTTCACTTCCACACCAACGCGAGAGGAAAAACATAAATCTTACTTCCGGGGGGTGGGGACGCCTTAGCCAAAACCAGAACAAGAAAAGCAATCTGACTGGAAAATTGATGAAAATAAGAACTTATAGGGGCAAAGAGGAAATCATATAATCCATTTCAGACCTGCTCTTAGCAGACAGATTTACACAGCAACAACAAAATACCCTTCTCTTTCCAGTACACACAGTACAGAAAGTGATGTTATTGTGGCTAATGCTTGCCTAGCTTTGTGACCATAGTAAATTGGGCCCATTCTGTGCTAACAACTATTTGTGTAAGGAACATTGTTTGGTACCAGTAGCCATTGGTAGTCTGAGGCCCTCTGATTGGTACAATATAGCTGTCATTTAAAGGTATTATTGAAGTCAATAGCTGAGACTTGTAAAAAAAGAAGTAATCAGAATGATCCCCAGAACACAGTTGCTGTGGTACAGCCGTTGTCAGACAGATTAGAAACTGTTGCTGCAGGCAGACACTATCAGCCTGAGTGCAAGCATCAAGCACCCAAATTTCACTCGGGAAGGCATGCAGCCGAGGCCACCAAATTAACAATTTCCTCATTATGAGGAGCTCTAAGATTTATGACTCGCTTTCCAATTGAAAAGATTCCCCAGGGTCATTGCATTTTATTTATTACACTTTATTAAGTTGGACCATTTGACAGCTCATGTATCGTGTCTGAGTAACAAAATTCTTGATAGGAACAGATCAGGTGACCTCTGTTGACTGAGAGGTAGTAAATTAATTTGATTTTTGCACAAAGCTCCTTATTTCCATTGTTAAAAGAATACAGAAAGAATAATTTACAGTTTAAATAGCATCTAGAGCATATTAATTTGAAAGGAGCACAATTTAGGCTTTGTGGGCTCAATACTGCAACCTTTTGTCATGTGATGAATAGTTATTACTTCCATCGATAGTCTTGTGGGCATCAGAGAAACTACCTGTATCTTGTAATACATATAATACACAAAAAAACCTCTCCAATTGCCAGAAAACACACTGTATGGATTGACTGAGCTGCTGTGATGTCACAGAGCATTCAGAATGAGTCTGGCTGGTTGAGAGAAATTTGGGACTCCTGAAATTAGGATGTCCCATTCTGGTAGTTGGGACCTCCTACCTCCCTTCATTGCCTAGTGGTTGGCCAGGTCAACTTCTGGAGAGAGTTTCTGCTACTTTCACACAGATGATGGCTGCAGTCCTCTCCCATTCACCAAGTCTTGCTTCAGAAAAGAAATTCTTGTTGTTTGAGGGTGAGAAAGGGGTGGGGACACTAAACTTGGGACCTGGCATAATTGCACCCCTGTTCCCTCCCTCTTGTCAAGCTTGCCAGTTGCTGTGACAGAAGGGAGAATCTCATTCAGGTCACAAAACATTCAGAATCATTTTAAGTGCTGTTAGAGATGGGAAGGATCACAATCACATCACCATGTTAGTTTGGGTTTTTGATTAATGCTGTATCCACATGTGGCCTGTACCCAAAAAACTTGTGTGCATCCTTCTTTAACTAGAAGCTTAATCAAGTGCTGCTGCTTCTTCTTCTTCTTTTTCTTGCTATTAACATTTTATTGAGTTTTGACATACAGAACAAGAATATATTCTCACACTGGATGTCTTTAAATGGACCTGGGGCTCGCCACCCCCAGACCTGTTCCAAAAGTAGCCAGTCCCACGTCCCTCATATGCAGTCCTGCCTATACTGGATTTACGTGAATCTGGCAGCTGCCATGACCAACCCACATGGTGTTCCTTCCACCACACCATAGAGCTTCAGATGGATTGCCTGACACTCTAAGCTGCCGCCTGCAGCTCTTTGGTGTTGCCCGAGGCTACCCACTGCCAAGAATTGAGCTACAGCGACCATCTACAGAGCAGATGGACCGCAGCTACGCCTCCGGCTGGTGCCCCATATTTGGGCAGCCTGCTCTTTTGGCGGTGCTCTGGGATGTTCTGGAGCATCACAACTCGAGCAGAACAGGCAACACCTGCTCCCCCTCTGCTCTGCCTGCACATATGTTGGCCCGCCTTTAGATGGACGGGCCAACCGGGTGTGAGGTGGAGCAGAGTCATGGGTGTTGTCTGTCTAAAAGCACCCATTGTGCTGGAACTTCTCACACATGTGAAAGTCTTCACACCATACATTAAAGATGCTCATTGTGTTGTGAGTTATGTAAACGTTTTGCACAATAAGAAAAATGTATACAATGGTTATAAATGGTATCTATTTAAGACATACACTTGTAAATGGTGTGAGAAAAAAAAGAAAGAAGAGGAGATAGGTGAGTGAGGGGGGACGTTTGTCTTGGAGGGAAAGGGGAGGGAGGGCAGGAAGCTTAATAGGATCACTCGGACACCTTTAGAAAAGCATCACATATTTTAGAGAACTCTTCTTGGGTGTTTCTGTTCTGATATACAATTTTTTCCATAGAGGCCAAATATATCATGTCATTGCTCCATTCTTCAATTGAGGGGCATTTCCTGGATTTCATTCATCTGACATTCATAATATCAGTCTTTTGTGATATCAGAGCTCTGCTGATGCAAAGTGTCTCAGACTTATTCAAATTCCAGTCAATACTAATTAAGTTAAGGACTGCATATTTAGACTGTAATATGAATCTACATGATGCAAAGAAATTGATGCTGCAATTAAGCTCAAGACAGAAGTTGGAGATATTGAGGCATGCCCATAGTATATGAACCAGATTGGCATTAGTTGCACCACAACACCAGTGTTTATCAGATCTGGAAATGCTTCTGCTTGAAATAGCAATTCTGGTATTGCTATTTGGTATTGCTATCTGGTATTCTGAAGTAGCAAGCAATTCTGGTGGGTCAGGAGTAGCGAGTGCATCAGGCTTAAGATGAATATACTGCCATTCCTCCCTCCCCCCCCCTTCAGCTTTAATCCCATCTGGCCATATAATGGGATTGCCCGCAATACGGAGTTTTTAATTACTTGTTCTTTTGGGTACTGATAGTAATCTGAATGTAGTACCAATTATGGGTAGAGGGGCATTCAGTTCTGACTCGAGCAGTAGCCAGCCAGGCACTTTACTGTGCAAGGGAGTAAACCATTGGGCTGCTTGAATAAGAATTACAGCTTGGTGGTAGAGCTTTAAGGAAGGGAATTTAAAGTCAACTAGTTTAAGAGGAAGCTGTAATCTCTGCAAAGGAAATTCTGGGTTTTGCTACCTGTGCCCCATAAAAATGATCTTAATATATTATTGATTTTAGTAAAAAAGGAAGGGGGAATGTGAATAGAGAGGGAGCTCAAAGTAAAAAGGCTCCTAGGTGAGATATTCATTTTGATTATACTAATTTTTCCTCATAGAGCCTGATTAGAGGGTCCAAGTAATCTTTACTATGTTTTTTATTTCCTTAGGAAACAAAATGCCAAGGTATTTTATTTTTTTAAAAAATCTATCTAAATTTTCCTATAGAAGGATCATTCCCAATGGCACACTTTGAGATTTTCATTGCCTCTGATTTCCCCCAATTTATCTTGTAACCAGGACACTTTCAAAAATGGTCTATAGTTTGTAGGAAATTAGGGATAGACTGCTCTGTTTCTCTTACAATTAGGAGAATGTCATCTGAACACAGGAGGATTTTTATCTCTTGTTTTCCTTTTTTAATTCCCTGGATACCTAAATGTTCTCTTATTAATGCTGCTGTGGCTCTAGTGCAAGGTTAAACAGAAGGGTAGATACCACGAAGGATTTCAAATGTGGAGGATATTTTACTCTTTGTTAGGTCCAGGATATGGGAATTAGGTTTGGTGTATAGGGATGTTATCCATGAAATGAAAGGTTCCCTCACTCTAAATTTGCTTAGGATAAGAAATAGGGTAGTCAGATATGCATATTTTAGAGGACACTTAACAGAAATACAGGTTGCAGGGCAACATTGGCTCTGTATTTCTCATAAGTGTCCTCTAAAATTTTACTCCCTCGCCAACTATCGGCCAGTCTCTAACCTTCCCTTTTTAGGGAAGGTTATTAAGCAGGTGGTGGTTCAGCACTGGAGCACTGGATCAGGGGCACTGGATCATGTCAGTTTTCTAGATCCCTGGCAGTCCATCTTTCATTCAGGTTTTGGCACTGAGACTGTGCTTGTGGCCTTGGTTGATGACCTGCGCCATGAGTTAGATCAGGGCAGATCATCTCTTTTGATTTTATTAGATCACTCAGCCACATTTGATACTGTTGACCACGAGATGTTGGTGATTCACATGCAGGACTGTGCTGGGGTGGGCGGAATTGTTCTTGAATGGTTCTGCACTTTCCTAGCCAGGAGAACTCAGTGGGTTGTACTTGGGGACTCACATATGGAGTACCAAAAAGTTCTATTCTGTCCCCTCTCCTGTTCAATGTGTATATGCAGCCTTTGGGAGAGTTTGTGAGAGGGTTTGAAGTACATTGTCATCAATACGCTGATGACACTCAACTTTACCTCTCTTTTTCAGCAGCCCCAGTCCCAACAGTCTCGGTGCTTACCCCGGTGTTTGGCGGCTGTGGGGGACTGGATGAGGGCAAACCATCTGAAGCGGAATCCAGAGAAGACTGAGGTGATGCTGGTGGGTGGGGCTCAGAGAGTGGTGTTCCCCATCATTGATGGGGTTCGCCCGCCCTCCTTTGGTTAGGTCCGTAGTCTGGGGGTGCTCCTTGTCTCGCAGCTCTGCCTGGATGTCCAGGTGGTAGCTGTGGTGATGAATGCTTTTCACCAATTACATCTGATATGATGGCTTTGGCCGTATGTCTCAGACTCCGACCTGGCCACCATCATCCATGCTTTCATCATCTCAAGACTGGATTATTTCAAGATGCTCTATTTGGGGCTACCCTTGGTGATGGTTCAGAGCCTATAGCTGGTGTAGAATGCAGCAGCCCATCTCCTTTCAGGGATGGGTTGTCACAAGCACATTACACCAGTGCTCTGTTCTCTGCACTGGCTGTCTATAGTCTTCCAGACCTGATTCAAAATGTTGTTTTTCACCTTTAAAGCCCTATGTGGGCTGGGCCCTGCCTACCTGCAGGACCACCTCACCCCCAGGTCCTGGAGCTGACCCTGCGGTCATCCAGGAGTGCTCTGCTTGAGGCCCCACAAGTTTATTGAATGATGACCATGGGGAGGGTGTTCTCAATGGCCACACCTAGGCTGTGGAACTCCCTCCTGACAGAGGTCCACCTGGCCCCAGACTTCCCCTCTTTCCAATGACAGTGTAAGACCTGGCTGTTCTGCCAGGCTTTTGGTGAGGGAGACAGGTGAAGGTAGGGGGTGGGATAGCAGGGGGAGGGGGGTTAACTCCACTTATTGGATGTTTTTATCTGTTTTGTATTATTTGTATTTCTTATGCTTTGTATTTATTTTTATATGTATTTTATAATTTATAATTTATGATCCACCCCGAGCTACCATTGGCAGGAGAGTGTGGGGTAGAAATATAATGAAATAAATAAATAAATAAATTTGCATATTTGACTACCCTAGTAAGAAATAAGTATTGCCATCTCACCCTATCAAATACCTTTTCTGCATCGAGAGAGCTAGCAGCCTGGGACTTTCTGGAGTACTGAGAACAGCTATGAAGTAAATGAATTGATGTGTGTTATCTATGCCATGTCTCTTTTTAATAAAACCTACTGAGTTGAGATAACTATGGCATTCATCGCTGTTTCAAGTCTTCCAACTAAAATGCTTGAGAGTATTTTTATATCTGAGTTGACTGTGTGGATGAGTTTGTAGCTACTGCATTTTTGTGAATCCTTGTTTGGTTTAAGTAATACAGTAATTAAAGCTTCTCTCATAGTAGGAGGTAAAACACCTACAACAAGTGCATCTACAGAGGTATGCAGCAGTTGAGAAGCTGGGGTTTCCTTAAAACTCGGATAGAATTTAATTGGTAAACCACCTAGATCCAGAGCTTTGCCTTGTCTTATTTCCTCTATGGCTCCAATTCTTTCTTCTGACCGTAGTGGGAGGTTAGCCATTCTTCTTGTTTCTCTGAGAGTTGTGGGAAGTTAAGACTTTTAAAAAAAATTCTTTAATTCTCCTGTGTCAGGGGGTGCTTTCTCATTGTAAAGGGCCTGATAGAATTTCAGAAACTGGTTATTTATTTCTTTTCAGTGAGTTACAACTTGGTCATTATCTGATTTATGTGAAACAATTCAGGATTTGGGGATTCTTACTTTTAATCTATATGCAAGGAGATTCTCTGCCATCTCACCAGATTCCCAATAAGTCAGCTTGTGTTGAAGTAGGTTTATTCATCTTGTATCACAAATTCATTAATTTTTGGAGCTTACTTAGAGACATTCTGCATATTCTGAATCCAGTGCTTTAAGCTGTTCTGTTAACTTCTGAAACATAGTCCATCTGGCTTTCTTCTTAGGTTTTTCATAGGAAATGTTCCTGCCCCTAATATATGCTTGGAATGTCTCCCATAGGATGGATAAAGATATTTCTGGAGTGTTACTGGTATCAAAAAGGGAGGGAGGTATGGGAGGATTTGTGTTTTATTATATTTTTAAGTTGGGTGGGAATGTCATTTTATATTTATATGATTTTATTGTGATGATATTGTTGTATTTATATGATTTTATTGTAAGCTTCCCCGAGTCACCTGTGGTGGAGTTGGGCATGGTATTAAATTGTTTAAATAAATTAATTAATTAAATAAAAAAGAACATAACCTTCTCTGTGATATAATTTTGGAACTGTTCATCTTTTAGGAGAGAGGAATTTAGTCTCCATTTTCTGCATGCCCAATTGATATCAGGTGGGGAAAACTGCAATGCTACTGGTGTATGATCTGAAATCATAGTAGATTTGATTTCATCATTAAGCACAGATTTGCAGAGACCAGGAAAAAGTCTATATGGGAATAGGTGAAGTGTGAGGGGGAGACAAAAGTATAATCTCTTGAAGTGGAGTTTTGAAGTCTTCATATATCCTTCAATGTCAGTTCATCTGTGTAGCCTTCTAAAATGTTTCTGGCATGAGATTGTGTCCATAGAGGTCAGCCTGATTTGTCTAGAAGGGGTTCTAGAGTTTCATTATAGTCACCTGCCACAATAATAGGCTCTAGAAGGACATTAATTATATTATAAAAGACTTGCCTGAAGAAATTAGGGTCATCTATATTAGAGACATATATATTAGCCAGGGTATCTGTAAAATCTGAGAACTGGCTTTTACCAGTAGAAGTCTGCCTTTCTCATCATTATTTAAATCTAACATTTGTACATTCAACTTTTTATGGAAAGAATAGCTACTCCTCTTTCAGCTGAGGTGTAATTGTTTAATACCGCTTCCCCTCCCCCCGCCCCTTAAGTTTGTCTGCCTCCAGATCACTGAGGTGAGTTTCCTACAGGAAGGCATTTTCAGCTTTTAGTGTTTTCAGGTGAGTGAGGATTCTTTTTCTTTGACTGAGTGGTTCACCCCGTTAATATCCCAAGAAACACAGTTTACAGCTTTAGTCATTAGAAGAGCTGAGATTAAACAGATCCCCTTCAGGCCCTTGAGTTGCCTCCATACATTGGGCATTTTTACACACGTTAAAGTTCTGTATTTTTCAATCTTCTGGGTTTACAAGTCCAAAGTAAGTTCTGGATTCATTTTTCACACACACTGCCCTGAGGCAGTTCCTGGATGCATTCTTCACACACACACTGCCCATAAAATGGGTGTTACATTTTATTATACATGTTTCAGGGCACCACTGCAGCCAATCACCATGGGCCCCGTGCACACATGATGCCGCCACCCAGTTCCTCTGGGTTGAGATGGGTGTTGACCGGTGGGTGGGGAGCATTTCCCTGGGTGGAGATGGGTGGGGACATCTGTGTAAACACCACTTTTGGTGGGTGTTGGTGAGTGTTTGCTCCTGGCCAGCATCCATCTCCACCCACACCCACCCACGGAGCAACGGACGCCACTGCAGGTCCTGCAACATGTATGTTTCATAAGTGCTCTGGAAAAATATACAGAGGTGGCAACCCTAAATACAAGAAGGAATTAATATCCAGTCAGTAGCTGGATATTTACTGAGATCATCATCTCAGAACTCAGCCATTGCTGTTATCAATAAAAGTTATTCAGTCAGGAAAATAAAATAAAAAGATAGAATTATTTTTGCAGATTTCAGCCTTGAAACATTTGATTTGTCCCCTCACTCTTCATTCCTTTGCTTCACTGTTAAACCTGGAAAAGAACAAAACCAGAAAAGCTCATGTGGAAGCTGGGAAGTAGAAGCATGAGCTTATCTTTCCAGTCAGGTTAGAAAGTCCTGACTCCGATCTGTTGTTGTGAAGTTTGATCTTCAGAGAGCTGCATTAAAGCTTTCTGTTAGCGTGCAAACGTCTCCTGTTGTAGTAGACAGATACTGTTCTGCTTTCTCCAAGGATGTAAAGCTGGATATTTTACCCTCTTTTGACTTTAAAAGTGGCAGGAAAAGAAATGAATTACTTCAAACCCAAACCTTTAGCAAGAGCTCTTAGTCTGTTAAAGTTGGCTCTTCTTTCCACTACATCCTTTGTGAAGTCTGGAAATATTGTTGCTCTCCCCACCTCCCTGAGCGGTGGGAAGTTCCAGGGGCAGCCTTAGGTGAAAACAGACATGAAGTTAACTCCACTTTAACACTGTTTTAATATTATTTATGCATGTTGCAAGGCTGTATTGGTGCCCTATGCAGCCCTGCAACATGCATAAGAAATGTTAAAGCAGCGTTAAAGTGGAGTTAGTGTCGTATCTGTTTTCACCCCTTGCTGGGTCGGTGTCCCTTTGGCAGGAGAGAGAAACTGGAGACTTACTGTGTGGTATAATAGTTCATTTATTTACAAATGTACAAGCTGAGAGGAATGGATGGGAACAGCTACCAGCTCCTCCAGTCAGGTCCTGCTGAACCCTCCAGGTCTAGCATTGGGGCTCCCCAAAAGGCTATCTCTCTGTAGCCTTTTGCCCCCAAATGCCAGCATGCAACCTTAAACTAGGGGTGTGCACCAGGGACCCAGGTCATGTTTTGTTTTTGTTTTTGTTATTAGAAATTGTCATTTTCATTATCATTATTAACGAAATTTTGTTTGTTGTTATTGGTATTGGTATCGATTTCACAAGACAACGAAGATATTGTTTTTAGTATCGTTTCCGTTGTGGGCTGCCACCAGTGGCAGAAGTGCCAGCAGACACCTGCCCCAGACTTCTCAGAACTTCTTCCTCCCTTTCTCATTATAATGCAGTAGTAAGTGCACAATGACAATATGAAAAATTACTAATATGTATATCTAACCTACACCTAATAACCTGTTGCCAGGAATTTAGAGTTAATAGGTTCAGGCTTCTGAGGCCTGGATCATGGCTTGCATATTTACATACTTATATTTGATATTTTACTTATTTTATATTAGATATTTAATTACTTATATTTGCTTATGTATTTAATCACAATTATATATGGCTTGCTTGAAGTTATAGCAGTTTAGTTAAATGCAGAACAAAGGTTAACCAGAGAGAGAACATTTTAAGTCACAAGGATGACAGCTCACCTTGTGACCGGTATAGAAGTGGGTGAGTTGTTCCCGTAACTGAAAGGAACAACCGGAAAGAACACTTGTGACAGATGGGCCTATCATTAAGAAATACAGTTGAAATCATACTTTTTGTGATGATAAGGGCTTACTGGCAGGAACTTCGGCCCACCACAAGTTGTCCACATGTTTGAGGTAACGTTTGAGTAATATTCCATGACATAATGGCATGTTCATGGAGCGTGGACCATATACGCATTTTTGATTGGTCCGTGGCTTGCATGATTAGGTAGATTATTATTGGAACACGTAAGTTCCTGGGTGGATAATGGGAGGAGATCAAAGGTAATAAAAACAGTGAACCAGGTGGAAATGGTCACTTCTACTTCTTTTCTACCTTCTACATCACTTCACTTCCTCTATTTCCTTCTCATCGATCGATCGACTCTCCCTATCCACTTCAGGAGCAGGTCTGTTGAAGTATAGGTAATTATATATGTGTAACTAAGATATGAACAGAACCCCCAGCATTCCTTATAGACCTAGACCAGATAGTGTCCAGGCAGATTTCCAGGCGCTGTATGCAAGATATTGTTTTATAAGATTATATCTATTTCTGTCAATAATCTCAATTATTTTCATTATTACCTACGGCGCAGTTGAGTTTTGCTTGTATCTTCATTGGGCAATTACTTCTAATAAAACCGCTGATTATCCAACTAATTTGACTCAGTCAATGTCTCTGAATTAGTGTTGGTCAACAGGAGAACCCAGCAGAAATAATTGGATGAGGTCCTAAGATAAAAGTTGATCGATAATCCTGCAGCCAACAAACCTAAACTATATGCAATATATTCCTATCTCAGTATCTGTATCAATAAACTTCTATCTGCTATGTGTTCTTTCTATCTATCTATCTATCTATCTATCTATCTATCTATCTATCTATCTATCATATGGACAAGGGGAGACAGACAGGAGAAGGGAAAAGGCAAAATAAAGGGTATAAGGAAAGGTAAGGCATAACACTGAGGGCTGGAGAAGATTTTTTAGTGCAAACACCAGAGTTCTGTAAATGCAGCCTGACATAACAAGAGTCAAACAGCATGGCCCTGCAATATAAAGGGTTGGAATACCCTCCCTAGAGCCCCCATGATTGGTTTTGGGAGGCAGTGAGCAATCATAGGGTGGCATTAACTGCCTGGAACCTGCTTGCTTGGCCAGAAATTACATCCATCAGGTCCTTCCCCTCCCATCACAGGCCCAGTTCAAGAGTTCAACACTGTTTCCAGCTCCGAGATGTCTGCTTCCTCCTCCCCTCTCCACATTTTCCCTCCAAAACAACTGCCAGGCAATAACAAAATAAATAACAAAAACATGAAAGTTGTTATTGATTTCATTATTCTTTATCATTGTTATTGTTATTGCAATAATGATAATTAAAATGAAGAATTTCTTTATTATCAATATAACAATGACGTGCACACCCCTACCTCCAACTAGGCTCCAGCTCTCTACAAAGCTGTTCCACACAGTACTTGGCCCTGTCTGGCCAGAATCATTGGGTGATTTCAGACGATACGGGGCCCTTTGGCCCCGTACCGGAACCACCGGCTTCGTTCCCCGCCGGGGTCACCCCGTAACGGCACAACAGACGTGCTGGGGGGATCCCGGTGGGGAAAGTGGGAGGGGACGGGGCCATGCAGCGCAACGTGCGGCCGCACGGCCCCGCCCCCTCCACGCACCCTGCCGCCCGCCCTCCGAGGAGACGGGTGGGCGGTGGGGCCAATGCGGCCGCCACGTCCGGCCGAATGTGCCACGGCCCGGGATCCCGCCGGGGATCCCGGGCCAGACGTGACTTTTCGTTGGTCACGGCCCGGGGTCCATTTGACCACGCTTCCTGGGACCTTCCCCCGGCTAGCCCGGGAAGCATGGTTCAAACAGACCCCATGTGGGGATTCACCATGGCCAACATCTGGCGTGCCGCAAACAGACATTTGAGACACGGTGACCACAGGTGGGTATTCACCGTGGTTCACCGTGATCTCGTAATGTCTGAAGACACCCATTGTGATAAGACATGAGACTGGCAGGAAAGTTCAGGTATGGGCAATGGCCCTGTACGATGACTTACATTCCAGGGGGAATGAATCCCAACAGGGAGGTACATTACAAGGGAGGCCCAGATTCATAACACCATCATTATTCAGTTCCCTTTCTATGTTAGGCTTTTAGCTTCCTGGGCCTTTCTGAGAATGGGCTCCTCAAAAGTGAATTGGAAAATTGCACAATGAGAAGCCTAGGCTTTGCATTTGAGGAGACTTTTGGAGCAATGGGTAAAAACAGATGTGTTGGTGGCCCGCTGTGGCCTGTTTTGACCCACAAGCCACTGGCATGTCTCTCAAGGCGCCACCAGATGCTGGCCAAGGATTGCCCCAGGCCATGTTAGCAGCAAGCCCAGGCTATGACCTTGGAAAACTTCCAAGGTCAGAGCCTGGACTATGACCCGACCAACCAGCCTAGAGTGGGCCATGATAGGCTATCACATTTGCTGTGACTTGCCATGATCCAGCCCAAGTCGGGGCCACCATGGCTTGCCTTCATTGGCCAGCATGGCTGCCCTTCGTGATGGGAAGTGGGGCACTGGGGGCAGGGCTGGCTGCCCACACATCTGTTGTAGTCTTTCCCCTCCTCAGGCAGCACTGGTAGTAGGACAGTAGCCCAGTCAGGAGCATGTATGTTCAGTGTGCTGATCTGGCCCGTACTGTGTCCACCATGGATTTCTGCTCCCGGCCAAGTTGTGATGGCATCAGGCTGCTATCACGTGTGTTTTTATCCAATGTTTAATTGGAAGTCTGGAAGGAGATGCAGCAATTCTGGCAGGATAGTAGAAACTGTACAGGCATCCCTTTTCCCAAAAGTTCTGGGACACCCACAATTCTCAGGTTATTTCTTCTTGATCTCCCTTCAAGATCATTTACCTTCTCCCAAATGCCTGTATACATTTTTTATAATGCTCTTGAGATTTTGCTCATAGTACTCAGTATCCTTCAGTGACGATATTCTGCTCAATGTTTCCCTCAGCCTTATAGTTAGGCCTTGCAGGGATGCTAGGTGTGCACTTGTAATGTTTTTGATTTAAAGTATATATTCTGATATTTTCTTTAAAATAGTTTTCTTACTTGCTTATATTTGTTTACATTATGGTCTCCAGTTTAGGAGCAGCAGCTTCTTCCTGGTCAGCCATTTTGTTTCCAGTAGGGCTACCTGAAAGCCTCAGTTTCTTAGGCCTTTATGTAGAATTTTGTGGTGAAGAGACCTCCATAATAGCTCCAACTGGTAGGGAAGGGTTTAGGGTTCACCTGTTGTGGGTATTTCCCTGCAAAAAAGTTGGTAAGATTGCTGATGTTTATGGATTTTAGGAGGTAAGAGAGGGAGCTCTGGATCAGCCACCATCACCCTAGTGGCTCCTGGAAGTCTAACCATGTGCTTCTTAAATCAGCTGGGTGCTGCATATGCAATTAAGGGTGTTTTCAAATGAGACGATAGCCTGCTGGAGTCCATGTTTGGTTGGGGTGTGCATCAGGTTCTCTTTTTGTTTTTGTTTTTGTTATTGTTTTTTTTCTCATTTTTCTCTTTTTTGTTATTCATCATTTTATTTTCATTATTAAGTTTCATTTTTGTTTTCCATTGGTTTCAATGGAAAATGTATTTCTGTTTGTAACTTCCTCATTTATCATATAATTTGCATGCAATTTGGAAATATTGTACCCCTCACCAAAAGGATTGTCCCTTCCAAATTTCAAAGATTGGAGAAAGGGTCCCAATTGTATAAGCCATTTAATTTCATGGTTTATGCACACATTTCCAGCTATAATGTCTTTGTTTCCCATCCAATTTGGATGGAATTTGGACTCATTGTGCCACTTATTCAAGGGGTCATCCCTGACAAACTTTAGAAATACTGGGTAAAGGGTCCTGATTTTAAAAATAATCATTTCATGGTTTGCACACACATTTCCAGCTGTAACATCTTTGTTTCCCATACAATGTGAATTCAGTTTGGACAGGTTGTTCCTCTCACTGAAGGGATCATCCCTGCCGAATTTCAGAAAGATTAGATAAAGGGTCCACATTTTATAAGCAATGACATTTTCATGATTTTAACAGAAGTTGCACATTTCCTTTAATCAATTGCAGGCGTTGTCTCTGTTTAAATGATAAAGGTTTTACTAGATGTAGAGATCTGCTTTTTCGAGCATCTGTAGAGAGGGCAAAGAAGACAGGAAGAGGCGGGCAGAGCAGAGGAGAAGCAGGTGCCTGAGGTGCTGACACTGGCATCGGCTTCAGACACTGGCACCCCAAAGTCTGTGGGGGCATACATGGGGGAGAATATGTATAGACAGAGTTCTGCTTTTATGAGCACTTCCAGTGAGGCTGAAGTCTGCAGCACACCCAGTCACACACTGAGCCAGCCTACGAGCTGCACAAGATCTATTCATGGTGGGGGCTGTGAAGCTTGGCAAAAGCCTATATGTACTCCCCAGTGCCAACCCCCAAGCCTCCCTGATTTCAGTGATTGGGTACCGGCAAGTTGGAAGCCTGGGCAGCATCTCCAGAGAATGAGCCTATTCTAGGGACTATCTTATATTTGTCACAGTGGTACAAGATGGGTTTGTGATGCCAGTTGACCAGCGGAAATGTCAGTCATGTATCCTTATTTTGTGTTGTGCCCACCCCAAACCCCCTTCTTGTTACTGGGAAGTTGGAAGCATATGCTTAGGAAAGAACCAAAAGGGATGTCCTCTAAAGGGATTCTTTTATGTCCTCTGGCACAGTGCTGCAGGATGTGTTTGGGATGCCAATGGCCAGCCTGGATGTGTAAATCATGTCTCTTGATTGCTGGACTGCTTCCCCCTCTCCACTGCCTTGCTGCCTGCAGTCCTGGTTTGTGGCAGAGTAATGCCACAAGATGACACCTGCCATATAATTAAACTGAGTTAAAATGGCTACCACAGGAAGTGGCTAAGTTGGGTGTGTGACCTGGAGTATAAAAGGAGGCCAGCCCAGGAAGAAGGGGCAATCTGCTTTGGGATCTTGAAGAGGCCACTTCTCCTGAGAGGCTGCCTGGAGACCTGGACCTGAACCAGAAGACTGGAGGAACCTGAAGGAAGGAACCTGAGCTGAAGAAATCCTGGTGTGAGTCATATTAGCTAGCCAACGGACAGTGTTGGGCTAGGCTAAGTATCGTGATGGACTGTATGTTATGGAGACTGGCCAGAGGTTGATGCCTGGTCTGAGATTTATAAATAAACGGGTATTTGTTGATTCCCCAAAAGTGACTGTTGCATAACACTGGGCTTGATCCTGCATACCCTCAACCCTAAAGTGAAGTGGGGCCCTACCACACGGTTATGTCCTGAAATGTTTGTTTTTGACCCAAAGTTTTCAGGACTAGTATTTGCATGACTTCTGTTAAAATCACAAATGTTCAATTGCTTATAAAATTGGACCCTTTTATCCAATTGTTCCAAAATTTGTCATGGATGCTCCCTTGGGTAAGTGGTACACTCTATCCTAATCTTATCGAAATTGGATTCAAAACAAAGATGGTACAGCTGGAAATGTGTACTCAAACCATGAAAAGTACATTTCTTATACCATAGGAACCCATTATCCAATGTTTATAAAAGTTGGTAGGAATGATACTTTTGGTATGGTGTATATTCTCTCCAAATGTCATGCAAATTGGATGGGAGAATAAAGATGTTACAGACTGATATTTATGTCCCAAATTTTTAAATTTTTAAAATTCAGAATCCATTTTTATTCCAAAATTTTGGATTTTTTTGTTTTCGTTATTGCAATAATGAAAACAAAAAAAGGGATTTTCATTTTTGTTTTTATAAAAACAAAAACGAATTGCACACCCATAGTGTTTGGTCTGTGCAGCCCCCACTCACATGTTTAATGTCTCCAGCCTAATAAACTGGCAGCCCCCTGCATGTATTTCATGTGCTTTCAGGCAACCCCCACTGGTAGTGCCAGTGAGAGCGAGAGCGGAGAAAACGGCAGGAAGCGATTGCTCCTCAGATACTCTAGGATTTACACTGACTCTATGGTGCAGACAAACCTGTATGCGTGGAGGCACTACACACAACCTAATTGATGAGATGCTGACACATGAGCGCACATTAGCCTGAGTTCGCCCGCATGGTGAGCTCCAAATTCTCCAAGACCCTGCTGTGAGTGGGGCTGCGTGTCTGGTGGCCAAGTGGCCATTGGGAACAAACACCAAATAAACATGTACATGGACACCCGCTTGGTGTGGGCTATTGTGGGCTATCATCTTGTTTGTTAACACTAGGGATGAAACAAATGGCTAAATTGCTGCTTGTACGCATTTTTAGCTATGTCAAATACCAGGACTGAGATCCCGGTATGAGTTCTCAGAGAGAAACATCCGTGGGTGCTCTGCTCTTGCAAATCCAAATGTGCTCACGCAATCGTGCTGCTGCCATCTGCTGCTGCATGGGAGCTCTTCCCTGGCAAATCCTACCATCCTGGCTCGGCTCCATGGGTGCAGCACACAGGCAAATCCTGCCAATGTGGTCTCTGCTGTTCCCCAGGTTCTGTACCTGGGCAATGCAATGTCTGCTCCTGCTGTCAATGCTGCCTCTGGGCAATCTAATGTCTGCTGCTGTGGCCAATGCTGCCTCTGCTGTGCCACTGCATCTAGCCCTAAGACCCACCCTCGGGGTTATGGGGACGTCATTCAGCTCAAAGAGAGCCGTCATTCCACGGCATCATGAAACAGCCACTCCAGCCCCGGGACCCGCTGTCAGGGGTCTGGGGCCTATGTTACTGGCAGGGAGGGCTGTGTCCAATATCTAGAAGCTGCCACTCTAGCCCCAGGACCCACCCTCAGGGTTCTTGTGCCCTGTCATTCCGCTCATGGGGTGCTGTCATTCCACCTTTTCTTTACGCAACCTGCTGTTCATGGAGAGAGTGAGAGAGAGAGTGAGAGAGAGAGAGAGAGAGAGAGAGAGAAATAAGAGAGAGAGAATGTCTCCCCACTGCTAGAAGGAGAGACAGACTCTCCTCAGATCCCACTCATGCTGTCACCTGCACTATATGGCCACAGAGAGAGAGAGAGAGAGAGGCTCCCCACTAGAACGAGAGAAATGGGGGTGGAAGGGGAGAAGTAGGTGTATCCAGCTCAAGCTGCCACCTGCCAAAACCAGGAAGAACTCCCATCTGTGCTCATGCGCCTGATGCCCATTGCCCACCCACATCCAGCAGCAAACCCACAAGAATGAGATGGAATATAACACAATGTATTATATGTGCCTGCCTGCCTGTGTGTGTTCCTGTACCTACCTGCTGCTACCACCTATCACAAGATTGAATGAAGTGTGCCCAACCATGCACTAATTCGAGGGGCATAATTAAACTCCCGTAGGCTGTCATTCCACTGTACCTGAATCAGCCCTGCCCGCCCATCCCAGGAACCATCAACGAGATTCTGGGACCATCATTCCAGTCACTGGGGGCTGTCATTCCATTCCACTGCATCCAGAAGCCTAGTGCCCACACACCAGCCTGCCCCACTCCCCCCAGCCTACTCCTCCGCACCCACCCGCGGATGCCCACTGAAGCTACTGGTGAAAAAAAGCCCCTCTGACCACCAGATCCAAGCGCCTGCTTCCCAGCACTGCCGAGGAGCCTGTCTCTCCCTCTCTCTGGCACACCCACACAGACACAAGCCCTGCTCCTCCTGGGGGGCTGTCTGCAAATTGAGACCCTGCGTCTGGCACATCTTTGGGTTAATAGCTTCCCTTATACATGTGGTGCCAGCCTGCCAGGTGCTGCTGGTAGGGATCGACAAGCTGTATGACATTCTGCCACCTGCTAGAACCTCAGCACATAGGAGGAATAAAAGAATGGCAGGTCAAACAAAGCGGGTAACAACAACAAATAGAACTTTTATAAAAACTTTTCAAACAAAACAACAACACTACCACCAACACATTTATAAAACCCAAACCAAACATTCATATATATGAAAAAAAGAAAACTTAACTTATATGGGCCTGTCCCCTAGAACATGGGGGAAAGGCAAAAGGGGTGGACGGGCCCTATGGGCGGGCATCCCGCCCTCCTCCATTTTGTACCGGTGCTCTATGGCAAATTGTACAGCCCCTACCATGGATGCCTGCCACTTTGAGACCGACTGGCGGTGAAGCTCCACATCATCAATCTCAGTCTGGAGGTACTGGGAATAAGCCTCCACCTGAAACCTCTCCACCAGTTGGGCCTCCATAGTCAGGGCTTGCTGCCTTAGCCCGTCCATATACTTTTTCTGCTCCTCCAAAAAGTTCTGGGTCAGCCTCTCAAGTTCGGCCCAGAAAGCCCTTGCCACTTCACACTCCTCCCGGGGGGCTGGAGATGGAGAGTCCTCAGCGGCACTGGAGGAGGGGAAAGGGCTGTGCTGGTGGTGGGACTGGCAGCGCTTTTGGGTTGCCTTCCCCCCCCTTCTTCTGATGCTGATGCTGCACCACGGCCATGCCAGAGGTCCCACACCTCACCAGCAGGATGTGCACTTTTTCAGCGTGCGTGATTAGACCCGATGTGGTCCCCTCTTTCTGCCTCTTGAATCTTTTGCCGCAGGTCTAAAAGCATAAAAAGATAGGAACATAAGAAGTGCCATACTGTGTCAGACCAATGGTATGTGTCAAGCCCTGCCTGCATTCTGTCTCCACAAGTGGGTGGGTGGCCAATCTCTCTCTGCAGGGGACTTCTGTTCCTAACAGGTCATAGGACAATCCATTCCCTGTTGTTCCAGCCCCCGTGCCTTACTGTGCAGATGGTGAATCCATTTTCCTTCTCATAGCACCACCAGACATCGGACCTCATACGCCCGCTGTTTGGCAGTGGCACTGGCGACCTCCACCTTGGTGTCCTCCTGCCTATGGCAACGTCATTGGAGGATTTCTCAACCTCACCCTCTCTGAAACAGGAACACATCAACAACACCTAAGTAATATCATGCATTTATGATGACGCCTCTAGTCCTCCCTCCTTAGGGTGCTAGGGATGGTAACCAGAGACGGTGACCCTGGCTGGCATGTGCATATCCTGCCATCCTTGGGGCGCTAGGGATAGCAACTAGAAAGAGCCTTGCTGGCACATGCAAATTATTATTATTATTATTAACAAACATTTATATAGCGCCAGCAGTGTACCTGGCACTTTACAAAGTAATAAAATAGACACGGTCCCTGCCCCTAGGGCTTACAATCTGAGAGACAGGAGCTGGGGGAGAGACTTAGGAAGGGGAACAGAGGGAGAGACAAGGGGTCTAACATTCATGAAGATGCGAGGTCTCAAGTGCACGTACTTGGCTTGGTTACGATGAGAATGACAGCAGGCAGGTCCATGTTGCAAGGATAAGGGTAAACCGATCGTAGGTATAGGAATAGTGGCTCAGCAGGATAAAGAGTCAGACAGAGCAGAGCGAAAGAGGTGAGTTTTAAGGAGAGATTTGAAGGTATGAAGGGAGGGGGCAAGGCGGATGTGGACAGGGAGGGAGTTCCAGGCATGGGGGGCAGCAAATCCTGCCCTTCTTTGGGTGCTAGGGATGGTAACTAGAAAAACCCTGGCTGGCAGGTGCAATGAAATCCTGCCCTCCTTGGGGTGCTAGGGAGGAATGGCAATGAAGAGACCCTAGCTGGCACGTGCAAATCCTGCCCTCTCTGGGGCACTAGGGATGACAACTGGAAAGACCCTGGCTGGCAAGTGCAAATCCTGCCCTTATTTGGGGGTGCGTAGGGATGGCAACTGGAGAGTGGAGATGGAGACCCTTGCTAGGGATGGTTGGCAGGCACATGTTTGGTTTGGGGTGCTGCTCATGCTCATGCCTGACTGCTGGAAGAGCCCCACACACTACAGTACCCTCTCTCTCTGTGGCAGACATCTGCTGCCACTCACTGATGCCCACTGTTTGTGCCTGACTGATGCCCACCACCCACACACCCACCAGCACGCCAGTGAGCTCACTCTAATGGATAGAGCCTTTCTTGCCCTCAAAGTAAAAAAAAAGTTTACAAACCTGGCAGCACCTCCTGTGACTTCTTGCTCCTCCACCACCGGCTCCAGGACCACCACCACTGAAGGTCCAGGGGCTGGGGCAGCAACCTCCTCCTCCTCCTCCATCGGCTCCGGGAGCACCACCTTGGCCCCACTGGTGTTTAATTAGAACAGTTTTCTTCATTTAAAAAAACCCAAAAACAGACAGCCAACAGTCACCCACCAACACTCACCAACCAGCCAAACCAAAAACAACAGTCAAACCAACACACCACACAGCCAAAACACATGAAACAAAACCGAACACCCAGCCAACCACAACACACACGCTCTCACCCACACAAGCTCTGCACGCACTCAAATTTCCGGTTTCCGGCACGATCACGGGATCTCGCAATACCTTTTTCCGAATGACCGAACTGAACTGAACTCGACTGAACCGAACGACCGAACTGAACGACTGGACCGAACGAAACCGAACCGAATGACTGAACCCAAACTGCAATCTGTTCGCACATTCCTAATATTCGGGTCCTGCCCCCAGTCCAGCATACCACAAGATCCACAACCACTCGCTCTGACATTCCTCCCTCTTGCAGCATCACATCTGCCTCTGATCACCCCGCTTGAGCTGAACTGAGACCATCTGTTGTTCCTGCTGCCTCTCCCACCAGCGCCAACAGAGATTCCACCAGCTCTCTACACCTCAGTGCTGCACCCATCCTCCGACCAAACTGGGGCCGATCTGCTCACTGATCCTGCTGTCCCACCTTACTCCAGTGACCATCCATTTCATTGCTCATAGGGCAAAGGGGGCCCCAGGCATCATGGCCCCAGCCTTTGGGGGTCACCCTTCAGCTGGCACCCAAAGGGCCCCACCCTAGCTGATATTACCTGGGGAGAGGGAGGGGAGAGCAGAGTGGCAGGCAGCTTCACCAATCCCAGCTGCCCCTCTCTCCACAGCAGACTGAGCAGATATTCCTAGTCCCCTTCCCCCAAGCACTGAAAGACTGAATTCAAGGTAAAGGATCAGAGACGAGGACATGCATGCAAGGATAGGGGACAGATCCATTGTACAAATCTATGATCTTGGACCTCTTCTTCCCAAGTGCACTCCTAATCACTTCTGCCCTCAACATCTATGTGGCCCTTGGAGTTTTACTAACTTTCAGCATGGCCCTCAGAAGGAAAAGGTTCCCCATCCCTGGTGTAGGGAGAAGCAGGGAGCTCTACTGGGAGGAGGAAGGAGGCAGCTTTGAGGTATACGGGGAACCAGAGGATATCAAACGGCTGTAAAAATCCACTCATTTGTTTTCCTCTGCCAAGTATACTTTTTGAGCTGATGAGTGGATTTTCATATCTGTGGGGTCCCTTCCCCAATGCAAGTCCCAGCCAGGCCAGTAGTCTCATTATGTCTGGCTAGAGAATTGTTGTGCAGCCCTGATAATGAGTGAGCAGGGAAAGGCTGAGGACTTTTGTTAGGGATCTCATAGGTGAACACAGGACTTGGAGAAGATCCCATGTGGAACATTTGGGGGTTGAGAGGTTGGAACAAAAAACAGTTGAGAGGTTTGTGGGGGCAGGCTGGTTGGCGAGGGAGTAGGGAGCACCTGAAGGAAGAACCAATGTGGTGTAGTGGAAAAGGTGCAGGACATGGACCTAGGAAACCAGGATTCAAATCTCACCCTAGATAATGAACTCATTAGGTGGGCTTCGGCAAGTCACAATCTCTCAGTCTTAATTCCCCATTTGTAAAATGAGTATATGTGTGTGCCTGTGTTCCCCTCATCTTTGTCTATTGTAGATTTAAGCCCACTGGGCAGAGATCTGTCTCTCAAAATCTGTAAATGTAAAGTGCTGCATACGCCTAATAGCGCTATAGGAATTATTATTAGTAGTAAGTGTTTGTAGTGAAAGCAGGTAGGGGTGGAGAGGTTTGTAGAGGGAGGAAGGGTGATTTCATGGGACAGTTAAAAAGGGACTTCATAGGGGAATATCATATGGGAGTAGGGAGGCAGCAAAGGGTTTGTAAGGAGAGGCAGAGGTCTTTAAGTAAGCCTAACAAATTTGTAGGGAAAGACAAGGGAATATCATGTGAGAGAAGGGAATTGTTGAGGGCTTGGAATAAAAGTGGTTTCCGAAAGGGAAAGCAGGGAGTGAGTGCAGGGTTTGGATGGAGGATATAATGTGGAAAGTGGGAGGCACTGAGGACATTGTAGGGGTGAAGGGGCAAGCTGGGAGTGGGTTAGTAGGGGGGAGCAAGGGGATATGGAGAAGTAGACAGGAGCTGAGGGGTTTGTAAGGAGCAGCAGGGGATATCATGTGGGAGCAGAGGATGGGTGAGAGAGCTGAAGGGGGATCATGTGAGAGGAGGGAGTGGGTGAGGAGGGAGCTACTGACATAAGGAAGTAGCAATCCCACTAAGCCTCCAACTCCAGAGGAAGTTGGTGGGGCAGCCTGGGCGCCTGTCCCATGCCTCAGGCAGATTAAGAGGTTGTGGGGCAGGGGAACAGGACCTGCACATGCAAGGACCATCCGGAGCAAGGCACTCCCATCTCTACACTGCCTTGTGCCCAGGCGGCTCCATGCCAGGGGGGCCCAACTCTCCCACAATGGGAGAGGTTGGAACAAAAAGCAGTTGAGAGGTTTGTGGGGGCAGGTTGGTTGGCGAGGTAGCAGGGAGCACCTGAAGGAAGAGCTGAGTTCTTCCTGACCGGAGGAACTCAGCGGGTGGTACTCGGTGATTCCTTTTCATTTACCAAGACCTCCCATGTGGGGTCCCGCAGGTTTCGGTTTTGTCCCCTCTCCTGTTCAACGTGTATATGCAGCCGCTCGGCGAGGTGATCAGAGGGTTTGGGGTGAGGTGTCATCAATATGCTGATGACACCCAACTCTACCTCTCATTTTCAATCGACCCAGGTCCGGCTGTCTTGATGCTTACGCGGTGTCTGGCAGCTGTGGGGGACTGGATGAGGGCCAACTGACTGCGACTGAATCCTGACAAGATGGAGGTGATATTAGTGGGTAGGTCGGTGGAGGTGACGGCCCCATTGATCGATGGGGTCTGCCCTCCGCTGACGTCCCAGGTGCGGAACCGGGGGGTGCTCCTCAATGCGCAGCTCCACCTGGATCTCCAGGTGGAGGTTGTGGTGAGGAGTGCCTTCCGCCAGTTATATCTGGTGCAGCGGCTCTGGCCGCTGGTTTCGGTTCCAGTTCCGGACTTGGCCATGATCATCCATGCTTTTATTACCTCTCGGTTAGACTACTGCAATGTGCTCTACGTGGGGCTACCTATGGTGACTGCTCGGAAGCTGCAGCTGGTGCAGAATGCAGTGGCCCAGCTCCTGGTGGGCTTGGGCCGCCGGGAGCACATTACACCAGTGCTCCGATCTCTGCACTGGCTGCCAATAGTCTTCCAGGCCCGATTCAAAGTGTTGGTTTTAACCTATAAAGCCTTACATGGCCTGGGTCCTCCTTATTTGCGAGAGTGCCTCACTCTCCGGGTTCTAGATTGGCCCCTGCGGTCGACCAGGGGCGCCTTTGGAATTCCCTCCCGGTGGGGGCACGGTTGGCCGCGGACCTCCCGGCCTTCTGTAGGAACTGCAAAACCTGGCTGTTCCATCAGGCATTTGGCAAGGGGAAAGGGTGGGGGGGATGTTAGAGAGGGTGTTATGGGGGTGTTTTATGGTTGTTTTATTTTATTGTTCAATTTGTTTTTGATTTGAATTGAAATGTTTTTATTGTATTATATGTACTGCTGTTAGCCGCTTTAGGCCGTCTGTGGCGGGAGAAAGTGGAATACAAATTTTGTAAATAAATAAATAAATAAATAAATGGTACTTGAACCCAAGTCTCCTCAGAGGAGGGAGGGGGATTCCACTGGCTGTGTCCGTTCCCCAGAGTTATGGGAGAAAGAGGTTGTGGAGCACATAGAATAGCCTGTGGCGCAGTGGGTCGCTCACCACATCTCAGTGGCTCCTCCCTCTCCCACAGGGAGAGCACTGACTAATTGGCTTGGGGAAGTGAAGGAGGGCGGAGAATGCAAATTGAGTCCTCTCAAGTGTTGGGAGCTGGCAGGGCTGGCTCGCATGCCAGCACTAGGGCTGAGGAGAGGGCAGCATGCTTTAGGGAATCTGAAATTGAGGTGGAAACCCACTGAATTTTGGATTTCCCTGAAAGGGGCATTTTCGTCAAAACTTGGGTTTACCTTCATCTGAATTGTACCTCTCTAGGCAGGAGGCATTATTTTACACTCCCCATGTGATGCAACCTTGCATTCCTTCCCATGAAAATTCTGGATATCCTGTTTAACAGGCAGAAGAGCAACTCAAGAAAGAGTGCTGTGCTACGTAATGCAATGCCGTTCTATTCATTACACACTATCATGCTTCTGCTAATGAAAGAGACAGGGCATGAATGCTTCTTGAAAGGCATCTAACAAGCAAGCAAGAGGAGAACACACCTCTTCAAATTAAAACAAATCAGAATACCATGTTCAGAAACCTAGCTACAGATGACTGAGCCTTGTAAATTAGACAGCCATATTAGAAAAAGCTATACTCATTACTATATAGGCATCATAAAGCGAAATGCATTCCGAAACTGAAGAGCAGCACATACTATCAACCTCACTGAAGGATTGATTGATTGCTTGCTTGCTAATGCTTGCAGAGAAGTAAGAAATTACACAGTATGGCTCTTTCTGGGAACTGCATTCTTACTCATGCTTTTATTCTACAGGCAAAAGAAATGTCATGAAACACTTATTATTTAGAAGAAATAAAAATCACTCCTAACTAGATGCATCAAAACCCTACACTTAGAGCACTTTTTCTCTCAGAACAATGTTGGATTTTCTAAATTATATTTATTTTCTGCTTGATTCCCCCTTGTTACATAAGATGCACCAATTGCCACCTGAGAATGAATACTTTGGACATTCTGTGCTGGATTTAGGCTTGAGTTTCAATGAAGCTATGAAAGAGCCAAGCAAGTGTTGACTTTAGTGGCAGTTTTGTCTAAGTGAGAAGAGAATAAACATATCGAAAATTAGTTCCAAGGTGCCAGCTGGGATACTCTTATTTTTGCACCAGTGAGTCCATAGAAATGAATGGATATATTGGTGGAGCATGGTGCTATTTATTGCAAAGAAAGGTTTCAGAATCTAACCTTCAGTGGTTAGATTTGACAGAGCATTAAAAGTTTTTTCCTTTTTACAGACTGGGCTCAGTGCTACATTACTCTACACCCAGAATTCACTGCAGACTCCAGAATGCCAGCAGTTGCAGTTAAAGACATACGGTCAGATTCAAGGATGGTATAAACAGAGTGATGTGCAATGTCAGGAAATGGTTGTAATGTAGATAAGTTCAAGCCGATGCAACAGACACTCTGGGTGCTACCACAAGTGACGGCAGACCGGCACCATCACAACTCAATACGGACCGGGAAGCTCCTTGCAACCTGGTCAGGATCAGGGCTAGCTGCAGAACAAATGTTTATGTGGCTAGGGAGGGTGGGCGAGGAGCCACCCTGTGCTGCACCCAGCGCCCTGACCCCCATCATGACGAGCAGTCATGGCAGCCTATGATGACTGCCATGGCAGTTGTCTATGGCAGACTATAACAAAGGTTATAACCCGCTCTGACACAATTGGGCAAATTGTAGCCCGGGCTGTGATCTAAAGTTTGGTGTGTCAGGGAGGCCTCCTCACTTCCCCTCCCCATGCATAGAAACATGAAGCAGGAAGAACCCGGCTCAGCTGAGCAGTGGCCAGACAAAGCAACCAGGCAGATAAGTCAGTCCAGGGACCGCCCAGGGATGTGGGTATCCAAGTGGGTCACATTCTGGCATCGATTGGTGTCCAAACATGGCTGGGTCAAGTCGGGCACCTCAGATTTTTGTGGGTGCCCAGTTGCACCTTTACCTGCTACCAATCTGAATGATTCAGGAAAACAATACAAGATGAAGCAGACAAGGGAGATGCTTTTTATTTAATAGTACAGTTCCTGGGGAAAGGATAATCCTAGTTCACCTGAGTTTTTACTATGCATTGCTTATTCTCACACCCTCCTTGTGGGAAGAACACATGCCTCTACAGTCTTATTTTCTCACAGCTTACCTATTAGTGACCCTTCCCTTGCTGCTACCAATTATTGCTGATTGACAACCAGATGTTTTAAAAATTGAAATTTGGAAAGCTGAAAAATTCTTATTGGCTTTGCTACTTACAAGCAGACCAATTAGTGCCAGCTGTAAGGACATTTAAGCAGGCCCACGGGTATTCTGCAATTCCCCACCCCCCATCCCAAATTTTGCTACCAGGTAACGCATGTTCTGAGAGCAGAATAAATTATGCAAATAAACTTGACTGCAAATGATGTAACTTTGAATATGACTTTCCCCACACAGTATTCCATCCGTTTTGGAGTTTACACATCTTAAAAACCACAAAATACTAAAATAGACCTCTTGGTGGCAGCTCTTCCTTCCCACTGGGGGTTGTGAGCGGCTCCTTTTAGACAGTTGTGGTGAGGTTGGGGAGAGGCCCATCATCCCAGAACATATGTTGGCCGAAGGGCTTAATTTGTGGGGCTGAGACATGGCAATTAAATTTAAGGGGGTGGGCTGAGCCCTGAGAAATATTCCCACTAGGAGAGTGCACTCAGAAATGTGAAAGGCCAGGAAAAGAATGATATTGACCATTTCAGGGTTAGAAATGAAAGCTAGGAGAACCCTGCATGGTTTATTTGGCTTTCATTAATGACTTCTGTGCCCCATCCCCTGCACTGGCCATCATACAGATTCAATCACAAGAACTCCTGTTTTATACTCAGCTGTAGAGAGGCAGGTTAGACTAGTGATTAGACTACTAGCTGGAGACCAGGGTTCATTTCCCTGTTCTGTCAAGTTGTGGGGCAGGGGGCGTGGTTTGCGAGGTCAGTTTGGGCCCTGGCAATTTATTTATTTTATAAATTAAGTACTGGTTGGCAGCAGATGTAGAGCTGAGGCAAGAGCAAGTGTTCCTGTACTGCCAGGAAATACTGACCTTTCGGGAGCGCTTGCGACTGTTCATCAATATTTCCTCACTATTCACAGATTCTGTGCTTCGGCTATCATGAGATCAGCACCTGCAATTTTCTGGCATGTCTGTTATTTCTCCTCAATTTCTGGTATTTTCTGTCAATTTATGGCTCTTTTAAGCACTATAAATTGACACAATTTAAGGGAGGCAGCAAGGCTAGGCGAGGCTGCATGGGTGAGTGACTTGAGGTAATAAATAGCAAAAAGCCAGTAGGTTTCCTTGTCACATGAATGAATGTGAATGACCTGTTTCTGGTGGAAACAGCAGTTACTGTGGTTTCTCATTCAGGCCTAGCTGACATTCTGTTGGCTAGTTCATAGTGCTGTAATCCTGCTTTGCTTGATACAATTTCTGCAACAACTTGATCAAGGGCCAAATTTTGCACGCGCGCGCACACACACACACAAATCAGCAGAGATTGCAAAAGCCCAGAATTCATGAAGTCCTGGCATCATTTTGCTAGGAACCGAACTCATGTTAACCAAGCTGTCAAGCAGTTGTGAGAGGGCTGAGTATGTTCTAATGTTGGTAGAACTAGAAGGTACTGTATGCTCAATAGGCACTGGGTAAAAACAGAGGTGTCAGTGGCCTGCTTAGGCCCTCTTTGGTCTGGAAGCCACCAGCATGTCTGTCTGGGTGCTGCCAAATGTCAGCCCGTTTCTGCCCCGGGGCAGGTAGGTGGCTAGCCCAGGCTGTGACTTCTGGAAAATCTTTGGGGTCACAGCCCAGGTTTAGGGACACCCATGCGGACCAACACAAGCCAATGTGGGCTAACATATCTGTGCAGCACCATCATACCCACCATGGGTCAGGGACCACCATGGTCGCCTGTCATTGGCTGCCATGGCTGTCCGTCATGGCAGGGGCAGGGTGCTGGAACAGGATGAAGGGGGGGGGGAAGCTACTCACATGTTTGTTGACCCAGATATGGCGGGGAGCACATGTGGGCAGTGGGATGGCTCTCCGGCCATGGTCACATGTGTCCGGTGCCCAGCCCCCGACATGTGTCAGCTTCAGTTTCCTGCCCTGGGCTGGGAAGCCACTGTGTCGGCTGAATGTCTGTTTTTACCCACTATCTCCTAACTGAGCCATTTTGAGTCCTCTCACTTTCCATATTAACCCAGTAATTTAGGGCAAGATGATCAGAGCTAGCACTGCATAATCACACAGGGAAATAAATAAGTATAAAATTTTCCTAAGTTCTCTGTGTGGAATACCTACCTCATTGATTCCAAAGATTTTGCCTGTCATTCCATTTTGAAACATCAACAGGGCTTAATTTCAGGAGGGAGACTTGCCAGGACTCAGCCCCCAGCAATAAAATTAAAGAAGGGTTGGAGCGTCCGGAAATATTCCCAGTAGGAGAGTGCCCCCCCAAATGTAAAAGACCAGAAAAGGCTGATATTCACCATTTTGGGGTTGGAAATGGAAGCCAAAAAAAAAATATGGATGGTTTATTTGGTTCCTGCCCTGCCCCCTGTGAAGGGCAGGAACCAAATTCATCATATTAAATCTTGTTCCTGTGTTTTAGTATAGATTAAAAGAGTCTGTATTCAGCTCTAGAGAGGCAGAGTGGTCCACTGGTTGCCTTTCTAGCTGGAGACTAGGGTTCAGTTCCTGACTTTGACAACACTTAGGTGGGAGGCATGATTTCTGGGGTCAGGGCATGGCTTCTAAGGCAGGCGTGGGAACTGACAATTCACTTTTTACAAATTAAGCACTTAATTGGACATAAATATAATCCTGCATGAGTGAATTAACGGGGGGGGGGTTCAGGAGGCTTCAGCCCCCCCATTGGTCAGCTGTGGCTGACATCACGCTGGACCCACCCACACACGTCATGGCTGCAGCGGGGTTAGAAAATTACTTAAGGATCACACTTCTTCAACTGCTTCTGCTCCATGCTCTGTCAGTGCTGACCACACATAACTGGGGGAGCTGTAGGGAGGCTGCATGGGGCCTGAGCACTGAGCCTCCCCCACCCAGGGTCTGTTGGCAGCAGCTGGTTCCACTTCCCCATGACTGAGGAGGAGGCAAGGTAGGTTGCAGCAAGGGCGCTGGCCCAGCTGCAAACTGCTGCTGCTTGGGGTAGGGGGGCAAGAGAGAGGCTGCAGGGGGGTCCAACTCTGGACCTGTCTCTTATACACATCTAGATGTGTATAAGAGACAGGTGCTGGCCTGGCTGCAAACTGATGCTGCTTGGGGTAGGGGGGCAAGAGAGGGGCTGCAGGGGGGCCCACCTATGGACCCAGTGAGGGGGTGCCAGGGACTGGTTGAGGGTGTGCCTGAGTCCCCCTCTCTGGGGGACTCCCTGGAGCCAAACTATCTTCCCCGTAGCTGGGGGCAGGGTGGGGCCAGGTCTGAATCAGCCATCCGAGTGCAGTGGGGATTTGCCCCTCACCTGCTTTGCTTGTAAGGGGGCATGATTTGCCCTTCTCTCTTTTATTGCCCTCTTTGGGTATGGACTGCAGTGGGGATTTGCTCCTTACCTCATTGGCTAGCAAGGGGCATTTGGCCCCTCTCTTTTATTGCCCTCTTTTGCGCAGTGAGGATTTGCCCCTCATCTATTTTGGTTTTAAGGGGGCATTTGCCCCTCCCTGTTTTATTGCCCTCTTTGGCATGGGGTACAATGGGGATTTTCCCCTAGATTGTTTATTTTCCTGTAGTGAGTCTAGGGGAAAGTGGTTATTTATCCATCTGTGTGTGATGCCCACTTTCAGGCAGCAGCTGGAGCCCAGCTGCCATATCCACTGCCCCACCGAACCTGAGTTCCCCCTCCCCTGTTGGAGCTGTGGCTTGGGGGGTTTCCCATGGCTTTGGGGTGGTGATTATTTAAACTGGCTTAGCACTGGTGCTCGCTTAGCAGGGGATGGGGCTAGAGGTGGGGCTGGAGGCAGCGCCTGTTCACCTGGGTGGCACTATACTAACTTTGAACTTCAGCCCCCCATCCGCATCACTTCTGTATCCACCCCTGTCCTGTGACCTTAAAGAGCAACAACCCTCTTACTCAGAGGGTTCGTTGACTTGGAGAGGGATCACTGGTTTGCGGAGTGGGGGAATGAGACAACTGGGGGACTCACCATTTCTCCCTGGCTGGGCTGGGCTCCGCTGAGCTGGACTGGGCCTAGCTGTAGTGTTGGGACCGCAGTTCTGAGACAGTGGCAGTCCCCTTTGGGGAGAGTTGCCTACAAACTACCCAAGCAGGCAGCTAAGCTGAGAGGAGCCCAACTCAGCTGGATATGTGCTGCAGTTTTGGGGATCCAGTTTGAGACCTAGGCTAAGATACCAGATTTGTGGGGAATGTTAGAGTTCACTGAGAACCCCAATACACAGCCTGAGTATTTTGTGTTCTGAGTATGGAAGGAGGAAAGGCTTGTTTTTGTTTTACCAAAACCCAAATGCACAACCTTACAAGGATTGCTTTCTCACTGTAGCAGGGGGAAAGCAGGTGCTAATCTGACAGCTGTAGTGAGGGTTCAGTATCTAGTGTGTTGGAATAAAAACATCTTACAAGATTTTGTGGAAATTGCGATGACAATATACAAACTACTGGTTTAGGCCCTGATCCTGCAATCGGACTCATTTTTTAAATGTGAAGCTAATAAGTAAACATGTTATGCTGTTTTCTGGTAGAGTGAAAAACCCCTCATGTCAGTTTAAAATCTTGGCTTCGTGTCCAGAAAACCCATTCACTGTGCTTATAAAATCGTGTGTTTACAAAATGAAATCAACACAACTTTAGTTATCGGCCTGCATTGTTGTTTTCATAGTTTTGTTTAGGTCTATATACGTGCAGAGCTTTAAAGAATTGTAAACCACCCATAGCCTAAGTTGATAGTGTGGGATAAAAAATCCAAATAAATTAAAAAAATAAATAAATTAATATCTACCTATTGCTGTCAATCTGGGTAAAATAATAAGGTACACGTCAAGCAAAAATAAAACGTGCTTCAGAGCAATGTCCTATAACACAAGAGTGTGTGTTTATTTCCCCAGCAGAGGGCGCTCAACACTGAAAAACAAAATTGTCTATGGAAGGGGGCTGGTTAGAATCTCTTTATTAAACAAATGGTGCTTTCTGACAGTAAGTGAAGTACAAAGATGCAACCTTTAAACACAATTGCTTTGCTCATCATTTTGTGGAAAGAAAATAGTAGCCTGATCTTGGTCTCACTCAGGGCCAGCCCACTCACTGGACATGGCCACTCACTAGGAGGCAGGCTTCAAGTAGAGGGAAAACACTAGATACACTTTGCCAGGTCCCAGTGACCCAAGGGACTACAAGCCCATTGCCATGAGAAAAAAAACCAAACTAAACTTGTGTTTATTCCAGCTATTTAACTAATCTCTCTGTGGTTGTTTATACATATCTATTTGGTTTCCAGATCTCCAAATTTTTGTGAGATACCCAAGCCTCCCCGAGCCAATCAGGAGCAGTGGTAGAGGAGCAACAGTAAGCTAGTCCTCCAGTGTGCCTAGAAGGGCTAAGATCTAACCCCAGAGTGAGAAAGCAAACTGTGAGCTGTTCATTAATTAGTGTCCCTGTGTGGGAGATAGGGTTGGGGGCCCGTGTTAGGAGTTTGCTCAGGGCCTAGTGAAATATTGCTTGGGGCCTGCTTGGGAAAGATCTGTCGCCCCAGCCAGAGACCGGGTAAAAAAAGTAGGACCGCTCCCTGGAACGGCAAATCATGGGCACCACGGCCCAGATCAGGTCGGGGCACTGAACTGATGTGACCATGGCCAGGGATCCAACCCACCACCTGCACAACCCAAGTAGGTCTGGGAGCACAGTAAATGTGTGGGCAACCAGTCCCGCCTATGCTCTGCTCCCAATACCCTGCCCCCTACCATGGTAGCCAGTGAGGTACAGTCATGGTGACCAGTCGTGGCAGTCCCTGACCTGGGGTGGGCATTCTATGCAGAAACAGATGTACTAGCTGTCTGTAGCCCGCTTTGGACCAGTTAAGCAGGCCATAGCCCAGGCTGTGACCTCAGAGATTTGCTGAGGTCACAGCCCAGACTAGCCAACAATACGGCACAGGGTCATCCCAGGTCAACATCTGGAAGTGCCTACACACACCTACACACACTTGGCTACAGCAGGTCAAAGTGGGCCACAGTGCGCCAAGGTTACATCTGTTTTTACCCAGCAACCATGGCATTCCCCATTTCCTCCTGGACTGCCTGGCACAGGAGTGCTGCTACTCTTCCACCTGTATCTGCTTCACTGGACTTCCCAGATTGCTGCAGCAGCAGTCTCAAATCTCTGTTGCTTCAGTTTAACAGTGCCCCAACCCTTCCATTGGGGGCACTTTTCTCAGTGCACGAAGCTGTAGTTGTTCAGGTCAGGCTGAGGAAGACTGCAGGCCTCAGGCTACATGGTGCCAACATGCAGGTAACCTTCAACCATAGTTATGATATTGACTGACCTCCAGAGCCCCAGCATAGTAGCTGCATCCAACACCCCTCTGAGCCCCCCAAAAGCAATGGTGGTATACTTGGCCTTAAGACAGGAGTCAGGTAGGGTTCCTTGAAGGGATTTACTTGAGGAATGAGAGTGGGGAGAAAGGAAATAGACTTTGGGTGTTTTCAGACGTTATGGGGCCACTTGGCCCCGTACCGAAAACAACCCATTCATTCCCCGCCAGGGTCACCCTGTCACGCCATATCAGACGTGCCAGGGGGATCCCGGCGGGGAATCTGGGAGGGGGCGGGGCTGCGCGGCGCAACGTGCGGCCGCACGGCCCCGCCCCCTCCATGCACCCCGCCGCCTGCCCTCCGGGTCCCCGCTGGGGATCTTTTTGACCACGCTTCCCGGGACATTCCCCCGGCTAGCCCGGGAAGCGTGGTTCAAATTGACCCCTTGCAGGTATTGACCGTGGCGAACATCTGGCAGCCGCCAAACAGACGTTCGAGACACAGTGACCACAGGTGGGTATTCACCGTGGTTCACTGTGAACTCGTAACGTCTGAAAATACCCTTTGTCCATGGTTGAAAAACAGCTCCCCCTAGGCTCACTTAGCATTTTTAATTAATTTAAATGCAGGCTTCTAGTGCAGTATGAATGCAGCTACATGAGATCAGATTCAGGTCCATAGATGGTTAATAAATAGGGTATGTATAAATACATCCAAGTCCAGGTATCACCCCTCCTTCTGTGAATAATATTCTTTGTTTCTGCACCATCATTGTTCCCTTCTTCAGAAGGGCTGGCCTGGAATGTTTTGCTGCCCTTGGGGAAACACCTCAGGCACCTTCCTTCCCTCCTGTTTCCCCCTTAAATGGGGCTTGCAATATGGGAAGAGACACTCTTGTTTCCTATTATTTAGTTGTTACTGAGTGTAACTGGAGCCCACCTGCACATCGCACATTCCTGTTTGGAGTGTGGATGGGCATAGCAGTGCTTCTGTTCAAAGCACTCAGTTGATCCCCAGGGCTTGCAATGTAGATTGTAGAGTGGAGGGTTTCTGCTCCACACCAAAATGGTCTTCAAGCAGGTGCCAAGTAGCGTGGTGTGACCTTCTCAGACAGGCGCAAGGGACTTGTCGGTCTCCCAAAACCCACTGTCCTGGATTGGATGTCCATCCTGTCCAATGGTCAGGCCCTCCCTGTTCCTGAAACAGTTGTGAGAGAACTACCTCAATAAACATGAAATCTGCAGGAGAGGGAATTATTCAATCTGCATGTGTTCTTGGCGTTGTCAACCCATGTCATCCCAAAATCAGGAAACATAATTTAAAAAGATATTAGAATGGCTTAAAATGCAGCAACCAAGACAACAGAGCCAATCTGAAGCCCTGCAGACTGGTGTGTGGAGCGTACCCAGTGTTTGTGCGCACCCCCGGCACGGGGCCTATAGTGCATGTGTGCGTAAATCATGCAGCAGGGCTTGGCTCAGTCCCACCGTGGCCTAATTAATAAGGTGTTGGATTTAGTTCTGGGAGACCAGGGCTCAAAGCTTGCAGCAGACATATACTCATTGGGTGGCCTTGAGCATCTCTCAGTTCCCCATTTGTAAAATGGGAATAGTAATGACTTATGCTACAGGGTTGTTGTGAGAGTAAATAGATAAGGATTGCAAAGTGTTTTGAAAATACTGTGTTAATAATAAGTGTTCCAGTTTCTGAGTTTTTTCTTTGCACTTGTTTCAAGCTTTTCTCTTTCAAGTTTTTCTCTGAAAACAGGTGTAGAAGATTTTATTTAAAATGTGAGCTGAGTTTCTTTCCTATTAGCATGATTCCAAGAGCTGTGGCTATGGGGGGAAAAACACCAAAAGCTGTGAGATTAACAATGAAATAATGAGAGTTGCAAATTTAGTACTCCTGGAGTGAAACCTGCCTTTTAAGGAGGTTCTGAGAGCAGCAATGAACACTGAAAAGTCTTTTACAGGTGTTTTTCAAATGTGATGGTGGCCTAGTTTTAACACGCTTTAGCGCAGTTTAAACTGGAGGCCACCATCATGTTGAAATGTGCCTGCCAGATTTTTACACGGTCTTCATCTCAACCATCGTGGGAGCTAGCCCATGCTGTCATGCAGGGCAATCCCTGAGTCACAGCCCAGCCTAGCCCCCCGCCCCCATGGTTGGAATCCCACTGTCCGACCAGAAGTAAAGCGGGCTTTCACGTTTGAAAGTCCGCTTTACTCACCGTGGTCCGGACCACTCCCCC
>QEPC01013683.1:107849-122561 GCA_003113815.1 Sphenodon punctatus
CTGGGAGGGGGAGGTTTTTTGTGTTTTTTTCCATTGATTTAAATGGGGACAGTTCCCCATTGAAATCAATGGAAGAAATCCGGTACCGGTAAACCGGTACACAGATCCGGCAACCGGTTTTTTAAAATCCAGTAACCGGTAAATCCGGTAGCCGGTATTTGACCCAATGTCCCAACCCTAGTAATAAATATGAAATAGGAATAGCAGAATCACAGAAGAAATTGGCCCATAGTCAGGAGGACTATGAGTCTCTTTATGATAATCTCCTCTTCCCTTCTCTGTCTGCCTCAAACAATCTTTTAGCTTTCTGCCCCTAGGTCACAAATTGATAATAGCTGATAACATTGATAACATAGGAAAACATATAAGATAATGTCTAACTGTTGAGGAGGAACTTTTTCCTGTGAGAGCCATTTATATTCTGTCACCACTTGATAGAGGAAGTCTTGAATGCACATTGGTGCGATTACCATTTCCTTATGAAAGGGCTATACTGTAGTACAATTCAGCCAGCTTTCTTCAGAAAAGTAATGCTCTCTAATCAAACTTTCCTCTCATCAGCAAAGAGATCTTTCTTTGTTTGACCTAGTTGGAATCGGTGTTTAGACAATAGTTAAATATGTTTTTTTAATACTGAAAATATTGAAATATGGTTTATAGCACAGATAAAACTTCTGCAATTTAATAAAACTATACTTTTGGGATATCAGTAAAATTTGTGGGTCTGATACTTTATCAAAGTCAATGGAGGTCTGCAAGTGGTCTAAGTGTAGAACTGATGCCTATTTTTGCATATATGAAATGTTTACATCAGATTATAGCATAGACAGTATAGAGAAAGGTTAAAGCAAACTCCAATCTGCAGGTAATAACATAACATAAATTGAACAATTCTAGTATGGTCAGCCAAAGGGTCTTGTTACCACAATTCTTGCAGTTCAAACACAAAGATGGAATGGGATGTAATTCTCCAGCTGAAACTTGTTTATGGCATCAGGGCTAGATTCCCTATGTCTATAAAAAGTGCTATCATATTTTTACTGATCTGAAAAGGTCAGGTTTTAAATCTTATGTGTGAGATGACATGCTTAGCAATGCAATGCCATATTGAGGAATTCAATCCGTGCCTATTCAGAGGGTCACCTTTTTAATCACTAAAGACATTCTTAAAAATATAGGGCTTCCATCAAATTTGCAACCCACAATGCTGCTTAATTTTAGGGCTAAATCAAGTAGCCAGAAAACTTCTTGTGAGTATTTGGCTGAGTTCTGAGGACCAGACCAAGTACTCGAGCTGGTCTGAGGACCCTCAACCGAATACTCGGAGAAGTTTCCAAGGGGGAAACCAGAGGTGAGGGAGCCAAGGGGAGGAAATGGGCTAGGGAAGGAGCGGGGGCTAGTGTGGGTGAGGGGCTAGAGTACTCACCCTTCAGACAGGTTCCAGTGACGCATGGCTTCTCCAGACCAGGTAAGTTTAAAATGAAAATAAAAGCTCGGCATACTCAGAAGGGCCAAATGGCCCCTTCTGAGCATGCTCAGACTTTTCCAAGATGGCAACCGCAGCATGCTGATGCTGCCAGCACCATCTTGGATGTTGTGAGGATTAAAGGGATAATAACTGTAACTACTTTGTACACTTAAAGATGTTATATACATTTTTAAAAATAGCTTTCTGTTTGGCACTATTATTCAGTGCTTCATAGATAAGGAAAGGGCAACAACTACAGCTGTTGAAACTTTGCAATCTGCACGTCATTTGCAACTTTATATACTTCGGAATGTGAATAAGTGGAGGCCTTTGTTAAAGAGGAGATCTCTAAAAAATGTTTTTTTGTGTGTGTTTTACAAAAGCCAGTTTAAAGCCAAGATCACCGGGGTCTCAGTGTTGGCATATGCAACATCCATAAATTAAAGTTACTGAATTAAGAACAGTAATTGACTCTAGAGCCACCAGATGGCGCTGCTAAGTTTATGTGTACATGGAAGGAAGATGGGGTTTTGTAGTTGAATTCCTTTGTGTAACCACTCCTTCTTCCCTTCTCTCTCTTTGTCTCAGCCCCCATTTTGTCTTCTTACTAGGTAGATGTAACTAAGGATCTGTGCCTGGAAAGTCTTAAGTAAAGTTCTGTTGTTAAACCTTCATCTGCATTTGTCCTTACTGATTGTGAATCAGTTATTACTCTGTTCCAGGTTATGGGCCCAGACCTCTTCAGAACAGCCCAGAACAACTCTAAAGACTGGAAGTGAGCTGAAAGGAAAAGAGGCCCAAAGGAAACTCCCAGAGGAGGCCTACTAACTGTAAGTGAGCAGAAGAACCAGAATCCCAATCTGAGGGGAGGGAAGCAAGCATGGCCAGCAGCTCTGAATTAAAGCTTTCAGTCTGCAAGCTGAATAACACAAACTACCAGTTGTGGAAATTCAAAATAGAAATGCTCCTATCCAAAGATGACCAGTGGGAGGTGATCACCACAGACAGACCTGCAGCAAACCCTGAGGTGTGGGACAGAAAGAACAGACAGGCAAAGGCAACCATAAGCCTGCTAGTAGAAGATGACCAGTTAATCCACATAAGGGAGGAGGCCACAGCAAAGGGCATGTGGAATGCACTGCAGAAGCTGCATGAAAGGACCAGCTTGAACAGTAAGCTGTTTCTCCTAAGGAAACTGTACCAGATGAGACTTGGTAAAGGGAAGGAGATGCAGGATCACATAAATTCAATGCTGGAAGTGGTAGCACAACTGCGAGGCATCGGTGAAGAGATAAAAGACAACCACGTGGCGGCCTTACTTCTCTGCAGCCTGCCTGAATCATACAGCGCCCTCATAAACGCCCTAGAGACAAGGCCTGAGGCAGAACTAACACTGGAATTTGTAAAAGGGAGACTCATGGATGAATTCCAGCGCAGGAAAGAAATCATGCAAGACAATCAGGAACAGGATAAGGAAACTGCCCTGAGAATTGCAGACAACAGATTGCACAAGAAGGAAACAAGGGCATGTTTTCGGTGCAAGAAAGAAGGACACCTAAAGAAAGACTGCTCCATATGGAAGGCAGAACAACAAAAGCGATCTCCACAAGTGTCTAAGCAAAGGGCCAAGGCTACAACCAGTGACACAACCACAGAACAGTGGAGAGGATGTTTTAGAGCAACACAGACCAACTCATCACAGGACTGGTGTGTCGACTCTGGAGCCACAAGTCACATGACCAGCGACAAGAGCTTTTTCACGGTACTGGACCCAAGCAACAAAGAAGAGATATACCTCGCTGATGGAAGCAGCATCACTGCAGAAGGTATTGGCGAAGGAATTCTAAGTTGCAACAAGCCACACGGAGGCACACTAGCAATACCGGTAAAGGATGTGCTGTATGTACCTGGCTTAGAGGGAGGACTCCTATCCGTTAAACGCCTAACAGAGAAAGGGCTCACTGTAAAGTTCCGGGGTAATGAATGCACAATCCAAAAGGGGACAAGGGTCCTAGCCAGAGCCTATGCAGATGGACACCTGTATCGCTTGAGTGCAACCAAGGAACAAACAGTTGAAATCAGCACAAGCTCAACTGAGATGCAGGAACAAACCCAATCACCTGCAGATGTTGAAATCAGAAGATCTACCAGGGAAAATAAAGGCAAACCACCCACCCGCCTGTCCTACAAAGCAAGTACCGACAGACTGTCTGAGCCATCGACATGGGAAGATGTCTTACAAATGTCAGAAGGGGAACACAACAAATGGGTAAAGGCAGCAACAGAAGAAATAAAGTCCATGCATGAAAATCAAACCTGGACACTGTGTACACTACCAATGGGCAGAAAGACCATAGGATGTAAGTGGACATTTAAAATCAAATACAATGCCGAAGGCAAGGCAGAACGATACAAGGCCCGACTAGTCACTAAAGGATACTCACAGAAATATGGTGAAGATTATGACGAAACGTTTGCCCCAGTAGTCAAGTACACCACAATCAGGACACTATTGAGCATAGCAGCAGAGAAAGGAATGCAGGTTAAACATCTGGATGTGAAAACAGCATTCCTACATGGAGAACTAAAAGAAGACATCTACATGGAACAGCCACCAGGATTCAAAGACACCGAAAGACCAGACCTTGTATGCAAGTTGAAAAAGAGCATATATGGACTCAAACAAGCGGCCAGAGCATGGAATACAAAAATAAACACAGTACTCACAAAGGAAAATTTCATCAGAAGTAAAGCGGATCCTTGCTTATATTCAAAGAAACAGGATGACAGATGGTTTTTCATATTGATTTACGTTGATGACATATTGATATGCTATGAGCAAGAAGGGGATGACCGCGGAATAATGAAAACCCTGAATCAAAACTTTGAGACAAAAGACCTAGGAAACATAACACATTACCTAGGCATACAAGTAGAAAGAGATGATAATGGAAGTTATCTCCTCAACCAAAGGCATAAAATAGAAGAATTGCTAGAAAGCTTCGGAATGAAAGATGCCAAGGCAGTAAGCACTCCCATGGAAACTAACCACCTGAAGGAGACTGAAGAACAAAGCATGCAACTGCCAGACAACCGACAATACAGAAGCGCAATTGGGAAACTATTGTACATCGCCACCATCACTAGACCAGACATTGCAGCAGCAATAGGAATCCTATGCAGGAAAGTATCAGCACCAAGTCAGAAAGACTGGAATGCGGTAAAGAGGGTCATGCGCTACCTGAAGGGAACCGCACACCTTAAACTGCAGCTACCTGCAACTTCTGGATGTAACCTGACAGGATATGTAGATGCAGATTGGGCTGGGGACAGCTCTGACAGAAAATCCACCAGTGGTTGGCTATTTCTGCTAGGAGGAGGACCCATCAGTTGGTCTAGTAAGAAACAGACCACAGTAGCACTCTCCTCAACAGAAGCCGAGTATGTTGCAACCACGCATGCTAGTCAAGAGGTAATTTGGCTACGACAATTGCTCACAGACTTGGGGAAAGAACTGAGCAGCCCTATACAAATTTTGGAAGACAACCAAGACTGTATTGTACTCGCACAAACGGAAAGAGTAAACCCGAGGACCAAACATATAGACGTGAAATATCATTTCCTAAGAGACTCACAAGAACAAGGAATAATAGACATGCAATATTGTCCTACAGAAGACATGGTAGCAGATACCCTGACAAAACCTTTAGCAAGAGAACGCCACCGAAAGCTACTAAGTAAAATGGGTTTAGTAGGTTAACTTTCGTCTGGTGAGAAGGGGTGTTGGCATATGCAACATCCATAAGTTAAAGTTACTGAATTAAGAACAGTAATTGACTATAGAACCACCAGATGGCGCTGCTAAGTTTATGTGTACATGGAAGGGAGATGGGGTTTTGTAGTTGAATTCCTTTGTGTAACCACTCCTTCTTCCCTTCCCTCTCTTTGTCTCAGTCTCCATTTTGTCTTACTACTAGTCAGATGTAACTAAGGATCTGTGCTTGAGAAAGCTTAAGTAAAGTTCTGTTGTTAAACCTTCATCTGGCTTTGTCCTTACTGATTGCGAATCAGTTATTACTTTGCAACACTCAGAAGGGATTGGGGGGCAAGTGAGAGTATTAATACTGTCGTATGGAGCACACTAACAATTTTTGGCCTGCAGTTTGTTTACCCTGTAATTTGATAGCACTGCAGAACAGTATTTTGTTCTAGCATAGCTGTGTGGGGAATGGCTAAACATTTCAAGGGCAGTAACAGCAGCCCGAAGAGTTTAGACTGAAAAGGATTTGCTCTTCCCTCCTTTACTGCTAGATCTGTTTGGTCTCTAGTGGCTTTATTTTCAAAGTGGTACACCCAAATGGACTCTCACAACTCACGTTCAGACCACAGGCTCTGAAATTCCCTTTCGCTCCAATGTTTACTGAGAAGCTAGGTTTTGGTACAGCATTGTTTCCAGGCCCCTTGGAGAAAATAACTTGGTAGTATCATTTTCCCTGTCAAAGTGTGTTGTTTTACACAATACAGTTTTTCCAATCACTGTCAGATCTTGAAAACACATAGTGCCTGAGATGCATATCAGATATCGTGTAGAATCTTACACAGTACTTGAACAAGATCCTACAATGCATATAAACGAGGTGAGTAAACTGTGGCTTGGAAGCCAATGTGAATGTTGGGCAGTTCAAATGCAGCTCTTGGTCAGGACCAGTCTCAGATCCCATACTGCCTTAACGGCCCATATCGTGCAGAGGGTAAACACACACATAAGTGATTAAATCCCATGTCCTGGATTCTAGCCCTGCTTTAAATGCAGATTGGGAGATCACATCAAATCTAAACTCTCAATCCACATTTAAAGTGGGGTCTGGAACTCCCATTGACTCCCTCACACGTAACGCTAATCTGGGGCTTGTTATACATGTTCTGGGGCCCCGAGGACACTGGCTTTAATCAGTGTTGCATGTGAGTCCATCCAGAATCTCAACACACAGGGCTGAAGAGCACTAGCTCTGCCAGCCAATTATGAAGGAGGAGAGGTGGGAAGAGCCTAGTAGATGCTGCAAAGATGCATGCATGCATGTGTCGTGTGGCTCTCAGCCATACGAAGAGTTTGGCACTGAGATTGGGAACTCTGGTCACCCCTAGCATATAGTATTAGGCAGAGCCATTTCTAGCCCATTTTGCACCCTAGGCAGGCAACTTTTACCTCCCCTCCCCTCCCCCATGAAGTACACTGGTATAAAATGCTACTAATAAAGGAGGGACACTTTGGGAAGGTGTGGGGAGGCAAAGGGTAAAAACAGACATGATGTTGGGCTGCTGTTGACCCACCTTGCATCAGACCTCACATATGTGCAGGTGCCACCAGATGTTGGCCTGGGATTACCCTGGGCTGTGTCAGTGGCTAGCCTGGGCTCTCACCCCCCAACTATCTCCAGGTCACAGCACCTGATCAAGCCAAAGCAGGCCACAGTGGGCTATCACATCTGCTGTTGCCCGACAGACATGGCCCAGATCAGGTTCTCCATGGCCAGCTGCCATGGCTAGCCATCATTGGCCACCATGGCTGCTTGCCATGGTGGGTGCCGAGTGGCTGGACACAGCATGGGGGCAAGGCCAGCCACATATTTGTACATCTCCCCGCCATCCCTGGCATCCCAGCCACAGGCACATTTCTTGTGCAGCTCGATCCAGTCTGGACCATTCCGTCATGGCTTCTTAATCTGGGTTGGGCTACTGCCGTGCAGCCGGCACTAATGTTTCTGCCCAAAATGCAGCTCCAGCATGTGCCACCAGGGTAGATATTGGATCATATGTAGCCCTTCTTGCTCATACTGGGTGGGGAAATTTCTGGTGCCAACATTCAGATGGAAACTCAGGCTACTGCTTTATTCCCTTGGCTGTCCGGATTCCAAACCAGTGCTTTAAGCCAACAAAAAGAGGCTTAAAGCACAGTGGGAGGCTATGAGTCTGCACAGCACTGAGGAAGAATTCTATACATGCTCACTACTCACAGCTATGCCGTGACTACAGTTACCACTTCTAATGGTTTGACCCTGAGACTCTCATGGGCCAAAATGAGAGTCTCAGGGTCAAACTGAGAAGTGGCAACCCTAGTCTTTTCACATCTGTTCAAATATGCCTACCAATAGTAAACTCAGAAATCCATGTCGGGGTGGGGGGTTTCCCCTTGTATAACCACATTTATCTGAGCCCTTCCCAATACTAGACCCGCTGTACTATGTCCTAATGACATGCAAGATGTTTTCAGATGTGACGGCTACCCCCACAGGCCATGGACTGCTTCAGTCCATGGTGGGAACTGTCACTCTGACTGGAACTTGGCCTGGCGGTTGAACAAATGTTACAGTGGCCGGAGCAGGGAGGCGTATGAATGTGCATCCTCACATCCTTGCCTCCGCAATACATGGAGTGACCCGCCCACGCCCCAGCTGGCAGGCAGCTGTGGTGGCCAATGACAGCTGCCATGGCACCCAGACCCCACCGCCACCCTGGACGCAGCATGTAAAGTGGCTGAACACACATTACGGCACATTTTACTCTCGGTTGAGCAGCCGTTCCCAGGTGGTGTTGGTACTTAGCCCAGACTGTGAGTTAGGGATTTCCCAATTGTGAATTGTGAGTTGGGGGCTGGGTGGTGTTTGGAGTAACAACACCACCCAGGGAACGACCTGAACTGACATCTGGCTGTGGTTTTCGGCATTACGATAGCCTGCATTTCCACTCATGTCAAAGCATGGAAATGCAGGCCATTGTAATGTCTGAAAATACACACACTCACCCTGTAGTTTACTGGTAATTTCTTGAAATTTTGCCGAGAGTGAAGGAGCAAGGACCAAGAATGGCTCATTATATAGGGTTTAACTGGACATGCCTCACTGTATCCCTCCTTTAACTTTGCCCCTTTTTGTGCCCCATCACTCATCATCACCATTCCTCATCACATACACCCTCACACCTGTACATTATGAAAGTCAGTTTGAAATTACAAAACTAGAGAACACTATGGGGCTGTGCATGAGGTACCATTGATTTTAGAATCATAGGGTTGGATGGTACCTCAAGAATCATTCATTCAAACCCCCTGCTCCAAGGGAGGATGGTTGGCAAAGTTCTCAAGCACAAGCATCGCATACTAACATGTTCATATCTCTGAGCCACAAGATGCTTTACATTGATTGTCCCTACATGCACCTAGCTAGTGTGTGCATACACACATGAGCCTAACTGACTGGCCTAGACCCCTAGGAGGCCAGACCACCACCACCTGGATCTCTTCTGAGTACTACATCCACCATCACTACTCCAGAACCCTAATCCATCCTGGCTTGAGGTAAACTAAACAGGTGCCAGTTTGGGTACCTGTTGGGCACTTTGTAGTAACTAAATAATAAAAGGTGGTTCAGTTACCACAAATTCAACGGGCATACACATTTTAGCTGATGCCTGTTTCAGTGCTATCTTTGTATTCTGTGCCCCCTTGAGAGTTGTGCCCTGGGTAAGTGACTCTTTCATGCTCTCACCTTGGAACAACTCCGATATCTGGGTGTTTTCAGGACTTCAGATCCTGGATTCATATACAACATGCTGGCTAAATGTGATGTGTCATGTTCCTCTTTAGAAGTTAGTTCAGAAAGAGGATAACAGTCTAAGTGACAGAGCAATATGTCATAGACAGGAAAGAAAAGAGGAAGCACTCTTCTTGATAAGTAGCCTCTTCCTTGGTACAATGCTGGGGTAAACACTAAGGAGGGCAGCTCAAGTGATTCAGGGGGCTGGAGCATGCTGAGATGTTTGGAGTAGAATGCCAAAGACAGTGTGACAAAGGCTCACAGGGGATGCCAAAGCTGAAATGAGGAATGACATTTGGGTTGGGTACCAGCAGTCAGAAGATGAGGAACACCAGAATCAAGTTGAGAGCAAGAATCAGGCACCAGGAAGGCAAAGGGGAGGGAGTAGAGGAGAATGACTCATCCTCCATCCATAAAATGTAATGCAGGCTGGGCCATTAACTGCAATAGGTAGAGGATTGCACTTTTATTGTACTGTTATTAAAAATGCAAACCTTTTCCTTGTCTTGTTTGGCAGGGAGACACATCCCAGAAAGAGCTTCCCTGAGGACATTTTCCCTTCCTTCCTGAAGTCCTGAAGACATAAGGACACAAGAAGTGCCATAGGGTGCTGACACACAATAATTGGAACCTCCGTTTCCAGGATGGTGCAGAACATTAAATCCACCGTTTATCCAGCCTCGTGTCGAGTCTGATATTATCTGGGATGGCCCATGATTGTCATGGCAGCCATGAAATTCTGCTCTGTTTCTGAAAGGCCTACCCCAGTGTGTATGTTGAAATCACCCAGGACAATAAGTTTGGGGACCTCAACACCATCTCTGGAACCAGTTTGGTCAGCACTGTTAGGGAGTCTGCTTTGCAGTGGGGGTGGTCAGTACACCAGCAGAATCCCCATTCTATCCTGGGCCCTGAACACAAGGTGGGGACACACTATATTGGGCTAGTGTGACACTTGATACCTTTGGTAACCCAGGCTGTCTTTACGGACCACCACCATTCCACCCCTCCCAGCATCCAGTCCTAGACTGCACTGAGTGCCCAGCCGGCACCATCTGAGCCAACAAAGACCCAGAAGCCTTGGGTTCCTGTTTTATTCATCACTGACCTAACCCTGAGCAGCAGCATCAACGAATCAGAGGCTCCACTGGCCTCAACCCCTGAATATCCTGAGACAGAACAGCAGAACAAACACCAATTGTCTATCCCCGTACTCATAATGACATAGCCCCCTCCCACCATACCTCCTCATGCCCAATACCCCCATGCCCAATGACCCCAATCAGTTCAGCAGCCACCCCAACCACTCTCCCCACAAGGAAGCCCTCCTCCTCCAGAGTGCCAAGGGAATATGGAGAACACACCCCAAGCCTGACATCCCTGGAGGACATTCTCAGAATCCTAGATAAACTACTTATACCTCCATTAAATAACTGGCCAGCTTCCTTGTTGCACATGTTGGGTGGAGCTAGGAGAAGACTGCATATAATTAGCAAGCCAGTAATCTAGATGTAACTATTGACATTCTTGTCCTGTTCTTATTGAAGCTTGGTAGTATAATTGGGTCCCCTGCATATCAAAGATATGGCTCTTATATTTGAAAATTTGATGAAATTAAAGGCCAAAAGAAAACAGTCTGACCTAGCACATAGTAGGCAGCATTACATCATTTAAATGCTTTCTTTACTGTACAGATTGACTAAAGGGAAAAACAAAAAAACAAACAAACACTTCAGTTGTTGTAAAACAACCAGAACAAATAAAGAAAGTTTCTAGCCTTGATTTAAAATATCCAAACTGCAAAGAATTCTGCTCAAAAAGAGTGACTCAAGTAATGGGATCCTGGCTTAAAATTCAGTCAGAAGTAGCCCTGAAACGACATGCGGCAGTGTCCGACAATTCTGTCCAAAACCTCCCATCCATTGCAGTTTTCCCAACATGGCATGGACACAGCATCCCCATGCTTGTTCTGATGCTTTCTGCGGCTTTCTGCTATTGCCTGTCACTATTTTTTGGCAATGGAGAAATTGTCGGAAATGGTCACAAGTCCCATAAAGTGTCAGAAAATGCTGCAAAATGCTGGGATGTATTACTAAAGTGTCAGAAAAACAGTAGAAATGTCGAGAAAACTGTTGGAACTGTCGGAACATTTGGAAATTGTCACAATTATCTTAAGTGCCATAGAATACCTGGAACTGTCACAAAATGTCAGATAGTGCCATAAATTGATGGCAAATGCCACTGGAGCGGTGGCAAGACTGTCAAAATGTTGACAGTAAACACAGTGAAACGGCAAACAATGCTGCCACTTCAGGCCAAGTCAGAAGTGACAGTTTTAAGAAAACTTCAGCTAACTTCAGCTTACACAAAAGCTAAGCTACACACAAAGAAAATGTGTGATCTGAGTCATTTACTTGCTTGCTATCCCACACCAGTTTTTAGGGAGCAGGACAGCACACTAAGGGTGTTTTTAGACAAGCACCTCCCCACCCATTACCCACCAATCACCCACCCATCAAGTATGTTGCAGGGCTGCATAAGGTGCCAGTGTGGCCCTGCAACATGCATGATGGGTGGGTGATGGGTAGGTAAAGTGTAGGGAGACGCTTGTCTAAAAACACCCACAGAGCCTCTTGCAGTGAGCTCTTTACCTATGACACTGAACCTATGGCAGAAGGTTCTCTAACTATTATTATTATTATTATTATTATTATTATTATTAACAAACATTTATATAGCGCCAGCAGTGTACCTGGCACTTTACAAAGTAATAAAATAGACACGGTCCCTGCCCCTAGGGCTTACAATCTGAGAGACAGGAGCTGGGGGAGAGACTTAGGAAGTGGAAACAGAGGGAGAGACAAGGGGTCTAACATTCATGAAGATGCGAGGTCTCAAGTGCACGTACTTGGCTTGTTTACTATGAGAATGACAGCAGGCAGGTCCATGTGGCAAGGATAAGGGTAAACCGATCTTAGGTATAGGAATAGTGGCTCAGCAGGATAAAGACTAACTGCCACACCAAACCCTGCCAAAGAGCTTGCTAACCGCCACACTGAGCCTTCAACATTGCACTCCCTCACAACATCTGGTCCCACACAGAACCTGCTGATTTGAAGGTTCCAATTGCCACACAGGAATACTTGCTCACTCTGGCACATTTCCTGCAGAGTAACTTCAAGCTATTAATGATAGGACATATTATTAATAGAGATCTGACCCTGAAAGCTGGCTCATATCCAGCAGAGCATTTGAGCACATGTGTACTTCTAAGTATATTTATTTTATTGTTTGTACTGTATAGAGTTGAGATTTTTGGCTCAACCTGAAGAAACTGGTCCAGTTGGCCCCAGGCTGGGTCAGAAGTACTGTCTGCCCAAACCTCAGGGCAGGTTCCCTAGCTGTAACCCAACCCTACAAAGTGCCATGTCATGGCCATGCTGGAAAGGGTAGGGGGATTACATTAGCCCACCCTGTTTCTGACACAGCCTGCCCCAATCTACTCATGTCCCTTATTGACCATTGTGATGTCACAATGCCCCATATGGGGCCAGGCCAATCAGGTGCGTGGTCCAGAAGAGCCTGACTGCACCAGGCTTGGCTTGGGTAGGTCCAATACAGTTGGACTTGGGCCCAGCTCTGGCCCAAATTTCTGACCTGAGCAGGGCTCTATCCCAGGGTCCCTAGGAGTAGTGGCTTCATCGTGTCAGTCACTGCACAAAATATAATGACAAATCAAGGTTTAAATTGAAATACTGTGTTGAATAGTATTTCTAAGTATGAACCCTTTGTATAATATTTTCCACTACAAACGTTAAAGAATACAGCTCTGAATGGTTAGGGGGCAAAAATAGTTCTTGTGCATTTTCTTTCAAATTACAAATATATGGATAGTTTGTAGCTTTATTGCAATTCACTGAAAAGTCAAAATGTATTCATGGAAGAAATGTATCACCAAAATATGAGGAAATAAATTCATCAAACTTCCTTTGTTGAACCAAAATGGGCTCCCTGGGGTCTTTTGGTCCCGAGTGACAAGTGTCCTAATCCTTGGATTCTTAGGGTGCTGGATAAAATCAGGCACCTGGGCTTTTCCCCTGAATCCTTGGGAGCCACTCAGATACAAAGGAGCAAGAAAATTGCTGATTATGAGATTGATGGATGTGACACGTCAGGAGGTGCGAGCCGAGATTGGGAAGAGCAGAGTATTGGGACTTTATCTGTTATTGGCAAATGAGTCCTCCTCACCAATGTTTTATCTTGGGGAGGACTTACCACCGGCGGTGAGCCGAGTCTTTCTTCTCACCAGGCTAAATGCCTTTCCTTCTGCATATCTACTGGCAGATATAAGGGTACCCCGTTGGCTGAACGTTTGTGCCTGTGTTCGCTAAGGTAGGCTGTATCCCTAATTCACATTTTATTGGTGTGCCCTGCTTATGCTAGGATGTGTGAGAAGCTTCTGGTCCCTTTATTGGCCTCTTTCCCGGGTCACCCGGCACCATTTCTGGTGGGCATGTTGCTTGGTAGTGGTTTGGTTACAACCATTTTGTGTGGTTGGAACCTTTTTATGCTGGGTTATCAAATTCAAACAGCAAAGAGGGGCTGATTCCAGCCTTGAGGGCCCAGCTTAGACACCCGATAAGAAGTCGAATGTTTTGCGACATGGTTGCCTGGAAACACAACCTTTGTTTTGGGTTTGCTTTGGATCTCAGTTCTAGTATAGTTATTATTGTCTATGAGTATTAGGGTATCAAGTGACTGTGACTGTGATGTTCTCTGCCTTGTGTAAGGCAGTTTTGAGGCCTAATGAATGCAAAAGTTGATGTTGTATTTAAATGTTGAAATTATATTTTAAGTTTTAAAGTTTTTATTACAAGTTTGATTTTATTATGGATGGAGTATAAAAGTGTATCGTCTGGTTGTTCTGTGCTTTGTGCAATGGCCTGATGGCCACACAATAAAGAATAAAGAAAGAACCGAAACGTATGTAATCAAGTCTGAGGTTCTCATGAAATCTTCCAGATGAGTAGGTCTTTATCTGCCAGGTGCTTTGTTAGAACATGCTGGAGAATGTGCTTTGAAATTTCAGCATGTACCAATAACTGTAGAGACACATGTTAAGAAAAATATCTTTCAGCTATCCCACACTTTTCAGAGTTATGAGGACTGAAGAAGTTTTTTGGGAGGATTCTGTGGACTAGTTACAAGGAATCATATCATTTTAAACTGTTCAACATGTACATGCAGCAGCTCGATGAGGTGATCAGGGGGTACGGGGTGAGATGTCATCAGTATGCGAATGACACCCAACTGTACCTCTCATTTTCAACTGACCCAGGCCTGGCTGTCTCAGTGCTTACCCGGTGTTTGGCAGCTGTGGGGGATTGGATGAGGGTTAATCGACTGCGACTGAATCCTGACAAGATGGAGATGATGTTAATGGATAAATCGATGGAGGTGACGGCCCCCTCGATTGAGGGACTTTGTCCTCCATTGGCTTCCCAGGTGTGGAACCTGGGGCTGCTCCTCGATGCGCAGCTCCGCCTGGATTTCCAGGTGGAGGCTGTGGTGAGGAGTGCCTTCCGCCAGTTACATCTGGTGTGGTGGCTTTGGCCACTGGTTTCAGTTCCAGATCTGGCCACGATCATCCAT
>QEPC01013683.1:124045-134548 GCA_003113815.1 Sphenodon punctatus
ACCTCCGCCCATCACACCCACACAGAGCAAGTGGCGCAAACAGCATTTGCTCTGTGCATGGGTGATGGGTGGAGATCGGTGTGTGCTGGTGTGCGCCCGTCTGCACCCTCCCCCACCCACATCACCCACATCACCATGCACACTGACCCCCCCCTCCCCAATGCGGCACATAAAATTCATAACTTTATTAGATACCAAAAATAGACTCAACAGAGACCTTTGTTTTTCAAGCTATTATACAACTCTTCAGTAACTGACTGTCAGAGTACTTAAAATTTTTTAAAATGTTAAAGGTAGGACCAATTCTAAACAAAACGTACACTTCAAAAAACATTTAACAAAATAGAGTTTAACAAATTCAAGGCCCCAAGCAAGCAGAGGTGCTTCCTGGGCTGGGCCTCCATTTTGGCCACACTGGCTGGCTCACCTGCATACTGGGCACTTGCACTGCCACCGGCGAGTGGGCCATGGCAGCTCTGGGTGGGCTACTGCCTTCTCCTGCTGCTGCTCTGGCCAGTCTGTCTCCAGCAGGGGGGTAGGGGAGCCAGGAGGAAGGGCTGGGAGCCATTACGCCCCTTTTTCCCTTTCCCCACCAGGTGGGACTGGTAGGCTGAGGCTGAGCGTAGGGTACTCCCCCAGCCACTTTCACCACCTGCAGCTTACTATCCAGGGACAGGCAGCTGCTGCTGCTGCCCAGGGACTTGTTGGATCAGGCTGAAGAAGCGCGCTGGACAAGCCTCCCTGCACCTCGCCTGGGTCACTGCCCCTGTATAAGGCTGCATCCATCACTAGTACTAAGCCTCCTTGCAAGCAAACTCCTCCACCTGCTCCAGCTCGCCACTGTTGAAGGAGACTTGGTACTTTAATCTGAGCCTCCTCTTGCAACTGAGTGGCTCCAGGTCATTTAAATGGCTGGGGGAACACAGCTATGTTCTCCAGCTGCTTCCCCAACAAGTGGTCAGCCCATTCCCAGATCCAGCATGGGTGGCAGGAGAGGGGCGGGGGGGATGGCTGACTCAGGAACCCCACAAGCAAAATCCTCCCAGCTCCCTCGCAAGCAAGAGTCCCTGCCGTAGGTCCCCGCTGTTGAATGGAGTCTCTGAATTTTAAATCCAACACTCCTCTCGCAATTTAAAATGCGAGACTCCTCTCCACCTGTTCTTTCCTCAGCTGGGGAGAGGGTTCTGATGCCTACCCCTGTGGCTGCATACTCCCCCCATACTTGACAAAATGTTCCCATCGCAACGAGAGGCCAACATTGCTGTTCGCGATAAGGGAGGGCACCCAGAATTCCTGTGTGGAGGTGTGTGGTTCACTTATCTATTGGCCTTGGGGTACGGAGACATCTGTTTGCAGGTGCCTCTTTTGTTCAGATCTGCAGACCATCCGCACTGGCCAGTCATAGTTCACTGTGTCTTTTACATATCTGCCGTGTCCTGGGTCCATAGTTCCCCAACATGCAGTCGGAGGGGGGCGGGGGGGCGCTGTGGTGTGAGATGTCTGTGCAACGTTGAACTATGGCTTAGAGATGATATTCAATTACTTCTGCTGGAACCTTTGTCCTTATGTGATGACTATGACCTTCTGTCACAGAGTCTGTCACTTTTTTGACATCGTGTGAGAAGCCGTGATTGTCAGTGGAGAGTTGACAAGTTGGGGTTCTGTGTTCTGCGGCCTGCTGGGGATGGGCCTCTGGCAAGATTGCCACTACCGTGGGATGCAAGGGAGAGGGTCACTCTGATGGACATTTATCATCTGATGGAGTGCCTTCTAGAGGGGGGACGGGAGTCCTCCCTCCCATTTAACCTTTGCCGGCATCGTGATGAAAGTCCAGGGTTACAGGAAGGAGTAGCAGGACTGTGAGGAATGCCTCTGTGAGCTGCGGTTGCTCACACCCCCAGCGGAGGTGCGTACCTGACTGGGTCACACAATGCAGCGGAGATGGCAGTCCTGTTCAAGATTTGCAGCTGGCCAGATGTCCAGGTCACTTTGACCAGCGGGGATCCTGTTGCCCTGAACTTCATGGTGGATCAACATATGCGGGCGAGGGTACCGGAGAGGAAAATTTGCATGGGTGGAGTATGCAGGGGGTGCTGGACTCTAGCTCTTTCACAGTAGTGACTTACCTGTGAAACAATGCTTGGTGACTGTGCCCTCCCTCCATATCATGCATTCCTGTGTGTGGGACTCTGCCTGCTTGACTTCACCCTTTGACTGCACCGCCTCAGTTCCTTGCTGTGACCACCCGCCAGACATTGCACTGTGAGCTGCCTGTTTGTGGCATAGGGTTTGTGTCTCCCCACCCCAGCATCTGTGATTGCCCCTTAGAACTGGGCCCCATGAACTGCTGCTGTTTTCCCTGGACTCTGTGCTGTGTGGGGCTTGTGTTTGGTACAGAAGGAATGTCAGCCTGGCAGGGAGTGGAGGTGTGTGTGGCTTAGTGCTTGGCTTTTTCGGCCGTCCCATTGGTCTCCCTGCTGCATTAAATGTCCCCTTATGCTCCGAGTCCTGAGCTGTCCATGGGTTGTGTGACATGCCCCAGAGTTTTGTGTGTTGTCACCAGGTACCCTTATCTGGAAGCTGCCCTCCCCTGCCCTCCAGGAATCCTCTGAAGGCGGGCAGTGACTTTACTTGCCCGTGAACTGTCATGTTTTCATGTCATGCGGTGGGAGCTGGGCAGCTCAACTGAATAGCTGGTCAGGTAACTTTTATTTATGCTGCTTTGTAGCCAAGCTGTGGTCAGTGTCCGTTCAACTGCGCATGTGTGTCAGGCCCCTCCAACGGGCCTCAGGGTCTGGGGTAGGGTATCTCCCAGGGTCCTTAGGCACCCCTGTACCTGGAAAGGTGTTGGGGGCCGCAGGGGCAACAGCCCCCCTGGAGTATCCCCGCTGCTCAGAACCCCGGCAGTGTGGCCGATGGAGCCTACTCCAGGGCTTGGAGAGGCTGGGGAGGAAGGCACCCCGACACGAGCGGTGACGGAGAAGAGTGGCGCAGCTGAATGCATTTAGCCCCGCTCAGGCCCATCACACCTGGCCATGTCTCTCGCACCACAGCCCCGATGCTCAGAGCGTCTGCGCCATCACTCCTTCAGGTAGCAGGGGATAAAAGGAGCTTTCTGACTCCCAAATACTGCTGGTGATCAGTGCCTTGAGCCTGTGAGACTGGCCCCTTGCTTGTTGTACTACTTGGCCTTGTGAACGAACTCTTGCCCTGACTGAGAGACGGCGACTATGTGTGTGTGTGTGTGTGTGTGTGTGAGAGAGAGAGAGAGAGAGAGAGAGAGGATTGGATAAGACTGGTGAGTGAAAGCATTCGTGTGTGGAGTATTTGTTGCCCTAGTGCACCGCCCTGGTTACCTGGTTCCCCATCCCTGTGTGACTGTCCTATCCCCCATCTCCTACCCCTTGGGCCTCTGAGCACACTTCCCTACCACTTCCCTTATCACCCCCGATCCCTTGGTCCTGGTACCCACATACAAGCCCACAGTTTGCTGTGTACGTGGTTCAGGCGTTCGCTCCGTCTCCCTGTGATGATCCAGGCTGGGGGTGTACATCCCAGAAGCCAATTACGATCCTGAGGGATTTTTACAGATGATCTACGACTGCCGCGAGGGCGCCCCTGCAGTCCCTGCCTCTTCCCTTCCCTAATTCCTCACAATGTGCTAGAACTAATTTTTTAATGTTTAATAACACTTTATTGCCCTCACTAAACACCATCAGCCCAAAACAGCATTTTTTTTTGACATCTCAGGCTACATGCCTGTGAAGTTAGGGGGCTCAACTCAGAAAGGCCAGGAAGATATGAACCGCAACAAAAGATTGGGATGTTTTGAAATTGACCACTACCAATTTACTTTTAAATCATTATAACTTTTAATCACCACGATGGATCTGTTTCAAATTTTGAATATATAACCATTCCACCAAATGAGAACACATGATTAAATTTGCAAAAAAAAAAAAAAAAANCTTATCTATTGGCCTTGGGGTACGGAGACATCTGTTTGCAGGTGCCTCTTTTGTTCAGATCTGCAGACCATCCGCACTGGCCAGTCATAGTTCACTGTGTCTTTTACATATCTGCCGTGTCCTGGGTCCATAGTTCCCCAACATGCAGGCGGAGGGGGGCGGGGGGGGGGCGCTGTGGTGTGAGATGTCTGTGCAACGTTGAACTATGGCTTAGAGATGATATTCAATTACTTCTGCCGGAACCTTTGTCCTTATGTGATGACTATGACCTTCTGTCACAGAGTCTGTCACTTTTTTGACATCGTGTGAGAAGCCGTGATTGTCAGTGGAGAGTAAACAAGTTGGGGTTCTGTGTTCTGCGGCCTGCTGGGGATGGGCCTCTGGCAAGATTGCCACTACCGTGGGATGCAAGGGAGAGGGTCACTCTGATGGACATTTATCATCTGATGGAGTGCCTTCTAGAGGGGGGACGGGAGTCCTCCCTCCCATTTAACCTTTGCCGGCATCGTGATGAAAGTCCAGGGTTACAGGAAGGAGTAGCAGGACTGTGAGGAATGCCTCTGTGAGCTGCGGTTGCTCACACCCCCAGCGGAGGTGCGTACCTGACTGGGGCACACAATGCAGCGGAGATGGCAGTCCTGTTCAAGATTTGCAGCTGGCCAGATGTCCTGGTCACTTTGACCAGCGGGGATCCTGTTGCCCTGAACTTCATGGTGGATCAACATATGCGGGCGAGGGTACCGGAGAGGAAAATTTGCATGGGTGGAGTATGCAGGGGGTGCTGGACTCTAGCTCTTTCACAGTAGTGACTTACCTGTGAAACAATGCTTGGTGACTGTGCCCTCCCTCCATATCATGCATTCCTGTGTGTGGGACTCTGCCTGCTTGACTTCACCCTTTGACTGCACCGCCTCAGTTCCTTGCTGTGACCACCCGCCAGACATTGCACTGTGAGCTGCCTGTTTGTGGCATAGGGTTTGTGTCTCCCCACCCCAGCATCTGTGATTGCCCCTTAGAACTGGGCCCCATGAACTGCTGCTGTTTTCCCTGGACTCTGTGCTGTGTGGGGCTTGTGTTTGGTACAGAAGGAATGTCAGCCTGGCAGGGAGTGGAGGTGTGTGTGGCTTAGTGCTTGGCTTTTTCGGCCGTCCCATTGGTCTCCCTGCTGCATTAAATGTCCCCTTATGCTCCGAGTCCTGAGCTGTCCATGGGTTGTGTGACATGCCCCAGAGTTTTGTGTGTTGTCACCAGGTACCCTTATCTGGAAGCTGCCCTCCCCTGCCCTCCAGGAATCCTCTGAAGGCGGGCAGTGACTTTACTTGCCCGTGAACTGTCATGTTTTCATGTCATGCGGTGGGAGCTGGGCAGCTCAACTGAATAGCTGGTCAGGTAACTTTTATTTATGCTGCTTTGTAGCCAAGCTGTGGTCAGTGTCCGTTCAACTGCGCATGTGTGTCAGGCCCCTCCAACGGGCCTCAGGGTCTGGGGTAGGGTATCTCCCAGGGTTCTTAGGCACCCCTGTACCTGGAAAGGTGTTGGGGGCCGCAGGGGCAACAGCCCCCCTGGAGTATCCCCGCTGCTCAGAACCCCGGCAGTGTGGCCGATGGAGCCTACTCCAGGGCTTGGAGAGGCTGGGGAGGAAGGCACCCCGACACGAGCGGTGACGGAGAAGAGTGGCGCAGCTGAATGCATTTAGCCCCGCTCAGGCCCATCACACCTGGCCATGTCTCTCGCACCACAGCCCCGATGCTCAGAGCGTCTGCGCCATCACTCCTTCAGGTAGCAGGGGATAAAAGGAGCTTTCTGACTCCCAAATACTGCTGGTGATCAGTGCCTTAAGCCTGTGAGACTGGCCCCTTGCTTGTTGTACTACTTGGCCTTGTGAACGAACTCTTGCCCTGACTGAGAGACGGCGACTATGTGTGTGTGTGTGTGTGTGTGTGTGAGAGAGAGAGAGAGAGAGAGAGAGAGGATTGGATAAGACTGGTGAGTGAAAGCATTCGTGTGTGGAGTATTTGTTGCCCTAGTGCACCGCCCTGGTTACCTGGTTCCCCATCCCTGTGTGACTGTCCTATCCCCCATCTCCTACCCCTTGGGCCTCTGAGCACACTTCCCTACCACTTCCCTTATCACCCCCGATCCCTTGGTCCTGGTACCCACATACAAGCCCACAGTTTGCTGTGTATGTGGTTCAGGCGTTCGCTCCGTCTCCCTGTGATGATCCAGGCTGGGGGTGTACATCCCAGAAGCCAATTACGATCCTGAGGGATTTTTACAGATGATCTACGACTGCAGCGAGGGCGCCCCTGCAGTCCCTGCCTCTTCCCTTCCCTAATTCCTCACAATGTGCTAGAACTAATTTTTTAATGTTTAATAACACTTTATTGCCCTCACTAAACACCATCAGCCCAAAACAGCATTTTTTTTTGACATCTCAGGCTACATGCCTGTGAAGTTAGGGGGCTCAACTCAGAAAGGCCAGGAAGATATGAACCGCAACAAAAGATTGGGATGTTTTGAAATTGACCACTACCAATTTACTTTTAAATCATTATAACTTTTAATCACCACGATGGATCTGTTTCAAATTTTGAATATATAACCATTCCACCAAATGAGAACACATGATTAAATTTGCAAAAAAAAAAAAAAAAAGCTCATGCCATTTATTCAAAAAAGGATTTTTAAATTTTGGTGTTAAGAATGGAAAGTGGTCCTACCTTTAATTATCTAGCCCCTAACAGGGGCTAGATAATAACATGAAAGATCAATGGGACCTCCTTCAAATTCCTCCTCAAGGACCCCTTCTATTGCTATGCCTGTGAGAAGATTACTAACCCCATGGCTAACCTGAGTGACAGGCTGGGGTTACCCCATACTGTTTAACAATAAAGAAACAACAACTAATAATAAGAATTAATACAATACACCTTCACTATAACACAATTCATTATACTGGACCTTTGCCTATAATAAATGTACTGGCTGCCTCCCCAGCATTTCGATTGGTTTTTCACTACTACAAACCTTTCATTATATGAAACAAAAACGTTTAGATCCCAAGAAGTCTGTTCTATCAAGAGTATACTGTAATAGTTGTAATTTGAAATACCCCAAACCGATGACTGATCCTCCTACTGCTGGCTTCACCCTCTCTCTTTAAAAAAAAACCCGAAGAGTTCTTTTGGTTTTCCTCATTTTATTTTTCTCTTCCTAGTCATTGGATACTTGTGGTCTTGGTGGGGCCATACTGCCAATTTAGTGGGTTGCACCAAACAATAGACAGATGTTTACCTTCCTCACCCAAGATTCTCATATGTTGTATTCATACATAATTCATATACGGTCTTTTACTTCAGTGTCAGAAAAGACTTTGAGATAGCAAGGAGGAAAAATTTCTAGGGCATGGATAAGGGTCTGTAAAGTGTGGAGTGCAGAAAGATATGGCTATGGTAAAGAGATACAGGGAAGGCATTCTGAATGATACAGAGAAGGCATGCTGGATGGGCTCCCAGACATGGGCAGTGAGAGGAGGAATCGGGGGGTTGCAATGGCAACCCCTTGGCTCACACCCCCTCCGAGCCTGTTAGGCAGGAAATATGTTAATGTCAGAAAAGGGCAGGTACAAAATAGTGGCATAGCTATGTTTAATAGGATCCTAGAGCAAGTCAAATTACTGGAAGGGGAGGGAGAGGCTGGGGCAGGGCAGAGGGAGGCTGGGTGGACAGAGAAAGTAAGGATATGGGAGCACTTGAGTAAGGGAAGAAAGTGAGGCACCAGAGCAAACTGGGTTTGGGGGATGCATGACGGAGTAGGAGAGACAAGGCATGGGAGTTGGAGGGAAAGGTGAGACACTGGGAGTGGAGTGGCAGCTACTGACAGACCTGGGTTAGGAACAGACAGCTCCAGCAGAATTTAAGCAGGACATTCTGATGGGACTGGCCCTACTCCCACCCCTAAGTCTGGGTGCTGGGGCAGTGACCCCACCTGTACTTATCCCCCTGGTGCAAAGGGCTCTCTTGTCCCTTTCTGATGTGACCATTTCCCCCTTTTTGATTGCTATAACATAGGGTGTTAACAAATGAGATGTTAGCCCATATTAGCCCACACCAGGTAGGTGTCCACTAGGGCATGGATAAGGTTCCCCCGTCTAATGCTGACATATTTATCTATTACATGCTGTAAAACATAACAATTGTGCATAGTTGACTTGGCCTTGCAAAATCCCGCTTGTTCTTCCCTCAAAGGGTGGTCTGTTGCTACCCAACTCTCCCTAGGCTCCCTACCTGTTTATTAGGTGGTTGCCATCCATGGGACATGTGGCCACCACCCACTGGAGACGTAGCTCCCACCTGTGGTGGGGTCTCGGAACATCCATGCGGGCACATGTGGGCTAATGTGCGCTGACGAGACCATGGCCTGACAATTAGGTTGCATGCAGCCTTGCTCACATACAGGTCTGTCAGTACCATAGAGTTGCGGGTGAAAAGCCTAGAGCTTTCCATGGAGGAACCACTTCCTGCCCCCCTTTCTGCTCTCTAACTGCCTTAAAAGGCCAATGTACACCAAATTCAAACCTGCATTGCCCCAACCCATCCTGGTTTGCAGCATGTGTCCAACACTCTCTCTTCTTGAGCCATTACATATACATTTTAAGAAGAACGATCATGGCTGAGAACAACAGCCAGTCAACTATAGTAAGTTAATCCACTGGGGGCAGTGGCTATGTTTACACATCTCCATAATAAATGCTTCCATTTATTGTTATCTAATTCCCCCCTCCCCCTCCCCCCTTTACTGTGTTGAAAGGAGATCCCACAAGTATGGGCCACAGCTGTGATTGTTCTGATCTTCAAGCAGGGTAACCCCTTGGACCCGACCTGCTACAGGTCCATCAGTCTCCTCCATATATTGGGCAAATTGTACTCTAGGATAGTGTTGTCGATGCTGGAGAGTTGGGTAGCAGCAGACCACCCTTTGAGGGAAGAACAAGCGGGATTTTGCAAGTCCAAGTCAACTATGCACAACTGTTATGTTTTACAGCATTTAATAGATAAATATGTCAGTATTAGACGGGGGAACCTTTTGTTGCCTTTATAGATTTTTCCAAGGCATTTGATTCAGTGTTTAGGTATCGGCTTTGGATTAAACTCAGAAAGATGGGGATCTCGTCGGATCTACTTGAGCTACTGATTAAGGTTCACCAACATACTAAGGCAGTGGTGAGGCTGAGCCTGAGGGGGAATGTCTCGAGGGAAATCCCCCTTCAGAGGGGAGTTAGGCAAGGTTGCTTGCTCGCACCCCTTCTTTTCAACCTTTACATTGATGATTTGGTACCCACAGTTACTGGGGCAAATTCAACTTCACCACGTATAGGGAGAGAGTACTCTCTTGCCTCCTTTATGTGGATGACATTGTGCTGTTCTCCCAGACAAGACGGGGTCTGCAACAGACTCTGACGTCTTTGCACACTTACTGCCGGAAGAATGCTCTCAATGTCAACTTGGGAAAATCTAATGTGATGACCTTTGGCAAGGCACGGGTTAAGTATAAGTGGTGGTTGGGGCAACAAGAGATAACTCCAATACAACAGTATATCTACCTGGGAGTAGTTTTTTGAGCACACAATTTCTGGAATAGGAATAGTGATAGACAAATTGCTAAAGCAAAGCAAATAGTTGGAGGGCTCCTTAGGTTATATTACGCAACACCGTCGGCCCCGATAAGGCAGATGCTAGAGATTCTAGATACTAAGGTGGTGCCTAGTCTTACTTACGGAGGAGAAATAACAGCAATGGGGTATTGTAAAAGTATGGAGGTCCCCCAGAACCATTTTCTGCGCACACTGTTGGGAGCCCCCAAGGCAACTCCTCTTACGATGCTTAGAATGGAGACTGGGAGGCTGTCCATACTGGCGCATTTAATCCTGAGGTTCATCGGCTTTTGGAAGAGCATTGTGGGGGGTGGAGCAGGTATAGCATATAGCTGTTATTTAGAACAGAAGGGACATTGTGGATCTCCTAAATACCCGTGGATAAAATATTTAAGGAAATTAGCTGCTACAATCCCGCTCCCAGTAGAGAGCGAGGGGGTACCAGATTATAGATTATCAAAACGGGAGATTAAAACAAGAACGAAGGAGTGGGCATACCAGCTGGATCGCGAGGTGCTTGCCGGCAATAGAATCTCAATGCAATACCCTAAACAGAAAAGGGTGGCGGGGCTGGAATCTTACCTAGAGCAAATTCAGGATCCAAGATTGAGGAGATTGGTAACCTTGTTAAGGTTCAATTTATTTGAGACTGTGGAAGTCAAGGGGAGGAGGGAGCAGATTCCCAGGGCAGAGATAACTTGTACCTGGTGCTCAGAGACAATAGAGACCCTCCCCCATGTCCTGTTCCAGTGTCCGCAATATGCTGCCCTCCGGGAACTTTGGATTAGTCCCATTATGTCTATAGGAATGGAATCCCCTGAGGAGCAGTATGAAGTCTTACTTGCCACGGTAGATACGCAACAGCTCAAATTAGCAGCAATG
>QEPC01013683.1:156865-195714 GCA_003113815.1 Sphenodon punctatus
CAGTTGTGCTACCACTTCCAGCATTGAATTTATGTGATCCTGCATCTCCTTCCCTTTACCAAGTCTCATCTGGTACAGTTTCCTTAGGAGAAACAGCTTACTGTTCAACCAGGTCCTTTCATGCAGCTTCTGCAGTGCATTCCACATGCCCTTTGCTGTAGCCTCCCCCTTTATGTGGATTAACTAGTCATCTTCTACTAGCAGGCTTATGGTTCCCTTTGCCTGTCTGTTCTTTCTTTCCCACACCTCAGGGTTTGCTGCAGGTCTGTCTGTGGTGATCACCTCCCACTGGTCATCTTTGGATAGGAGCATTTCTACTTTGAATTTCCATAATTGGTAGTTCGTGTTATTCAGCTTGCAGACTGAAAGCTTTAATTCAGAGCTGCTGGCCATGCTTGCTTCCCTCCCCTCAGATTGGGATTCTGGTTCTTATGCTCACTGATAGTAAGTAGGCCTCCTCTGGTAGTTTCCTTTGGGCCTCTTTTTCTTTCAGCTCTCTTCCAGTCTTTAGGGTTATTCTGGGCTGTTCTGAAGAGGTCTGGGCCCATAACCGCATTGCGTGCTTTTACACAGACTGCACTCACACTTCTACTCTGCCTTACCCCCAAGTGGCCCGTCCGTTTAAAGGAAGGCTGTCTGGGTGTGAGGCGGAGCAGAGGCAGAGTAGGTTCTGCCTGCTCCGGCCCAGCTCTGCTTGCGGCTCACTAGAACATCCCAGAGCACTGCAAGACTGGAGTGGGCTGCCCAAATCCAGAGCACTAGCTGGGGGTGGAGCAGCGGTCTGTCTGTTCAGCGGATGGGCTGCTGCAGCTCCGCTTCAGCCCAAAGGCTGCCCCAGCAGTGCCATAGAGCCAATCCACCTGCAGCTCTATGGTATGTGGGGCTCCTTGTGGGTGGACTGTAGGCCGCAGCAGCTGCCAGGTCTGTAAACCCGGCACTGTCATTGCTGCACACGCAGGCTATGGGACTGGCCACCCCTGGAACAGGTCCGGGGGTGATCTGTCTAAAGATACCTATTGTTTTAAAATTGTACACTTTTTAAAGAGAGAGTACTCTTTGCAGTTCAAAAATCATGTAGGCTTTTTTATTTATAAAAAACTACTTGGGTTCATTCTAGTTGCTTTCTTGTTTTTGTGCTTTTAGGCTGCAGTCAGATCATACTTTCCAGCCTTTCTCTGGAATTACGAGGACTAGAAGTTTACCATTTTTAATAGAAGCTGAGATTGGCCCTTTTCACACTAGATGCCCCCACCCATCTCCATGCAGTTTCGCTGTGTGGAGATGGGTGGAGGCACCCATGTGCCTCTGCCCATGGGAGGCACCCATGGGAGGCGGCACCCCTCCTCACTCCTCGGGTGCTGGATCGACCCCTGTGGTCATCTAGGGGCACCCTGCTCGAGGTCCACTGAGTCTTCCGGGGGGCCATGCAGGGGAGGGCGTTCTCGGTGGCCACACCACGGCTGTGGTACTCCCTTCCAGTGTAGGCCCAGTTGGCCCCGGATCTCCCCTCTTTTTGGAGAAGTTGTAAGACCTGGCTGTTCCGCCAGGCATTTGGTGGGGGAGATGGGTGAGGGGGTGGAGGTATTTTTTGGGTATTGGTTTATTTTATTTTCCTCCTTTTAGTTGTTTTATTTGTTGTTTTAATGTTTTATGAATTGTAAACCAGCCCGAGCTGCCTGTGGCAGGAGGGGCGGGGTAGTAAAAGTTTGAAATATATAATGAATGCCATGGTGGATGGGTGAGGGTGCATGCGTGCTCCTGCACTCCACCCACCTCCACCCATTTCCATCCATCACCCACACACGGAGCAATAGGCTCCAATGCCCGATGCTCCATGGGTAGAGATGGGTGTGCACCCATGGCATTGGGCGCACACCCACCTCCACCCACCGTGGCTGCACACCCATCCCCCCACCCACCACAGTTCGTCTAAAAATGGCCATTGTTGTGTGTACACATGACTGTGAGGGGTCTAGAAAAATATCAATTATAGTGAAGCTTTCAATAAAATCAACAAAGTTGGTAATACCATTGGTAACCAAATTAACATGAAAGGGGAACTGCTGTCAATGTGTATAGAATAAAGCTGCATCCAGTTGCACTGTATTGTTTAAGTTTTCCTAAGAGATGAGGTTAGAGGTAGGCCTTACTGATCAGAAAACAGGAAAGTCAGAAGAAAATGTATTGGGTGTCAGTTTCAGAAGGACAGGTAGCTTTGTTTGTATGTGGTTGTATGTAATAAGAATTTCCTGGGGCTTGAATATTGTTGTGACGTACTATCAAGATTTTTCACCCCAGTAATCTCTGTGTGAACTTTTCAACTGAACCATTAAGAGGTTTATGGAACAAGACTGAAGTAAAGCCATTAGTTCTGTGTCTAATCAAAATAGTCATATGGCAGCTTCCTACAGTGAATAGGGTGGTGAAACGTTTTGCTGTTTATTCCTACCAAATATAGCCTCATCTGGGCAGCTGACTCATATGTGTAGTACTGATGTGCCTGTTGCCATAGAGTGTGTTGAAAAGTAACTTAGCTTTTTAAAAAAACTAAAGTATTAGGTCATCAAAATGTTTGGGGCCGTACCCTTAACTGGATTAAATCGGCATAGTTTCTTCAAGGTCCAACGGATGATTTTTCAGTTTTTAAGGTGTATAATTGTACACTGTCATCGTGCAGTTTTTTTGGTATTTTTTTTGCAGTTTAGCCAAGCACATTTAGAACTGTACTAAAAGTAGAATAAGTAAAATCTAAAGGTGAGATTATTGCAGCAGTTTATGTTCCACATATACAGTTATTTCAAATGGTATGTCCATATGCAGTACACATAGGGTTCAGCTAGATGAGACAGGGAGGGGAGGCTACCACACCTTGGGTAGCCTTCCCCTTCCCTGGGCAGCCAGGCCACATAATGCAGTGCATTGTGTGACTGGTGGCAGCCAGATGTTCCCCCTGTCCTGTGGTGGGGCAAGCCGCTGTCCATACATCCACAGATGTGCATACTCATCTGTCAGGCTAGTTCGTATGGTGAGGGCTCGCAGGGAGGCGTTCTTGGTTGTTGCCCAAATGCTGTGGAACTCCGTTCCCTCCCCCCACCGAGGTTTATTTGAGCCCGAGCCTGGGTATCTTCCAGAGGCGGTGAAAGATCCTTTTATTTGTTAGGGCATTTGGCAGGCAGGGATAGGGAATGGGAGGTTGATAGGGGTGTGATAGGAAAGGTTGGGGGTTTGTGTTTTTATGCTGTACTTATGTATTGTTTTTAATGGTTTTGTAAGCCACCCTGAGCCATCTGGGAAGGTTGGGGTAAAAATTTAAATAGATAAATAAATACTACACAATGTTTCCTTGAAAAAACATTGCAGAGTAGCCTTGCCTCAACTGGGGTAAGACTGCCCATAGCAGGGCAACCAATGTGGCCGGACTCCTGCCTATCATACAGCAAGCTCTGCAGTGGGGCTGTGAGCGCCTGTTGTATATGGCCAACTAGGGGAATAGAGGCCGAGTGTTCTATTGTTTGGCTGACGCTGTGGCCCACCCTGGAAATGGTGGTGGCTCTGACAGGGGTCGGCCTGCCTGGCTTCCCCACAACTGTCTAGCTGGCTCCTTGTGCTGGCCCCACAGTGCAGCAGTGGCTGGCTATTACCTGCCATGAGGCCATGCAGGGATCAGGCCCTCCTCGCACATGTAGAGACACCCATACTTATGCCAAGTACTGCATTACCCTCTTGAAACAATTCTGTTTTAAAATTTTAATAACCTTTAATGCAAAAATATTGAATCTTGTCTTCCAGGAAGATTTTCTTTTCCTGGTCTTCTCTGGCCTAGCTTACATGGGTATGTCCCATTGGGAAACCACCAGTGCGGTAAACATTTGCATTAACAATGTAGTACCTCAGTGCCCTAACATTCAGTTGTTAGGTTTGCAGCCACTGCATCCTCATGATTCCCAGAAATACTTGCATGCTTTGTTGGTTCACTACCAATCCCTTCGTTTCTCCTAAAGAAATTCACATCTGTGCAGAGGGGCCAGCGAAAGGTCTGTATTGCCACTTATGTCAAATGTAAGCCCTCAAATTAGAATTAAGTGATGCATCAGGTTTTTGTTTGCCCTCTACACAGGTACTAATTTTACCCCTGGAGAGTTGTTGTGTACTGTGTAATCCCCTTCGTGGTCTCTGCTTTCCAACTCTCCTGGCACAGGAGAAGCACTGTGGTTTTACCATAATTGCAGCCTTTCATGGCTGTAAAGGTGGCTAGAGGGTTTCACCTTATAGCTTAAAACACTTCTGCTTTTAAAACTGTAGTGACCTCAAGATTCCTTGTCAGTAAATTTCCAGCTTTATTTATCTCCAAACTAAGTGCAGGCCAGCTGGCATTAGTCAACACCCACTTATTTCAGGAAATAGGGTTGATGTGGGAGAGAGCTTTGTTGCTGTCATCCTTGGAGAAAACATTGAAATGAGCTGGTTTGGAAAAGCATATTTAATTTGTCAGACATCTTTGGCAATGTCTGTTAGAGAGAGTCAGCATTCCTTACTTCAAAAGCTGCATCATCAAATGGAAGGACTCATTTATATCTACAGATGGGGAAGTTTATGTGCCCTCATTTTGGTGATTAAAAGGATGATATAGTGAGAGTCTCTCCACAAAGTGTGTATTCACTATATATTTGCATTCGACTGAATGTTCTAGGGAGAGTTGAACCTTTTAACAAGATAGCTGTTAAAAGAAAGGTGTAATTGTAACTGCATAAATAACACTATCTCTGACACCCAGTGACTTTCTCCACATTTATTTTGGTTGAGATGTTGAGTGGCATACAATGGGCCTTAGTGGTAACTGCCTTATTATGAAGTGACTGAATTAAGATTGGTCTGCTTACCGTTTGGGTTCATTATATTGCACGGTATTAACCTGGTTAAACATAGGCCCTTTTCACACAGGCGCTTCCCCCCCCCTTCACACGTGTGCAGGTGGGGGGCCCGTGAGAACGCTGTGGTGGGGGTGCGAGGGATGGGTGGGTGCCTGTGGGAACACTGCGGGTGGTGCATGTGCACTCCCACCTCCGCATATGGAACAACAGGCGCCAATGCCAGTTGCTTCATGCATGGAGATGGGTGGAGGTGGCTGTGTGCCCATGGAAACGGCTGCACACCTACCTCCACCTGCTGCTGGCACACACCCATCCCCCGCCCACTGTGGCCCATGTGAAAAGGGCCATAGTTTGGTGAAAACAAACTGGGTGAGGTGATGGGGTGAGCCAGATCCCTTGGCTGCCCCAGGGAGGGCCATAGCAGCTGCTACGCTTTGGGCTGGTGGGGAGGGCAGTTCAAACAAGAAACCCGACCCCCCCCCCCCAAGGAATCGGGGTGGAGGGACTGCTGTCATAAGTCCCTCCATGCCACAGATCAGTTGAGGAGCCATCCACACAGGGCAGGACCCCCAAACCTCTGCTGCCAGCAAGATCAGCCCCCACTCCCCCCAGTCTGCTATTTGGCGGCTCAGGTGAGCATGTTCCTCTGGGCCCAATCCTCGGACCTCACCTTGCGGCAGGGCTGGCAGGCCCTAATAGACAGAAGGGCGCATATTAGCTTGGATTAGCTTGGCTGGGTGAACCTTAGTCCATGCCATGTTGCTGATCTTCTCCAGATGACGCATCTGGTAGGAACCGGCAGCCACCTACCCCATGGCAGGTCTGGGCAGCTGCAATTGTCTGCCCTGGGCCTCATAGGGGATTGGTCCTGCCTGACTCGTGTGGCTGTACCCACTGTTGCCATCTGTTTTCTGAAAAGGGTAATTTTTTGGTGTGGACCATAACTTCAGTGTAAAAAATCGTTTCTCTGTACTATAGTAGCTTTTTGTGACATTTAACAGGAGCAGTTGTCTTGATTAAAAGCCCAAAGTCTTATTTTTCCCCATTTTTAAAATTGATAGATGCTGAAAAATGTTTGGCTTGGGACAATAGTAGTTTTGGTAGGTATACAATAACGTTGCTTTGTACAGGCTCTTGCATGGTTCTTCCATACATTTAATGTGCAATGAGTACTATAGCTGTAAAAGTTGGCTCAGCTTTCTGTATTTATTTATTTAATCAACTTTTATCCCGTTCTTCCCTCAGAGGCTCAAGGCGGCTTACAGAAATATATATAATAGTTTTGTTAGATTTAGATTTATTTTTTATCTTGTCTTTTCTCTGGATTGGTTCATGCAATGGTAAAATATATTGGTGCCTGAGTGTTTGCCAACTTGCCTGAGTTGTACTGGTGGAGTTGCATCAGTAGAGCTTGTCTATGTAAATGCAGTTAAAGGAGAGTAAGAGGAGTTCTTTTGGTATAATTGCATGTATCTGAAGGAGCTGTATTGGTGTAATTGTTTCTATACCAACTATCGTTCAAAACATTACGTTCCATTTTTTAATCTTGAGTTCAAGCTTAGACTTTTTTTAGGTGAGCCATTTTGTGTGGTGAGACGGCAAGTGAACACACATTCCCCCTGAAGCCTTCACTTTGTTGAAAACAGATGCCAGTTGTGATAATTGTTTCACCAGAAGTGCTGTAGAAATACCTAAAATAGATGGTGCTGTATTGTTTATATGACTTTTACAGATAATATTTTTCAAGTAGCAAACAGCCAACTAGGCTGTTTTAAATGTATGTTTCATTGGGTAATGAATGCGTGATAAGCAGCTGCTTTAGAGCCCTGTTCACATATGTGTCCCTGGATGCATTATTCCTAACTAGAAGGCAGTGTACAGTACCCCTGCTGTGAGTCCCTTCCTCCCATGTTTTCAGCATATCTCACTGGTCATAGGAGGACTGGAAAACACTCCCTGACATTTGTTGCATAACTGTGGCTACTGGAAAGGAAATAAATAGCCTGTTGCTCCAGTTTATTCAGGGGTCACTAGCTATTTGGTAAATATGTGGCAGACATGAGCCCATTAGATCCTGGGTCTGCACATCTTCAGGAGACATTATAAGACTTTATTTGGTCAAGCATTTGGCAGGAAAGGATTGGGCTTATAAGGGGTTGGGTTTGTTTTGGGGAGTTCTGTGTGTTTTGGGAGATTTGCATATATGTTTTTTATTTAGTCTATGTTAAGTTACCTGCTCTGAACATTGAGATAGGGAAGGATACATATTTAAAAACAAATAAACAAGTGGTAAAGCCTTTATGTAGACAAGGAACAGGTAGGAAGAGCTTGCATGCATAAAACCAAATTTCTCCTTAATTGCTACTATTTTGTAGTGGATAAGGTAGTGTAGTGAATAAGGTGCTGGATTTGGATGTGGGAAGCCAGGGTTTGAGTCCTGCCCTAGACAGGGGCTGTTTTTACACAGATGCCCCGTGGGTACCTGTGTTAACACCATGGGCAGTGTGTGTTTGTGTGTGTGTGCTCCTGCTGCACACCCACCAACACCTGCCACACCCCCATCTCTACCCACCTCCACCCATGGAGCTCTCTGACAGAATGGGGGATGCTCCAGAGGTGGGTAGAGGCAGGTGGAGGTGGGTGTGTGTCTATGTAAACAAGCACCCACCCACCTACACCCACTGTGCCGAAACACCCCCACCCCAGTCCATGTAAAAATGGCCATGAACTCACTTGATGGCCTTGGCCAAGTCATAACTTCTCAGCCTCAATTCCCCATCTGTAAAGTTAGAATATGTGTGTCTGTTTCTCCCTGTGTTCCCCACACCCATGTGCATCTTACATTGTAAGCCCACCAGGCAGGGACCTGTCTCCACTAATAACAATTGTAAAGCACTGTGTATGCTGCTGGTGCTATATAAATGCTTAATCATTAATAATAATTTTAATCCAGCAAAAAATACATTTACTCTGGACTGGCTAATCTAGATTTAGATGAGGATTGAATCCATTTTCACAAATGCTACTTGCTATCACACCGCTCCTTTTCATTAAAGCTGGATTATGATGGTAGGTTCTGATCATGCCTTCTTCACAACCGTCTCTGTTTCCTATAGGAATTCTTATAATTCAGTCGATACTTAATCGTAGCGATGCTTAGGGTCAAGACAGACAAGACAATAGCCCACATTAGCACGTGATTCACCTGCCTGTTTGGTGGCTGCCAGATATTCACCCACTTCCACCACGGGGCGGGTTGCTGGCTGCCAGCTGATGTGTCGGCCGGAGAAAGGAGGTGGCTGCATCGTGGGCTAAGGCTGGTCCGAGCCGAACTAACCTGGGCTAATGTGCACCCTCCTGTCTGTTAGGTCCCATGCAGTCCCTCTGAGTGGCAATGTCTGTCTCCACTGTAGAGTTGCGGGTGAAAAGCCTATAGTGGTCAAAGGAGTAACTGCGTTTTTCCCCCTCCCTGCTTGTGCGTTGGGTTCCCTGGCCCAACCTGTGAAGTGGGGACAGTGAGATGTCTGTCCATCCGTCTGCCCAGATTAACTGTGTGGGGGGGCCTGCATGTTTGTTCTGCTCTACAGACTGGGCCACTCAGTGCCGGCTGCACTGCCACTCCACAGGTTGAGCAGGGTATCCGATTGACCGCTATCTTGTTTGTTTTCAGACTTAGTTGGAATCCTTGTTAGTATCTCCCCAATGGAATGTGGATTTTACTGTACAACCCTTGGGATGTTAATTTCACATACGTAATGCAACAGTAACCAACGCAGAGCCATACAACAAGGACAGATGTATGCTCAGGAATTAATCTTAATACTCATGTAGAACAGATATCGCACTTGTTGCTAGTGTAAATTGTGATAATGCCAGAGTTCAATTTAAATACTGACCTTTTAAAAGAAGCTTGTGGGTTCCTCAAGTATTTTATACTCTTATTTAAAAAGCGGAGGGGGAAGGGGGGGAGGGGAATAATTTACCATGATTCTTTTCCTGCTTGGAGTTCTTGAGAAAGTTGGCATTGGTAACTGATTAAAAACACCCAAGCACATTCTGTTGAGAAGCAAGACTATCTTTAGACATGGTGTGGTCTTATAATTGGAATTTCCAAGGGATAGCATGACTTTTCTCAACAGGGTTACCAGGGTAACTGTAAATTTGCACTGTTATCGAGCCTGTGGGAAGTTAGTAGAACACCCTCAGCCCATGAAAGCTGTAGGTGGGGCACATGCAGGCGAGCAGTATGACTAAATTTAACATTGTCAGGCCTTTAATTTTTCTGTAGCCTTACCCTGAAATTATAAAAGAACCTGTGGTTTGTTATTCAAAGGGTTTTTCTTAGCTATAATTTAGGAGATCTAAAACCTTAGAGTTAGCAAAGTTGTCACATGCTGGAAATTTATCATGCTGACAGCTACAAACTAAAACAGACAATCTTACAATAAATAGACCTTTTCAAGGCCATTGTCAAGTTAGATGTCAGTGCTTACTTCAACTTCGCTTTAAAGACCAATGCTAACATTGAATACTGTAAACGCTAAGGGCCCTGGCCTAGTGCCCATCTAGCTTTTGTGATGGATGGGAAATATTGCTCTCAGATGGGCCATATTTACACGGACGTCCCCCATCCCCCCCACTTGGTGTTTGGGTGGGTGTGCGGCAAGGGCAGGGGGGGACATTTGTGTATACGGCCAGCAGTGGGTGTGGGGATGGGTGTCTGCTCAGTGTTCGCCCATGTGAACACCGATCGGGATGGGTAGGAGTGCGTACGTGCTCCTGTGCAACACCCACCTCCACCCACGGAGTCCTCCAGAAAACCGGAGGATGCTCTGTGGGTGGAGGTGGGTGTGTGTCTGTGTAAATGTCAACATACCCACCTCCACCCACCGCGACAAAACACCCATCCTTCCACCCACCTCTGTCCGTGTAAGAAAGCTCATGGTCTGGGATCTGACATAGGTTTCAGAATTCATACCCTCTCTTTAAAATAGCTTTGTCACAAAATATAAGCTTTGTTAATAATGTATAAGAAGGATTTACTGGCATCCTTGCAAAAAACCCCATCAATAATAAGTGTTGTACACGTGCTTGCTTTAGTTGTTGTAGGTTTAATGTAAGAAATGAAAGTATCTTATTTAGACTGTATGGTCTTTGGGACTGAACCTATTATTTACTTTGTCTCTACAGGTATTGACAACCCCAGTTTTTTAATTTTTTTTTAAATCATGTCACATGGCCAGAATTATAAGATTCATTTTAAATCACAAAATTAAGTCTTTTCCTTCTGATTTTGTTGAGCCGTAGAACACCACTGTTACCTCAGTTTTCCATTGGTTTCTGTTGTTCGTTCTCTTTTGCTGCCTTTGTGTAGCTGTGCGGTCCAGATTGCAATCTGCTACTAAAGGTATAAGCAGGTACTGTACAGTTAAAACTAGCATAAGTGGTTTTTCTGCCCCCAAAATCATTTTGGAAAGTTTGCAGCTTGGCATTTTGCCAGCCCATCCTTACAATAACTTCAACTTCTAAATTTCCCCCCTTATTTAAATACCATCTAAACTGCAAGCCGTTTTAAATGCCAGAAGTTCTTGAAACTCCCAGCTGCCACAGTTTAGAATACCCTATTTTGGAACTGCAGTTGATTTTCTTATCTATTTAGATGTGTATCATTTTGCAGTGCGTTGAACTAATGATACTCATCAAGCATAGTATTATGTTGATCTGATCGAATAATATTATAGTCCACTTTTGATAAAGGTCCCAGTACACACAGCTGACTGTTAAAGTACTGAATGTTAACAAACGGGACGATAGCCTGCTGCAGTCCGGATTCTGCCCATTCAGCCCCCACTCGCATGTTTAGTGTGTAATAAACGGGCAGTCCCCTATGTGTATTTAATGTGCTTGCAGGCAGCCCTCCCTGGCAGCACCACTGAGAGCAAGGGCAGGGAGAGGGGCAGGAAGCTGTTACTCCTCGAACGCTCTAGGGTTTTCGCCCATGACTCTATGGTGCTGGCTGACCTGTACATGCGCAGGCACTGCACGCAACCTCATTGATGGGACACGGACACATAGGTGCATGTTAGCCCACATTCACCTGCATGGCTGGCTTCACATCCTCAGAGATCCCACTGTGAGTGGGGGCTACATGTCTGGTGAGTGGTGGCCAAATGGCTGGTGGGAGCCAATACCTAATAAATGGTTAGGTGGAAACTGTAACATTACTACTACTACTTATCATTTCTATAGCGCTACTAGTTTTATGCAGCGCTAGACAGATACATGTAGCATAAAGACAGTCCCTGCTCCATGGAGCTTACACTCTAATCAAGACAGACATAGACAAGTACAAATAAGAGTCTTCCTATGAATAATGAACTACAGGATGCAGGTATTCAGTAAGGGGACAATCCGACAGCCTGCCTACCCCGCCCACAGGCACAGTGCGCAGGCCAGAATGGGCGCTTGCAGGTGTGTATACGTGCGCAGACCTGGTATCCCTGGTATCCCTGGTCCTGGAGAAAAACTGATCCACCTTCTTGTTCTCCCATGCAGCGAACAGATCTATGACCGGAAGCCCCCACCTTTTCACCACTAGGTCGAAAGCTTCTGAATGGGGAGCCCACTTATGAGGATCCAGTTGGTGTCTGCTCATCCTGCCCGCTTTTACATTCATAACGCCCTGATGATGGAGGGCCCAGAGCATCAGCACTCTCGTTTCGGCCTGGAGACCCTTGGAGCGATACCCCCCTTGCCTGTTGATATATGTCACTGCAGACACATTGTCCAAGTGGACCATGATATTTTCTCCCTGCACTGAGGTGCCCACCTCCAACAATGCCAGGCGGACTGTCCTGAGCTCCAGTACATTGGTGTTCTGATTTGACTTCCTGGGGGACCAAACTCCCTGAAAATACTGATCACCCAGGAAAGCCCCCCAACCCGACAGACAAGCGTCCGTGGTTAAGATTAACCTGGGAGGCTCGTACAAAGGGACCCCCTGAGAGCATCTGGAAGGGTCTGCCCACCACTGGAGAGAGAAATGCACCACCTCTGGGAGTAGTAGACGTTTGTTGAGCTTGTGGGCTATATGTTCCTGCCATGGACAGAAGAATGCTAGTAAGGGAGGCAGGTAAAAATGCACTAAGTCTAGCAGGCCAATACAGGCCACCATGGAACCCAGCAAAGTTGCCAGTGACATCAGGGGTACACTGCTGGAAACTAACGTACCTGAGCCCTAATCCTCTGCACCTTCTCTGGCTTTAGGAATATGCTCCCTGAGTCTGTGTCCAAGATTACCCCTAGGTGAACTAGTCTGAGATGGGTGCAGATGGCTTTTTTCCCAGTTTATGAGGAAACTGTGAGCCCTTAAGTGGGCCACCGTTCTGTCCAAGTCCCTTTGTGCCCTGTCCTGAGAGGGGGCCCGGACCAAGATATCGTTCAGATAAGCATATAAGTGGACCCCCTGGTGTCTGACAACTGCTGTGCCACTAGGACTTTTGTGACGGTGCCGGGCACTGACGACAAGCCGAAGGGCAGGGTTCTGTACTGCCAGTGATTGCCTGTGTAGCAGAACTTCTGTAACTTTCTGTGTGCGAGGCAAAGTGGCATGTGCAGGTAAGCATCCTTCAAGTCCACTGACGCCATGAAGTTGCCCTGCACCAAGGCTGCTGTTATGGAACCTAGCGTTTCCATGCAAAACCTTTCCTGCTTGACCTAGCGGTTCAGGTGACGTAAGTTGAGGATTACTCAAGAACCCCCTGACTTCTTTCTGACCAGGAAAATGGTTGAGTACACACCCACTCCTTGCTGATCTGAGGGAACTGGTTCTATGGCTCAAGCCTCCAGAAGGGCAGTGAGGACTTCTCGTAGGCAGTGATGCTTTTCGGGATCTCATAGCTGTGGTGTAGGTCTGAAGTGGTTGGGGGGCTGGGCCCTGAACTCAATGGAGTAGCCCCGCTCTATGGTCTCCAACACCCACCTGTTGGAGGTTGAAAACCTAATGAACGTCTGTGTATGCAGTCAGCCACCATCCCACTGCTGGATCTGAACCATGTTCGATTGGAAGCACGTCATTGTTGGGCCTGCGAGTTCTGTCTCTGCTGTTGTTTATGGCCATTTGGATGACTCTTCTGCCATCGAGGTTTGTATCCCTGTGCCTCTCCACTGTGTGGGGGTGCGAACAGTTTGCGTGAGCTGCCATCGTATTTTGATTTGTTGGGACGAAAAAATCTCTGTTGGGAATGCGCTGCTAGTGACTTTCTTTTCGGCGGCATCCTCCAGGAATTTATCATGGGTCTCGCCAAACAGCTTCTGGCCATTGAAAGGAGCTGCCGTCAGCAGTGACTTAGAGTGCTGATCGTCCTTTCAGGATCACAGCCATACCTGCCTTTTTGCTACCACGACTGACGCCAGGGTTTGAGCTGCCATTTTCATAATGTCCAGTGAAGCATCGGTGGCAAATGCCGTGCTGAGAAACGGGGACTTTATAATGGTGGACCTGTCCTCCTCCAATAGGTGGTTATCACTTAGACTGTTGAGCCAACATAAGTTAGCTCTGCAGGCAAACATTGCAGCTGTGACCAGCCCAACATTGAAGAAAGACTTTTAGGGCCGCCTCCACTCCCCTGTCTGTCTGATCTTTGGGAAATGGGTCCCATTTGACCTGAAAGATGGAGTCCTTGGTTAGAGAGGCAGTGGCTGCATCCACCTTGGGATTGGTAAACAACTGTTCCTTGTCTGCAGGAAAAGCGTACAGCTTTAGTAGGATTCTGGGTTTGCGTTGGTCACTAGTGGATGCGCCTCATTCCTTTTTGAATATGTCTTCGTATGCATGGGGCAAGGGGAAGGTCTCGCACTCCTTCTCCTCTTGAACTGAATACTTGCATGGAGACACGTCTCCCTTGGGGGTGTCCTGCTCCGACTGCCTGGCCTGCAGTTTCATGATTTCTGTGATTTTGCGTCAAGTAAGATCAAAGAACTCAAGAGGGAAGACTTGTTTTTGCTGGGTTTCTTCTCCCCCCTCTCCCTCTGTGGGGGAGAAAGAGCTCCCTTCTGAAGGGGGGGCTCTCTGTATGGAGAGAGGGGAGAACACCCCAGCCAGAGCAATTCAGAGAGGGGGCAAATGGCTCTCTACAGAGAGGGCGAGCCTCTGCAGGAGGAGGGATGCTCTATCTAACCATTGCTTTCTGTTCTTATTTGAAAGTAGTCTCTGCATGACGTGCACATTTTATTCCAGCCGTGCTGGGCGGTGAGAGAAGTCTCCGCCGATCCTGCTGCATCGGAGGCAGAGAGAAAACTGGTGTTTCTGGGGAGGGGTTGTCCCCTCCCACTTCTACTGCCAGTTCACTTTTTAGCTCTCTGCCTCCTGCTGTCATGTGTAAGGAACAACCCTAGGTAGGACTGCTGTGCAGGTTTATGACACTCGCAGAAGAGAAAGCCTCCATGACAGAGAGCAGTAACTGAAGCATAGTCATCGGGGGAAAGCCAGGTCTCAGTCAGAGTGAGAAGATGGAGAGAATGAGAGATAAAGAGGTCATGAATGAAGGCAAGCTTGTTAGAGACTGAACAGGCTTTCCATAGGGAACAGGAGAAAGGGAGAGCAAAGGGACGGAGGAGGGTGATAGGGATAAGATTGGAGAGGTTATGGACTGATGCACGACAGTGGGGTAGAAAGCGCCTTGAAGGTCCAGGATTGGGATTGATATCTCCGGCTGTAAGGAGGAAGAGAAGGAGCAGGGTATGGAGGAGTGGAGTAGAGGTGTGATAACGGTGACGATGATGAGGTACTCTAAGAGAGAGTGGTGAAGGCTGGATGAGAGGAAGAATCTTTAGAAGCTGGAGAGCAGTAGATAAGGCAGAAGAGAGAATGGATGGGGGAGAGAGAGAGTGAACGAGGGGGCAGTAGGATGAAAGTCTTGAACGGCGTGGCAAAGGTTCAAACCTCGGAGAGCTCGTGGTGTCCTCTGGCCTCCTCAGCTGAGGTTAAAGTTCTTAACCTCTTTAACGTTCCATTGAAGTCGTATGTAATAGGGGAGCACCCTGGCCCTGTTAGTCTAACCCACACTGTTGGCTCCTGACTTCCCTTGGGCTGTGCTCAGTACTATTTTTGTCCTGCTTTGCCCCTCTGGCCGTGTCCGTGGTTCTCATAAGGCGATCCACCTGGCTTCCAGGCTCCTGTCCACCTGTTTCTCCGGATTCTGGGCTCGCCTCCTGCTTCCTTGTAACTAGATCGGCAACTCCCTCTGGGCTCTCCATTCATTGCAGCCACTTCGCCTCTACAGCTCTAGTCAATTTCACTTCCCAGAGCACTGCCCCTCCATTTGGCTCTCACTCTTGGCTGATCACTGGCCTCCCTGGCCAGGCTGAGGCCCACCTACCACTCTGCAGGTGTGTCTCCCGACATCTGTGTCCTCGCTTGACTTTGCACCGGCTCTGTTTAAAGGGCTGTCACCTTGCTGTGCTCATGGCTTTTTAAAGTGATGGGGACCCTCTTGGGGATTGCTGTTACGGACACCCGCTTGGTGTAGGCTGATGTGGGCTACTGTCTCATTGTTTTCACCCCCCCCTTTTTTTGTTGAAAAGAGTGTCTTAACCACTTTAACATTCCATTTAAGTCGTATGCTAGCAGGACCATAATAATGTTTTTTTCTAAATTCAGGAGACTGGGGAGGGGTGTGATCCACGGCTCACAAATGCGCCCCAACCTCTTTACGTTAGCTGATGTCAATATATAATAAGCTGCCATTTACTGAAATAGAAGTTCTCAGATAAAGATTGAGTAACAACTGAAAAAAGACCAGGGATCAAGAGGCAAAAGTCATTGCACAATATCATGATAAACATTTCCTCTCTGGCATGTTGTGCCAGATTACACTATTACATAGTGTCGACTAACATTTGGAGCTGACTTTGGCATCCTTTCTGACATGATAAATGAAATGTTGTTGCCGAGAGTATGTTTCTGTTTCTCTCTTGTGTGTGCATGGCTGTGGCACTATCATGCTTGTATGCCTTGACTGTTGTGTGTATTCTATGCAAGTAATGTCCTTGTTCCTTTGAACCATGTTGTGGTTTTGGGATAAATGTTTTGCTTTTCCCCCACAGTGTAAATAAATTAATGTGTCTATGTAGTAGATGATGCTTGCTGCAACCTTTTTAAAGGGTGTTGCTGTTCCTTCTCAGGCACATCCTCCTTCAAACACTCCTGAGTCATCTGGGATTCCCATGGGGACTCCTGTTGCTGCTGGGGTTATTTGGATTTACGCTGCTGTAACTAAGACAATGTTCACAGAAGAGAACAAGAATGTTCAACTTTAGTCTGAGCTTAGTTTTTGGAAGTAAATTAAGTTGAATTTCTTGTAAACCTTCACTATGATGCACATTCAGATTTTGAAGGTTTGCTGAAGGAAGCAAATCTTCAAATTTAAGACCCATTTGTTGCAACACTAAAATATTTGCTTTCAAAGGAAGTTGATTGCTTCTAAATTAAGTACTAGCTTGGTAGTTGTATTATGTGGAAGTTTAGGCTGCTTGTTCTGTTTGTTGTTGGTGTATATTAACTTGAAATTTGCATTTGTTTTTCAAGTATACATTGGTACACTGTCAAAGATGATATGTAATGTGCAGTAATTTTAAGATGTGAACAATATTCATAATGGACACAATTTGGTTAGACAATTAAAGTTACTGTGAGAGTGTGTGCTTATGCAAGCAATTTGTGCTTAAATTGAAGGACTAAGTTTATCCAAAGCTTTTGGGTTGAATTTAGTCTCAGAGCTGTTAGGTCTTGGCATTTTTTCCTTTTCCCCCCGTTTTTTTAAAAATGGAAAATCCTTTGTTTGTTAAAAATTAATAACTTCTATAAATTAATAGGGATCGATGATTGTGTTTAGTCTAGGACTCACAACCACACCATAGGGTACAACACAATTTTATTGGGGAACCAAAGGTTTTACAAACTATACCCGCACCCAGGCTAAACTATACCCATCTATAACATTTACCTTACATGTCCAGGGCCCTTGGAGTTATATTCTGGAGGGTCCAAGAAGGAGATGGGGCCCATGCTTGGCTGGCTGGGAAGAGCTGTTAGTGAGCGATGAAGCGTGTCTGTGTGTGCATGGTCAGGAAGGGAACTGAAACCGTGGAACTTGCAACAAGTGTGGAACCGAGCCGTCAGTCCACTTTGCTATTAATCGAGTCTCTTCTTTTATACGTTTTTGAGACCCTCAGTTCTTAGTAGGCTGATGGGTCACTTCCTGGTTGGTTAGGAGCTTTGTGGGGATACCGTGTGTTTGTGTGTGTGTGTGTCCCATGGATGGCGAGGAAGATCCATTTGCATCATGCTCCTGCCCTAATAGTGTCACTGAGAACTGAAACAATATTTAGTAAGGACTGGGGTACCTTTTTAGGCACAGCCATGAGCATGTGTAAGTGGCATCACTCTGGGAGTGATTAGGAGAGACATTGTGCCCCACAGACAGAATTCAGAAGTGTGTCAATTACTTCTCTTTTCTTTCCCTACTGGAAGGAGGGCAAGTTTCCACTGTAGGCCAATAGTAGATTACATTCCTCATCATGCAATTCAGGAAGGTAATAGGGGAAACAATCTCTTGCACAGTAACCCCATACTATTTTTTAAACATATTTATAACAATGGGATTCTAGAATCTTGCAGTGGGTAATTTATTTTCTTTCAAGGAAAGCTTTTTTGGTGGGCCCTTACCTAGTATTTATCATTTCTATTGTGGCCATTTTATTGCATCTTTATCTTTACCAATAAAGTAATTTTTCTAAATCATCTGAACTGTGATGTAAGCATTTATAAACTTATTTCTATGTATCATGATTTCAAATAAATGTTTGTATTCCCCCAGAAGAAACTTGACTAATTTACTGTCGACTATTTCAGTTTTTCCTTCACTGTTAGAATAATAAGATTTTAGGCTAGCAATCTATGACCCTAATCCAAGGTCCAGATGTCCACAGCAAAGCCCCCAAGCACCCACATTCTCCACTGTATCCCCACCTCTCCTGCCGGGTGGTGGCACAATCAGGAAGTGGGCAGAGTTCGCTGGGGCACCCTGCATGTGTGCACACACAGGGGGCATTTTCACACAAGACACTCGCCACCCGCTATACATGTTACAGGGCACCCGTAAGGCAACACTGCAGCCCTGCAATATGTGTAGTGGGTGGAGAGTATCTTGTGTGAAAATGCCCAGGAGCTAGGTTTGGTCCACTTGTTCAGGCCTTAAATCAGAGCCTTAGTGACTTGGGGTATGATCCTTAACCTGCACACAGGGCTTACGCACAGATATGTGCACAGATGTACATACATGGTGTGCGTATACACCATAGTGGGGCTGCACACGGAGTGTGCTTAAGCTGCGTGCCTAGGCATACATGCACATTGTGTGTGCAGTGTGCTTGTACGGGGCCTGGAATCTTGTTTTCAAGTAGTTTTGCGCAGTATCTGTGGAACATATTTGGCTTAATGCTGAATCAATCTCAGAGACAGATAGAAATTAAGAATATGCCTCCTCCCAAATATGACTAAAATCTTTGAGAACAAAAGGCAAACTATTGATAAGCAATCTATTGATTGACAGCTGAATTGTGAAATTGGATTTTGAAAATAATTTTTCATGTTGAAACAAGCGATGCCAAATCAACAATTGGTGAGATTTGGTGAGGCCAAGAGCTAGGAGTTCCATCAGGTTATCTTTTTCACTCACCTCAATTATGGTGAAAATATGAAGTTACTGTAGTACAAACCAAGTATTTTGTATGAGATTCATTATTCTGTTTTTCTTTCCTCTAAAACATTGTATAGCAACCGCAGCCCTATGGCAGGACATTGGGCTAGATCCACTAAATCTAATCTGGGAAATACTATGTATAGCCCTTGACAAATCTTTTATCTATTGGATTTTGCTAATTGAAAGAGACACTTTCAAAGTCAATAGGTCTAAAAGTTAACCTACTTTGACAGCCCCTTTTAGACACCTTCCATATGTTGTTTTTTCTAGAGAGAGAGAGGGGGTAAAAACAGACATGCCGGCAGCAAAGCGCTTCCCTGGCCTGACCAGGGTGAACCACTGCAGCCACCCCTCTGCGGGTTGGTGAGCAGGGCTGTTCAAATGTGCAGGTCTCAACCCTTAACCTGGATATGGAGGTTGCCGGCACAGGTCCCTCCATGCCCAGAGGCAGCCTGAGGACCTGTCCACATGGGACAGGACTCTCGGGTTGTAGCTGTACTTAGATATTGTTCACAAGGGACTGGGGAGGTCCAGCCACAATAATGTGCCTGATGACCAGGGACTGCGTGTGCTCACCAGCTGAGCAGGATTTATGATTGCCTTTAAGTTAAACCCACTTCAGTTTATACCTCTCTATGACTTAGCAAGGCGTCTGCTCAGTAAAACAGTATAACTTTATTAATCTAGAATAGAAAAACACAAGTCCTAGTTTCCTGGTCTTGGCAGGTAACAACACTACCCACACCTAAGCATAAGTAATCCTACACAATACTGTTCTTGCATATCCAGGGCTATGCCTCTGGAATTCCCTCTCGGTGGGGACACGTGTGGCCCCAGGCTTTCCGTAGAAACTGCAAAACCTGACTGTTCCATCAGGCATTTGACGAGGGGAGAGGGGTGGGGGTGGGGAGAGGATGAAGGAATTAGAGATTGTTGTGAGCTCATCACCACGTTATCGTAACCCCCTGTCCATCCTGGCCTTGGGGGATTAATTCCTGTCAGAGCCGCTCACTCTGGGAGTATCAGGTTGTCCACCAGGTGTTGATGGTTACAGGGTGGCAGGGTTATCTTGTCGATCCACCCTTGATGGTTTATTTGTGGTTTTGGCCAAAAACAATCTTTTTTTATGTTGATTTTTTATTATGTTTTATCATAATATGTTTTATATTGATTGTTGTTAGCCGCGCTAGGTCACCTGTGGCGGGAAGCAGCGGGATAATTTTTTAAATAAATAAATAAATAAATAAATAAATATTAGTGGAGTATGTGCAGGCATTGGTTCAGGAAAGGCTGGAAGGGGGGGACCCAGGTGATGCTGGAGAGGAGAGCACTGTTCCTTGAGAGTGATGAGAAGGACGGAACCGAGACCACAAACTTGTTGCACAAAATGCTAGTGGCTCCAAGCCCTCGGCCAGAGTGTGCTGGTTCTGGTTGTCTTTATATACAGTTCTCAAGCAATGCAAAATAAAACTGCCCAAGCATGGTTACCACCTCCCTTGTGCTCAAAGGAAAGGGGCTCTGTGGGAAAGAGGGGTCAGTCAGTTATGTATTTTAAATTTTTTTTAGTCACCCCAAGATGCTTATAGCAGGAGGGGGCAGCATATAAATTTTAATAATAAATAAATAAATAAAGGAATGGAGTAGGAGGAGACCCCATGGACACATTAGAGCTAAGAGGCTCAGAGGAAGCCTACATGACAAGCCCAGATGCCTGGAATTGCTGGCTGATGAATTTAAGAGGAAGCAATCTGGTATTACTGTCTCTGGCCAAAACCACAAATAAACCATCAAGGGTGGATCAACAAGATAACCCTGCCACCCTGTAACCATCAACACCTGGTGGACAACCTGATACTCCCAGAGTGAGTGGCTCTGACAGGAATTAATCCCCCAAGGCCAGGATGGACAGGGGGTTACGATAACGTGGTGATGAGCTCACAACAATCTCTAAACAATGGGAACAATTGACCTCTCTTTCCCACAGAGCCCCTTTCCTTTGAGCACAAGGGAGGTGCCTCACACCTGTGCAAAGTGACAGCGAGGCAGCTCCATGGCAATGGCTCTGGCTGGCTGGCACTTTGCATAGGCAGGAAGCACTTCCCTCAGGAGCAGGCCTTCCAAACAGCTGATGGGGGGGTGACAGGAGAGCACTCACCCTGGCCACCTAACAGCTGATTGGTGGGCCTGGAGGAGCGCCCCCATCAGCTGTTTGGCAGCTGGATGCACGCATCCAGCAGCCAGTGGGGGCCCCAAGCTGAGCTCCCCATCAGCTGTTTGGTGGCAGCTCTTCCCGGGCCTGATCCTGCTGCGCTGCACTGGCCCTGTAGTAATGGAACCTTATATCTTACATTGTCCTGCTATGAAGGAAGATAGATGGGAGCTAGGACCAAAGACTACAAACTGTATTATGAATAGAGCAGACTTTGTGACTCTGAATTAAAAGCTGTTAAAGCTGTTGGGTATGGGTTATTTTAAACTGGGGATTTTATGTTGTTTTAATTGTATTTAATTGGGGCTGCAGAAGGCCAACACAGGCCACTGTCATGACTGTTTTCACCCAGGGTCCGAAAACAGGACTGGGAGTCATGAATTCTGGCATTATAATGTGGTTTTTGAAGCTCTTTCTTTGTTTCTTTGATCGCTCACTTGACCTCTGCGCTACAATTTACTTACCTGTAAAATGAACTAAAGCACTTCCCAGAAGTACTATGAGAATGAATCAGTGAATATCTGTAACATATTTTGAAGATGAATTTGTAACTATACCAGCATTAATTAATTAATTAATTTATTTATTTATTTATAAATTTATACCCCGCCCCTCCTGCCACGCAGCCCGGGGCGGCTTCCAACAATTTAAAAATACAATAAAAACCATTTAAAACACTCATAATAATAATTAAGTAGTTTTACTTGGCCATGTTGCCATTTGGATTATCAAAGAGTTTATTTGGCAGTCCAAGATCCAGAGGTAGTGGAAACCCCATCCTGTCCTGTTTTCTGGGATCAGTTTCAGTGTGTCTTGCCTGCTGATGTGGGTGATGCTCTTTTGGTCTGTCCGCACCACCCATTGTGAACTGGGCCCATGCCTGTCCTGGCTGGTTAATGCCAGTCAGGAGACGTTGGCTCCACTGCTGGTGGGGGTGGTCTGTGCCTCCCATCGGGAGGGCAGGGTGCCGAGTTATTTGAAGGAGGCGGTTTGGCCCCTGCTCAAGAAACCATCTCTTGGCTTTGACGCCCTAGCCAGTTATCGGTCAGTCTGGTGCAATAACTCCAGGATCATTTGGATAGGATAGATTTCTTAGATTCCTCACAGTTGGTCTTTCGTCCAGGTTATGGCACCGAGACTGCACTTGTAGCCTCGGTCGATGACCTCTCCTGAGCATTAGACCAGGGTCATTCGACCCTGTTGGTATTATTAGATCTGTCGGCTGCATTTGATACTGTTGATCACGAGTGGTTGGGGGGTGGGCTGTTAGATGGGGGTATTATTGCTGCTTTTATGTATTACTATTTTAAATTGTTTTTAGATGTTTTACACGTTTTATTGTTGTATGTTGGCCCGAGCTGCCTGTGGCAGAAGGGGGCGGCATAAAAGCTTAATAAAATAAATAAAATATTTAAAAATATTTCTGTTTGCAGAGCATGCTAGAGAAAGTAATTGGCTTACTTTAAGACTAATCAGTAGTTCTTCTACAGTTAATCTCTAAAATGTCTCTAAAGCAAGGTTCCACAATAATAGTGACGTGGAATTACTATAAGACCTTGAGTCAGATCCTAAGTCTGCTTGATACAGCTGAGTCATGCTGGTGAAGTAAGAAGGATGACTTCAGGCCACTTTTGCGCTCATCTACCTCTGCGCCATAGTGCTGCTCCAAATTATGCCTGGCTTGTGACATCCCCCCCAAGGTTGTTTAGCATGCAAAATTTGCCAGACTACAGTAACACCCCAGCCATCCTTTGTCCCAGGATGCCTCATTATTGAGGCAAGAAGATGTGTTGAAGAAAGCTGGTTGTTGCTTAGTAGGCTTGAAAGCTGCTTTTACCCTGTTCTTGATGAAGATCAGGGTTTGGAGGACCACTATAGCCTAAGGAGATTCTTGAGAGTTGCCATGTCATTATTAGGTATTCTATAGTTTACTGGCCAATCATCTTTCTTGGTTGGTGTGTACGAGGCATTGGTTCCCCTGCCTTCTTTTTGCAGAAGCTAGCATTAAATAATCCTCTGTGGTCCTTGGGTCTTTATGTGACAGTCGGTTCAGCTCACCTTTTCTAGAAAGAGTAAATTAACTCAAAGCTGTAGTAGGATGTACTTATTACATGCTTGAGGAAGGGCCCTGTATGATTTGAAAACTTGCATTCTCTCTCCAACAGTAGTTGGTCCAATAAAAGAAATCTGAACTACTTTGTCTCCGTCTCTTACACTGGGGACCAACACGGCAACCGCACTCTCTCTAAATGTCATGTTTATTAAGACTCGTTCACTTTTCAAAACCAACAAATTGCATTAGCTGGTATATTTTGAAGTGTTAAAAATAGAAGATAATGGAAGAAAACGTTAAAAATGGACGATGACCCCCCCACATGAATCTCTCCTACACAAATAAAAAGAATAAAACGTCATCTGTGTTTACACCAAATGAGGAAAGGAATCCCACACTAGGCTACCACATTGACTTCTTCAGGAAAAGAATTGACTCTGAAATTCTGAACCAAAACAATACCAGGCATAACCTATCCATCACAGAAAGGAAGGCTAGTCAATCCCTAAAATCAAACCTAACCAATGGCCATCAAACTAACAGATAAAGGGAGCACCACAGAAACCTATAGATAACTTTCTGATCACAACTATTACAAAGAACTCAAAGAGGATCCCACACCTCAGTGCATACTGGAACTCAAAGACATCATGAAATCTTTTCCAAGAGAAACCCAGGAGAACATATGCAATCTCATCCCCAATAATCCCACCCTATGAGTTTTCTACAACCTATATCTGTCTTCTTCACATCCTTTAACAGCCCTGTTTTTATACCTTTTGCTTTTTTAGGTCTTGCACTCTTCTCCTATCAAAAAAACCCCTCCCACTAGTCACCTTGTCTTAACTAACCCCACCCTTTCCTACCTCTTCATATACTGCCATGCATTTGCTCAGTTTATATATCTTTGACTGGCTATGCTACATGCCTGAGGAAGAGCCCTGTGTGGTCCAAAAGCTGGCTTATTACCACCAACAGCAGTTGGTCCAAAAAAGATATCATTTGAACCACTTTGCTTTCTTCTCTGTCACTTGGGACCAACATGGCAACCACACAATCTCTCTGGAAGTTAGCTACAATTACAAAAATAAATCAACAGATTGCACATGCTGCATCCGTGGTTATTATTTGTTTGTTCCTTGGTTGCTACATTTGGCAATCCACACCGGGCACTAGCACGCATTTGTCAGGTACCATTAACATATTAAATGCAGGACATTCATTTAGCCTTGCACATACCCAGCTGCGTGTTGAGTGACTGCTAACCACACTGTAGTAGCTAATTTGCTCCTCATGAAAGTACAGTATAATTCAGCTCTCCGAAAGGGTGAAGTGATGGGTGAAGTGAGGTAAGGGTGCGGAATCAGTTTGATTGGTTTGGCCTCAGAGACTTATGGAACTGGAGAGGTTCCGGAATGCTCTTCGGGAGTTACCCTCTGATCTTGATGACTGCTTGCTCGATGACCTTGTGGCTCTTTGAAACACCTTGTTGATAAAGCCCATAGACCGAACGGCTACTAGGTGCCCACTTCCTGAACATTGACACCGCAGGTCCCCTGGTTTACGGAGGACATGCGGCAGATGAAGTAGGAGGAACGGCGGTAGGAGCGATGGTGGCGCCGTTCTCATACTGAAGCTGACCGATTGCAGCATAGAGTTAGTTTATGAGCCTATGCTGTGGCTGTGCAGGCAGCAAAGAAGAGGTTTTTTCTGCTCTCATAGTGTCTACAATGTCACGTTCAGCTGAGCTTTTCTGGGTGGTGAGGGAGCTGGTCAGTCCAGCCTCTCTCCACCTGGAACTGGAATTTTCCAGTGCTTGCTGTGACACTTTTGGGTTGACTTTTTTGTGGACAAAATCACTTGTATTTATCCTGACTTCGACACTGCATTTACTACAGAGGGAGAACCAGAGGTAATGGAAGCCCCGTCCTATCCTGTTTCTTGGGATCAGTTCCAGTGGGCGTCGCCTGCAGACGTGGGGGATGTCCTTGAAACGGTTAGGGCCATCTATTGTGAACTTGTCCCGTGCTTGTCCTGGCTGGTTAAGGTCAGTTGGGAGACGCTGGGACCGTTGCTGGCTAAGGTGATCAACACCTCCCTAATGGAGGGCAGAGTGCCGACCTGCCTCAAGGAAACACTGGTGTGACCTCTGCTCAAGAAACCATCTTTGGATGTTGATTCCCTGGCCAGCTATCAGCCTGTCTGTAACCTTCCCTTTTTAGGGAAGGTTATTGAACGGCTGGTGTCTCAGCAGCTCCAGGAGCATCTGGATCGTGTCCGCTTTCTAGATCTCTTGCAGTCTGGTCTTCGTCCAGGATTTGGCACTGAGACTACGCCTGTGGCCTTGGTCAGCAACCTCTACCATGAGTTGGACCAGGGTCAATTGACCCTGTTGATCTTGTTAGATCTCTCAGCTGCATTTGATACCGTTGATCATGAAATATTGGTGCCTTGCTTGCGCGACCGAGCCAGGGTGGGTGGAACTGTTCTTGAATGGTTCTGCTCCTTCCTGGCTTGGAGAACTCAATGTTTGGTGCTTGGTGATCATCTTCTCCCCAGGATGTCACGTGTGGGGTCCTGGAAGGCTCTATTTTGTCCCCTCTCTTGTTCAGTGTGTACATGCAGCATTTGGGTGAGGTCGTCAGAGGGTTTAGTTAGGTTTGATGACACCCAACTTTACCTTTCCTTTTCAGCTGACTCTGTTCTGGCAGTCTCAGTGCTACCCGGTGTTTGATGGCTGTAGGGGACTGGCTGAGGGCAAGCTGTCTGAAACTGAATCGTGACAAGACGGAGGTGATGCTGGTGGGTAGGGCCAAAGGCGTGGTGACTCTCATCATTGATGGGGTCTGCCCCCTGTTGGTTCCTCAGGTTTGGAGCCTAGGAGCGCTCCTTGACCCACAGCTCTGCCTGGATGCCCAGGTGGCGGCTGTGGTGAAGGGAACATTTTGCCAATTATACCTGGTGTGACAGCTCCGGCCATATGTCTTGGACTCTGACCTGGCCACCATCATCCGTGCTTTCATCACCTCCAGACTGGACTACTGGAACATGCTTTACATGGAGCTACCCTTGATGACTGTTTTGGAAGCTGCAACTGGTGCAGAAAGTGGAGGCCCATCTCCTCAGCACATTACACCAGTGCTCCAGTCTCTTCACTGGTTGTGTACAGTCTTCCGAGCTGAATTCACGGTTTTGTTTTTGACCTATAACGCCCTTTATGGGCTGGGCCTGCATATCTGCAGGATCGCCTCAACCCCTGGGACCTGGACCGGCCCCTGTGGTAGGCCGGGAGTGCTCTCCTTGGAGTCCCCCATGTATGGGTATGATGAGGAGGAGGGCTTCTGCGGTGGCTGCACTGAGGCTGTGGAACTCCCTCGCGATGGAGGCCCACCTGGCCCCAAACCTCCCCACTTTCTGTAGACAATGTAAGACCTGGCTGTTCCCCTGGGCTTTTGGCAAGGGAGATAGGTGAAGGGTTGGGGGGTGGGGGTTATTTCTCTGCTGTGGGATATTTTATTTATTTTATTTTTTTATGATGTTTGTGTTTTTTAAATATGCTGTGAGCCACCCCGAGCTGCAGTAGCAAGAGGCCTATAAATTTGCAGTAGCAAGAGGCCTATAAAAAGGCCTATAAATAAATAAATAAATAAATAAAACATTCATATAATCAAGCATCTTGTTCATTACTCATTAACTAATCTACATGGTAGTGGCAATGTATGGCTCTTTTTACACAAGATGCTCCCCCGCATGGACACCCATCGTCCATGCGGGGGAGCATCCTGTATAAATGTGGGAGTGCGTGGAAAAAAGCCATTAAAATGACATTAAAATAGGTGGGTATGTGTGTGTAAAAATATTTTTCTTGGGTTTTTTTCTACATTAAAATATATGCATGTGCCTGCAGTGCATGTTCTAGATGGGGAATCTGCACTGGGGCTGGGAAAGGAGGCTACTGATTCCCTACTGATCTGCTGTTCAGCCAGGACACATGAATACTTTCCCCCCCCTCCCCCCAACCACACAATGCAAACTCCAGAATGGGGTTGGCATTGTGGCCGGGGGAGGGAGTGACCCTGAACAGATGATTGTCAGGGAAGCATGAGGGCCCCTCTCCCAGGCAGCGAAAGCTCCAGCTAGAGCAGGGGTAGGGAACCTTTTCCTTTCTGGGACCACTTTGAAAATGTATACAAGCGGCCAAGGCCACATAGGAATGGAGGCCAGCAGTGCTTGAAAGGTGCGCTCCAGTAATCCAGATCATGGATCTGTACAGTGGTTTTGTCATCCTCTCTCCTCCTTTACTCTGAGCTCAGTGTTTCAGTGCTTGAAAGTAGGACTGGATCTAAGGGCCACTGGGAAACGGATAAATAAAAATTATCATTGGGTCACATTTGGCCTCCAAGCTAGAGGCTTTTGCTACAGGTAGAGGAAAGAGTGCTCTTGTTTCCCCAGCTCGCTGTACAAACTCCAGTTGTGGCTTGTACTGCAGACTGGGACCAAGCTGCAACTCTACTAAAAATTGTTACTATACAGTGTTACAGTTTAAACAGTGTGAGCGTACTGATCAGTAAACAATGGAGAATTTTGTCTGATTTCTTTTTTGTTTTTTGTTTTTTTTAAAATAAAATATCACCAAGCAGAGTAGGTGGATTTTAGAAAAAAGGCAGTTTAAAAATTCCTGAAATGCTAAGTTATCCCCAAAGCAATTTCTTTACTCATAGATACAAATCTGTAAAGTTTAATTGCCTTTATATTTGGCTTTTGCTTGCAAATGTTTTTTTTTGTTTTTTGCTTAGTGTAGATAAAGAAACCCTAACACACTTTCAATAAAAATGGAAACTGCTGTTTATAAATTCTTATAGGCGGCAGTATGCAAGCCACTTGCTCCGAATTAGCCCCACTGACTTCACTGGGACTATACTGGAATAAGTGGTTTGAGAACTGTGGTCATAATGATTACAGAAAGCTTGTTGTGCACACTGTTCTAGCCTATTCTTTGTAAATACATATGGTGTTTTGATGTGTGTACATAAGCTTAAAAATACTACCCAAAGAATGCCAACAGCATTGCTTTCTCTGCATTTTTCTTACCATTCCTGCTATTTATGGGTCATTCTTCAGCAGTCAGTCTTAACATATTGTTCAAGTTCATGGTTGAGCTGCAAAGTGTCTGTAATTGTGTGGGTAACAAATACACAAAGAACATGATTTATGCCCTGCAGTGTGGGTCATGATGCATCACTACTCTTAACATTTGAAAGGAGGGTGTGATATTAGTGCAGAAATGACAGATTTGGTCACATGATAATCACTAGGGATGGGCATAAAGGATTCCTATTAATCCATACCAAAATGCAACATGCCTGTTATGGTTTGGTTTAAAATCTATAAATAAAAAAACCACTACTACACATGCAAAATGGCCACCAAACTGTTCTTCATATATGCAGCCTTCTCCAAAATGGCAGTAGGACAGGTAGCTGCAAAACTGCATTAAAATGACAATAATATGATAAAGTGTGGTGGTCTAACTCATACCTATATATATTGTGGTAAGGGAAAGTCAACTAACGTTTACTTTTAATTGCAGAAAAACAGGGATTTTGGTTTTTTAATCAGATAATTTGTTTGGTGTTTGTTTTTTTTGTTTTGTTTTTTATCAGAAATTCCCAATTTTTGTCACGGGAAACTAGTAACACTGCTCATGGATTTTTAAAACTTCTGTCATATTCCTTTTGTCATCTCTTCTTCAGGATGAAGAGCCCCAACCTATCCAGCCTCTCTTCATAGGGAAGTTGTTCCATAATCATTATTTTTCTTGCCCTCCTCTATACATTTCTATTCCTACTATATCTTTTTTGAGATGGGGTGACCAGAACTGCTCACACTATTGGAGGTGTGGTGCTCCATAGATTTATATAGTTGCCTTGGGGAATACCAACCAAGAGGGGAAGGGAGGAGGAGGTGGAGTTGGCAAGAGACACATTGAAGGAGCTGTCAGAGAGGTAGGAGGAGAACCATCGAGGACGGAGCCACGGGAGCCAAGGGAGCGAAGTGAGTCCAGGAAGAGTGAGTGGTCAACAGTATTGAAGACAGCAGAGAGGTCAAGGAGGACAAGAATGGAATAGAGGCGATTAGATTTAGTCAAAAGATGATCATTGGTGATCTTAGCGAGAGCAGTTTCAGTAGAGTGAAGGGGGCGGAAGCCAGATTGGAGGGGGTCCAGGGAGGAGTTGGTGGAGAGGAAGTCAAGGCAGTGGGAGTAGACAACGCGTTCAAGAAGCTTGGAAGTAAAAGGAAGGCGTGAGACAGGACGGTAGCTAGAAGGGTCAGAGGGGTCGAGAGAGGACTTTTTGAGGATAGGAGAGACGGTGGCATGCTTGAAGGCGGAGGGGAAGGAGTCAGTAGAGCGGGAGAGGTTGATGATGTGCAGGAGGGAAGGGGCGAGAGTGGAAGCAATGGAGGTCAGGAGGCAGGAGGGGATGGGGTCAAGGGGGCAAGTGGAAGGGTTGGAGGAGGAGAGCAGGATGGAGATTTCCTCAAGGGAGGCAGGAGGGAAGGAGGACAGGAGAGAAGGAGGGGGAGGAGGCAGAGGGGAGGGAGTAGAAAGAGGAGAGGAGTGGGAAGCGATGTCAAGGCGTATCTTGTCTATCTTGGAGGTGAAGAAGGAAGCAAGATCCTGAGCAGAAAGGGAAGAGGGAGGAGGAGGACGGGGGGCTTGAGGAGGGAGTCAAAGGTAGAGAACAGGTGGCAAGGGGCCTGAGACCAGGACTCAATGCGGGAGGCGCAGTAATGCTATACAGTGAGGGAGATAGCAGAAGTAAGGGAAGAGAGATAGAATTGTCCACAATATGACTCCAAGGTCTTTTTCCTGAGTTGTAACTTCTAATTTAGAACCCAGTATTGTGTACGTATAGGGTGTTAGCAAATGTGACAGTGGTCCGCTTAGGCCCACTTGGACCTGGTTTGGCCCATGGGCTGCCATCACATTTGTTGGGAGAAGTCCAGATGTTTGCCCCAGAGTTTTCTGGACTGTGTTGGTGGCTAGCCCAGGCTGTGATCCCAGAGATCTTTGACAGCAAATTCTACAACTTAATTGTGCGTTGAGTAAGAAAATACTTCCTTTTATTTGTTTTAAATCTGCTACTTCTTAGTTACCTCCAGGATCACAATCCGGGCTAGCTGCCAACACTCCAGAGAAAGAGCCCAACCAGCTGGGCTATCACGTGAAGTGGGCTATCATGTGAGCCACCCTAAGCTGCCTGTGGCAGGAGGGGCAGGATAGTAAGACTTTTAAGTAAATAAATAAATGTGTGGTTGCCCACTGTTCCTGATTTGGTCTGGAGTGACCAATATTGGCCACCATAGCTATCCATCATTGTGGGGGGGAGGGGGGGTGCACTGGGCTTGGGGGCAGGACTGGTTACTTGTGTTTTTATCCATATTTAGATTGTTTTCCCCTATGTGCATTACTTTGCACTTGTCCACGTTGAATTTCAGTTGCCATTTAGATGCCCAGTCACCAGTCTTGCAAGATCCTCCTGCAGTTCTTCACAGTTCGCTTGTGCTTTAACTACCTTGTGTTTTAACTACCTTGAATAACTTGGTGTCATCTGCAGATTTTATCACCTCACTCTTTACTCCCTTTTCCAGATCATGAATTAAACATTAAACAACATCGGCCACGGTACAGATCCCTCTCCAGTATGAAAACTGATAATTTATTCCTACTGTTTGGGTGTTTTCATACGTGACGGCACCACTCCCTGGCAGGATCCAGCCCAGCCACTGGCAGACGTTCTGGTGACCAGGGTAGGGGACGTGGCGACATGCAGACGTCTGCATGACCCCTCCCCCTGCACTGCTGAGCGTAGCCCTTCTTCCTCCTGGACGGGCAGGTGCAGCGGTCTATGAGGCAGCTGGGCCTACTGGGAAAAGCTCTGGCCCTGGACTGAAGTTGGGTAGAGCGGGCCATCACACGTGACAGCCTGCTCTACCCCAGTTAGGGGATGGTGTCCCCGGACCGTGGCAGGGTTTAGCCCATGCTGTGAATTGACAGGCAGACCTTGGGTGTTTTCAGAGATGACGCTAACCCCAGTTTAACCACACTTGAACATTTCTTATGCATGTTGCAGGGCTGTATTGGTGCCCTATGCAGCCCTGCAACATGCATAAGAAATGTTCAAGTGTGGTTAAACCGGGGTTAGCGTCATGTCTGAAAACGCCCCAAGTCACAGCATGGGCTAAATCCTGCCACGCTCCGGGGATCACCCAGATCCCACCCACGGTAACATTTGATGGGTGGGTTTAAATGTGATGGCACCACCGCTGGCCACATGGAGTAAAACGTGGCCACCTGTGGTAACGTCATGTTTGAAAACACGCTTTGTTTCCTATCCTTTAACCAGTTACCAATCAACAATAGGACACTGCCTCCTGTTCCATGACTTTTTAATTTCCTCAAGTGTCTCTTATGAGGGACTTTATCAAACGCTTTCTGAAAATCCAGATACACTATATCGACCTGCTCATTATCCTCATGCTAATTTATATCCTAAAAAAATTCCAGTAGATTAATATAAAAATATAAAAACATAAACATTCATGTTGAAAAGGGTGCACATGTTAGTTAGTTAGTATTTATTAATTGTATAGCAAATAATGCCATCACAATAAGGGTGCAAATGTGTAGAATGGTCTGGTGGCCATTTTGCGCATGTAGTTTTTGAAATTAAAGATCTGGATCTGTAACGAATCCAAATCTGTAATTTCCTCCAAGTGCCCACTCCTAATAATCATTGACTTTTGTACTTGACTAAAAGGATCCTCAGAGGCAGTGGTTAGCATGGGGAAAAGACATTACTCTTAAACACTCTGTGCTGTTGGTCAGGAAGGGGTAATGTTTTATTTAATAAATAATAATAATTAATAATAAATAAGTGAGGAGAGATCCATGCCCAAGGCATTCATACATGCAAAACATAGGCGTTCTTTACAGCTCTCCCTTTCCTGGCCCTTCCCCCTTCCTACCGGTCACCCCCTCCCCTCGTCCCCCCTCCCCCCCGTACAGATGCAGCCACTACTGGTCCCTGCCACTGTTGCCTGGTGACTAGGGGCCTTAGTGCTTAGTCTCTGCCCAACCGTGTCACAATGGGCATGATGTCACCTATGACATATGGGGCCACAGACAGACCCAACCTCCCCATAAGGTGTTCCCTTGATTTATAGGTAAAGAACACCTAATAATAATAACAAACAATAATGGAACATTTGTCCACTGTAGATTTCTATGGGTATAGTATAGCCTGTGTGAATTTGTAATTGCATAATCCCATTGCATTGTCCAAAAGCCTTTTGTTTGATTGAATTCTGCATTATAAGATGGGGCAGTCTGTTTCCTCCACAGTAAATATGTGCATTGCATGCTCCTCTGAGTCTGCTCTCATTTTTAAATCTCTGCCTTGCCATTCTTCGATTATCTAATGTTGAACAGCAAAGCAGGGCCTTTGCTCTGAAAGCTCTTGGGTATGTTAGAATATTTTTTACTGTGCTGGAAGCTCCCATGTTACAATACATCCTCTTGTATTTTCTTTGACAAGTCAAGTTTAGTGCAGATGTGCTTGTCCTTCCTTCCTCTGCAGCTGTGGCTGAGAGTCATGCTGTCTGAAGCTGGTGAATAAGATGCCCGTGTCAAAGAGTAAATGAGAAAATACATGGCAGATACTTTTGATCTAGGAGGGCTTCTTGCAAAACTGTGCTGCTTAATTGGATAATAGCTGTCTTTCTTTTAAGGCTTATTATATTTTGGCTTTAGTGTCTTTTTCTGTTGCACAAGGAAAAGGCCATGTTAAAGTGATCCAATTAATATGGATTTGATTCTCAAGTTTTAACTCTTAACATAATGTTTTTTCCCTTAAAGATAATGTTTGGTTCTCACCAACTTCAAGTCATCAAGGTCAGCAGGTATTGTACTAATCACTAATATCTGGTTACTTCTTCCTTTCTTTGCTTTTTGTCATCTATCAGTTTATGTCTCTCCTGAACGTCGGACATTTGATCAAATGTGCATTTGATATTGCATATCAGATAATTGCTTAGTGTGAGATATGTGGGATCACATAAGATTTGAAATTTGGACCACATAAATACTTGATTGGAAATAAAAGCACTGTAGAAAAAGATGCTTTTGTTTAAATGCAAATCCTGCCAAAAATACTATAGATGTTACTAATGTTATTTTCCCCAGCATATGTATTTGGCTACATTGCTGATGTATCTGTCTAGTATTAAAGCAGTGAATTTTGGTTTCCCTTGAATTTAGTGTTCATCTCTCTAACTCTCTACAGTATACTCTACAGTACCAATAAATTGTATACTGTAACATTGTCATTTCAGGCTGCCATGGCCAAAAAACCTTCAGCATTCTTTCTGATATGAATCATTTCATCTATTTCGTTTTCAAATAAGTGGACCAAATTATATTGACAACTAACCACTTTTGATCAACATTTGTCAAGCAGTCAAATTGTTCTTGTGATGTTGCTCTCCTTTTAAATGCAGTCTTGTTCTCTGTTGTGTGTTGAATATTTTGTGCTGTGCTACAGATGTACTGAATTAAAAGCTCAGCAATGAAGCCTTTCCCCCTATCACTAGTTCTGAAAATCCAGTGCTATCACTGACAAAACTCACCATAAATATGGACATTTTTTGGAAGAAGGATAATATTTTCTATTCCACATAGTGATATCTAAGGTATAGAAAGTCCAAACCTTCAAATATTGATTCACAGGTAGAGTCAGGGATCTGTGTTCAGTATATTTTGCCCATTGTGGCAAAAATGCAGTGAACATGGGTCCAGCTAAATATGTTACTGATCTTCAAAATTACAGGTAAAGTCCTAGAAGACATTACATGATCTAAGTTTGTCTATTAAACAAATGTTTCTATGGTGTATTGTTTTTTCACTAGATGGGATGAAAACAGATGTGGCATTGGACTGCTGTGGCCTGTTTGCATGTTGGTTTTCCTGCTGGCCTGTTATTGCCCCAGGGCAGGTAGGTGGCTGGCCTGGAATGAATCCTCTGAATGATCTTGGGCTCTCATTCCAGGGCATTGGTCATCGGCCCCGCCATCCCTGCTGTGGGACAGAGGCTGCCATTGCTGCCGTGGGTGGGGTGCTTGGAGGAGGGTTGCTCCCCCTCCTACCCAGGGCATGTGGGTGGCAGGACAGCTGTCTTGAGCATGGGCACATTTATTAGGCGACCCTCCCTGACTTGGAGTGTGGCGACCACTGTTTCCTGTCCCTAGCCGAGAAGCCACTGCACTGCCCACACATCTGTTTTCACCCATGGTGATAATGCATGTACCTAAGAGATGAGCTTATGTGGGGCCATCTATAGTTTTAAACATTTTCTTAAACATCATTTCGTCTTACCAAAAGTTGCTTATCTATTTTGGAGGAACTTGCTTTCCAGAATAAGACTTTTGACATTTTGTATGAATGCACTGGCAGGCATCAGAAATGGATTGGTAGTCGGTGAACACAAATCTGAGAAGTAATAAACCAACACTGAGATTTTGGACAGATTTTGAAAAGGAAAAAGGCTGATGAAGCAGTACTTGATGTGAATTTTCATTCTGTCTTGGACAACAAGTTGCTAAATTCCATGTTGGTCTGTGGCTTTTCTTTGTTTTTTTTTACTTAAGTGCGTGAGAAGTGCTAAGCAACCACAAATAAACATTTAAATTGAATAGAATCTACAGGTGCTCAGGACTTCCAGAAAAACAGACTCTGTGGCTGTACATGTTCTTGGAAATGATTTTTGCTCTTCTATATAAATAATAGCTGCCGTGGATGGTTACCTGTGTGCATCAGTTTTCCTTTGAGGGTACATTTTTTTATTTACACATTTTTATTTACAAAACATTTATATTCCGCACCCTCCTGCAACTCAGCAGCTTTCCCGTGCACAGCCAAAACCAAACAAACCCTTTTGGGTATCTCTTTGCTTGAAAGCTTCCCTTTTGAGAAAAAATGCAAAGTTAAAAAAAAAAGTATCGTTAAAGTGTGAGTGCTTATTCCTGTAATATCTATAGGCTCTCAGAATACCAGAATATGGAACTTAAAACATTCTTTTAAATAATGGAGTCCCATAAACTACATTTTATTCTTTTTTTCCTGGAACATAAAATGATGGATTAAAAATGCTGCCAATAACCAATTATCAATAAGCCTTAAAAATACAAATGAAAATAATTACACGTAGAGAGGATAGAATCCCTAGTCCCTCCGCATAAGGACTAGTCTAAGCCTTAGTCAGGGACCTGTGTTCACTGCATTTTCCTGTTCATCAGACCAATGGGGGAAAATGCAGTGAGCATGGATTCCTGACATTAGTTCAATGATGGTACTTTGTAATTTTGCCTATACCGAGAATCTAACCTGAATATGCAGCCAGTAAGAGTGAAATCAACTCTGATAGAGTTAATATCAGAGTTGCTTATTCTGATATCATCCTTCAAGCGCATATATAGGTATATTGGATGGTCACTGTGATGCCAGCACTAAGTGCTTGTATCATGGACTGATTGACTATACTTTTGGTAAGTAACACTAGTGGTCAGCACTGGTGTCAAAGTAACGTGTTTTTTTAAAAAAAAAATGATAACAAGGAATCCTGCAAAATAAGTTATATTTATATTTCCTGTTCTTTCACCATATCTCTATTGTACAGGCATCTGTGAAGTTTCAGAGCTGTATACCATTGATTCCCTAACAATGACAGGCCAATTTCATTTTTGAGAAAACCACCTCAGGGAAAATTGAACTCTCAGATCTGAGGCAGCGGGGTTCTCCATGTATGACCTTTATAGATATGACCCATCAGACATTAAGTACAGGAATACATTTTATCTTCTGAGAAATGTGATTTCTGACAGATTCATTTATCAGAGTTAAATTTGTTTCTGCCACTGCAGTGTTACAGCTGGCTGGTGGAACTTATGCTCAACAGTTGGAGTAGTTTGTCTTGGAGACAGAAACCATTTGTGAAGGAGGATTTAGTTTGTGTTAAAAAAGAAGGTTTTTGTTTGTCTGAAGCTCTTCTGCTACTTCCCATATGTGAGATTTGAGTTATTTAAAATATAAATATGCATTTTTAGCTTGATGCATTGAAATTTTCAAGTTTAGCTTAAAATAAGCTTTTAAACATGAAGTATGTATTTGATGTCAGTATTATTGTCTATAATTTTAGGTGAAGACAGCAATGGACCTTTATTTGAAACTGTTTCAAGCTCAGAATCAGAACGTCGAGGAAACTCTGAGGTAAGCGTATAGTATGTTCCATTCTCTGTGTCCATTTGTTTACACCGTTTTTAGGAACAAAAAGGGAAGCAACCTTGTAGGAAGTGAAAATCATTTTGACTTATCTTTTGTGACATAAGGTAAGAACAAATGGGTCGGTGGTCCGCTTTGGCCCGGGACCCACTGACACATCTGTTTATGTGCTACCAGATGTTAGCCCGAAACTGCCTTGAGGCAAGTAGGCAGGTAGCCCAAGCTGGGTCCTCAGAAAATCTCTGAGGATGCAGCCCAGGTTAAGGGCCACCAATGCGATCTAGCACGTACGTTAAGCCCCACCATACTCACCTCAGGGCAGAGGTTGCCATTGCCAAATGACATGGCTGTTCAACATGGCAGGGGGTGGGGTGCTGGGAGCAGGCATGTTTGTTCTGTGCCCCTCCCCAGTTTGGACCATATCGGCTGTGATTTCCCGCCTCAGGCTGGAGAGCTGCTGTGCTGTCCACATGTCTCTCTTTACCCATATTTGTCGAGGGAGCGTGTCTGCCATGTTGGTCCCCAAAATAGGTAGTAGAGACAAAATAGCAAGGCGATATCTTTTAATGGACCAACTCAAGTTGGTGGAGGTTTGCAAGCTTTCGGATCTCACAGGGTCCTTTGTCAGGCAGGTCAGGAATCAGTCTGCAGTTCTGACTCCTGACCTGCCTGATGAAGGATCCTGTGAGGTCTGAAAGCTCGCGAACTTCCACCAACTTGAGTTGGTCCAATAAAAGATATCGCCACTCCTTTACCCATATTGTAACTTGTTTAATTGCTTACCTGGATTCAGTTACGCATATTGTTATATGTGCAGACACTTTCTTCTTCAGCTGATTTTGTGATTAATAATTCCCCTGTAAGTAACATGATTATGGGTAAAATCAGATGTGACAATAGCTCGCTGTGGCCCACTTTGACCCGGGTCCCACCTGCACATGTGTGCAGGTGCCACCAGATATTATCCCAGAATTGTCCCGGGCCGTGTTGGTGGCTAGCCCAGGCTGTGACCTTGGTAAATCTCTGAGGTCACAGCCTGGGCCAAGGCCTGCCCGACCAGGCCAAAATGGGCCACAGCAGGCTAGCATATTTTGCTGTGCCCACCTAGCCCTGCTGGAAGGCGGGGTCAGTGGATTGGGCCCACACTCACCCTGGCCTCATAAAACAGCTGATTGGGGGAGGATATAGGAACGCAGTCAACTGGTCCTGCTGATGGAGGGGCCTAGAGCTCCTCCAAGCCTCCCCCTCAGCTGTTCGGTGGGGCTGAGGTGAGCACATTCCAGGCTCCCTCCATCAGCTTTTTGGTGTGATCACCTGCCTGCCAAACAGCTGATGGGGAGGGGTATTCACCCCACCCCCCATCAGCTGTTTGGTGTGCGCACCCAGTGTTTCCTGCCCATGCAAAATGACACTTGGACGCTTCTGTGGGCTGGCTACCTATCACTTTGCACAGATGGGGGGAGGGGGGAGCGGCGCCCATACTTGCAGAGTGACAGCCAGGCCAAGGTGGCCCTGCAGCTGTGGCCCGAACTGTCTGTCTGGCTGTCACTTTGCACTGGAGAGGGGGGGATAGGGCACCTGGACTTCAAAACTGACTGGGACCCTACCCTACAGCAGTGGCCCAGCTTCCATTCCGTTTCAAAGGCTACTTCCCCTCCCCCCACTCTCCAGCACATCCCAGCTGGGAGCGCTGGAGAGAGGAGGGATGGGGTGCCTGAACTTAGAAATTAACTGTGGTTCAGCCCTGCTTCAGTGGCCCAACTTGCAGTCAATTTCAAGGGCTGGCCCCCAACCCACCCCCATCAGCGCATCCCAGCTGGGAGCGTCGAGTTGGGGGTTGAGCGCCATGTTAAGGGCTGAGGGCTGCACATTTGAACAGCCCTTCCTGCCAACCCGAGGAGTGGTGGCTGCAGTGATTCGCCCTGGGAAAAGCCAGGAGAGCGCCTACCAGCCCACATGTCTGTTTTTACCCTACGTGTCTTGTATGAATTTTGGCTACTTTTTTGAAGTGAAAACAATCCCAATTGCCTGTGAAGTTAAAAAAAACCAACCCATTGTGTTACATGATAAGACATAGCCTATAACTTTGCCTTATGCGATACTTTGTATAACTTGTCTAGTGAAGACAAAGTTTGCATGCCTGTTTTCTAAAAGTATTTGAGAGATAGCAACTTAGATAAATGAAGTTATGTGATTTGGACATGCAAACCATCTGTTCATTATAATGTGTACAATCCAATATGGTGACATGACCAGAGACGACATTTCTTCACAGCATTTATCAAAGCTCATGGTATTCGTTTCTCAATACAGAATTTATTTAAAGATATATATAGCGACAGGTGATTAGAAATTAATTTACAAGAACATGGAAGGTTGCACATTTTGTTCTGTTCTTGTAATGGTTTAGATGTTTTCAGCTCGTCCCTGTTTAAAACCACTAATGGTCAGAATGTCAGGTTACAGAACAGGGGAAAGATTTGGTATTTTTGTAAATTCTTTGAGCCGTTTTAGCTAGAATGATATCTTCCAAGTGCTGGCTATTTGCAGGCTACTTGCTCCTGCTGCTATGCTTTTCATATGCTTACAATTAGAGCTGCAATCGGGTACCTGGCAA
>QEPC01013683.1:195814-211583 GCA_003113815.1 Sphenodon punctatus
AATGAAGTGGATGTGTCACTAATGAGGGGGTGGGTCTGTCATTGATTGGAGAAGGGAAAATGGGGCATTCCCAGTAAAAATAAAAAACTGTTTCCTACCCACCTTACCATGTCCACAGACTGACTACAAATCTCTTAATCACCATACTCATCCTTTCTCTGCATCCATCCTCGTACTCACATTCTCCCTACATCTCTATACCTTTCTTCCATCCATTGTCATACACGTCTTTCCATATATTCCTATCCATCCTTTTCCATATAAACACTCTCTCTTTCCATTCAACTCCATATCCATGCTCGCTCGTTCTCGCTGTCCATCCCCATACGTACCACTCCCCATCCATTGTATACATTCCATCCATCCATCCATCCATCCCCATACACACCCCTTTCTCCTTCTCTGTCATTTGTTTATTATTCCCTTCTTCATAAAAGCATAGCTCAGGATGCAAACAGACAGACGCAGAGGCTTCCCACCCCCGAGACCTGCTCTGGGGGTGCATCCCTGTGTCCACCTACTTCCAGCCCTGCCTGGGTGGGTCCACTTTAGATGGACAGGCAGTTTTTGCAAGCTGCCTGCACAGGTGAGTAGCCACAACTCTATGGTGCATTGAGTTGGTGGCATTGGGGGCAGACTGCTTGCATGGTGCCTCTGTACCATAGAGTTGTGCCCACACACCCAGTGCCCTAGGCTGGTGGCCTCGACTCCATGGTGCTGACCTGGGCAACGGACAGCTGGGCACGGAGCTGCACCATGGGTCCACCCGACAGACAGACAGCAGCTCTACTTTCAGCCATTGCCCTGGGTTTGTCTGGCCATGGCATTCTCTGGGATGTTAAATTTTAAATACATTTTATAAATTTTAATAATATAAATTTTAAATAAAAATAAAAATGTTCCAGAGCACCACTGATGGGGCTGCACCTGGGCTGGTTTGTAATCTTTACATGGACAGGCCAACCCAGGAGTGAAACAGGCTGGTGCAGGCAGCAGCAGAACTGCTATCCATCTAAAAGCACCCACCAGGTCACAGCAGTGCTTCATATTTCAGCCCCTGGCCTGTGTCTAACAGTGCCTCCAGGAAGCGTACATGTGCCCCATTCTTTATTATTCAGTACCTGCTCCCAGCAGTCAGAGGTTCTGTTTCCAAACCAATTCGGTAAGAGCCACCAATGGACCTAACCTCCATGAACTTAGCCAGTTTTTTGTTGTTGCTGTTGTTTTTTCACCCAGGTTTTTTTTAGATGAGACGCTTTTCTCACGGACCTGTGAAAGCCAAGAGAAAGAAATTCCTGTGGGGTGGGGGGCTAGACGTTCACCTGCGAAACTGGAAGTTTGCTGGTGCCATTGAAAACAGCACATTTGTGCATGGACGGAGATGCGGACTTATGAAACCCTGATATTGAGGTTTCATAAATCTGCATCTCTGTCCATGTGTGAGTGCGCTGTTTTCAGTGGCGCTGGCAAACGTCCAGTTGCGCAGGCAAACGTCTAACCCATCCACCCGCCACCCATAGGTATTGCTTTCTCCCGGACTTCACAAGTCCACGAGAAAAGTGTCTCGCCTAAAAAGGCTCCCAGTAATGTTATTTGCCTTCACAATATCCCATCGCATGAGTTCCATCGGTGGTGGTTGCATTGCGTGAAAAAGGGTTCTCTTTGTTTTTAACCCTGCTGCCTATTTATTTCACCAGGTGTATCTTAGCTCTAGATTTATGAGAAATGTTTACTATCTGCTCCCTAGTCACTTCCTAGACACCTTTCTGGATTTTAACAACCCCCTACCAGTTCTACCCTCAGACAACTTTTTTCTAAGCTGAAGAGCCCTAAACTTTTGCACCTCCGCTGGCTATATGGAAATTGTTCTATAAAGAAATATCTTTTCTCCTAAATAATTAAATAATCATTTTAATGTGGGCCCCAGGCCATTTGTGAATTATCAATATGCCTGCCTCCTCCGACCAAAAAGGTTCCTGACTCTTGCTCTAAGGGTTCTTTATAAATTGCATAATATGATGCCTTCTAAATTGAGTCAAGCTCTTACTAAATTATAATATATACTTTGCCTGACATTACCTATATTTGCCTTAATTTTGAAGTGAGTTGTTAAGAAACAGTAAATAATATTAATACATGTTCATATTTACTTGTACTACTGATGCAACTTGCTTTCTGTAACTGTATATTTAAAGCACAGAGTGAAAATGAGCAAGGGTTGTCTTGCTTTGTCTGTAAAGTCTGAAGGAAAGGGAATGCTGAATATATTTAGCAAGAAGGCCTGTCATTAGTTATGTTGACTAATAAACTGTGGGAATATTCAAATGAATATGCTCCCTTCTTGGAGGAGATCTAAGGATAAGTTACGACGAGTTTACACACACTAAGATTGTGAAATAGAACAATGGAGACATGAGCAAATTTAACAGTATTAAACATGAGGAGCCAAATTCTGTCTACAGTTACACTTGAGCAATTCTTCCGTTTGAGCAATTCTTCCATTTAATTGAAATAGAAATTTAGCTCCAGGTGTTTCATACCACCTACATGCAGGTACGCAAGTGAAAGAATTTGGAACAGTTGAACTCTGTAAGAATTTTTCTTTAGTAAGGGCTACAAGATTTGAATTTTTAAATTTACTGGTATGGACTTAGGTCAGGCACATCGAGCCAAACTGTGTAATGAATAGGCTTGACTGTTGTTGACTTCATATAGACAATTGAAGATGAAATTCAGCTCATATGACCTGATTTTTGGAAGTGACCCCCAATAAAATTATGCCACATATGTATGAAACCTATCCCCTATGCAGGCACACAGTGTGTGCACATGCATAATGCCCCAGGCAAAGTCTTGGGCTGCCACCCGCATCCTCTTTTTGCATTGCCACCTCTTCCTCTGCCAGGTGGTGGCACTGTCGGGAGGTGGGGGGCTTTGCCTGGGGTATGTTTGGTCCCTGCATGTGCCCAGATCTTGGATCTATTTATTTATTTANTATGATTTTTACCCCGCACCCTCCTGTAACCAGCTCAGGGCGGCTTACAACAAATATAAATACATAAAAACACTATAAAACCAGTTTAAAACAATCAACATTTACCAAAATATTTAAAAACAAGGCCCCGGAAGTTAAAACAGTAAAAACAGGATGGGGGCGAAAAACATAACCCTAACCCACCCCCAAAGGCCTGGGCGAACAGCCAGGTTTTACAGCACCGCCGGAATGACAATAGGCTTGGGGCCAGGTGGGCTTCCTCCGGAAGGGAGTTCCAAAGGCGCAGCACGACCGAGAATGCCCTCTCTATTGTGGCCCCCCCGCTTTACGCGGGGAACCTCCAAGAAGGCACCCCCGGCCGACCGCAGGAGCCACTCTGGGGCATGGAGGGTGTGGCGGTCCCTGAGGTAAGAGGGGCCAGACCGTAAAGGGCCTTATAGATTAACACTAACACCTTGAACCTGGCTCGGCACATTATTGGCAGCCAGTGCAGAGTCTGGAGTACATGTGTAATATGCTCCCAAAGGCCCGTCCCCGTAAGGAGACGAGCCGCCGCATTCTGCACTAGCTGCAGCCTCCGAACCAGGAACAAGGGAAGCCCCACGTAGAGCGCGTTGCAGTAGTCCTATCAAGCCCTATTATCTTTTAAACCACATATTTAGAAGTGCCATAGACATCATTTGATTACCTGTCTGGTTGCATCCAAAAATCAAGTGCTTGTGTGCCTATGTGTATTTTCAGAAGTCATGCTACCAGGCTTAGACCCAATCTGGGGTAACTGCTGCCACGCCGCCCCAGGTTAGGCCAGTACCCAGAACAGACATGACAGTGCGCCTTACCACACTTTGCCCCGAACAGTGGTAGTGCTTACTGCTGACTGTTCCCCACAATTTTCCGAGATCACAACTGGTGGTAACTGCTACCATGGCTTGGGGCAAAACGTGGTGAACATCTGGCAGCTGCCGAACAGAAGTGAGGGTGGTTGTGACCCCCGAGGCGGGGTTAAGTGTGGTAGCGTCGCTTCTGAAAATACCCTATGTGACAGCAACTATGTATGTATTTGCAAGTGCTAATAGGAGGCTGCTTCTAAAGTTGAGACCTGCAGCAGCATCTTTTATCTCTTGATTCACATGGTTTCTGAGGCTTCTTCAGACTCTTTAGCGGTGAACTGCCACAGAAACAAAGTCCCTCTCCATAAGATTCCACTTGTTTGACTAATGATTTAAGTTTTTTGGTTGGCCTGGTATGATTATAGAACTGGAAAGATAGTATTACTACTTAATGAAGAACAGGAGCTGGAGTGGAGAAGAAATTCACTGCACATTTTAAAAAAATAAATGATTGTCATGTATTTTACTTTTCTTTGAATTGTTACAATCCATAGTTCTCTCCAAGTTTATACAGGACCATATTGAGTGCTAAATCTGAAAGGATGAGCAGTTTAGATAGTTTGACAGTTGCCAATATCCGATGTTTTAGATATTCCTTAATGAGCCTATTTGTGTAGTATTGTGGAATCCTTCTTGACTCCATTTGAAGATCAATTAATTTATCAGGCAAGGGATCATCTAATTATCCATTTGCCCTTTTTTGGGTGCAGCACAACTCCACAGTAAAGTAAGTTTAAGAAAAAACGCTTGATTTTTGTCCCTGAGCTTCTGCTTGATTTTGTTATCATATTTGTGTGCTGCTGCTATTTTCTTGGCTTGCTGCTTGGTTTGACTTGTTAAGCACCCTGATGTTTTATGATAGTATTACAGAAGTAAAATAAAGAATTGAGAGCTCTGCCATTTTACGTGGTGAGCACCAGCTAGTTCCTTTGTTCTTTTTTTTATATATAGCTAAAGGTTATTTTTATTACCTTCACATTGAATTTTTTCCCCCATCTTTGGAACCTTGTCTTCCTTTTTGATATAAGGACACAAAATGTTCAGTGATTTCACTGAGTTTCATGCTTGCAGCAATGGCAAAGTTAGGTCCTTGGCTTTCATGCTTGCCTAATACCATGTTGGTTGTTCCAACAGAATGGGAGGAGATACAATCTGTTCCTGTCACGACGTCTCAGGGTAAACAGTGATGAATTATGCTGCTAGTGGTGTGGATACCTGCAGTGATAACATGCTTGACTATGCAATGTTATTTTGTTAACTGGGAACAAGGTTCACATTCAGCTACTTTGCAACTTTTAGATAACTTTGTTTGTATTTGTGTGGTAGTATGCACGTTTCAAACCATGGTGGAATTTGATCCATGTACCACAATGATATACTCCCCTTTTCTTCACTAACAAAATGTAGAACTGGTCCTAAAGACCTAGTTCAGCTGCAATGTAAAATGTGCAGATATAACCAAAATTTAGGGTTGGTCATACCTAAATGCCATTTTATCAAGATTGCTTTTATTGTGCTATGGACTTGTAAAACATAACAGATTTTGTAGTATGCAATAATCAGAAAGTTCTTTATTTAGGGGGAAAACTCACATTCTGGACAATTATTTTGTATTGGATCATCTAGAATTGCCTAGTACAAGCAATAACAGACATTTTGAGTTAGTGATCTTTACTCCGTTAACTTAAAAGTATTATTGTGATTAGAGAGTACACAGAAAGAGATCAGAAACAAAGTCTAACATACTGAAATTGCAGTAAAAGATGTGAAATTAACCATTAATATAGATATAAACAAGTAAAAACCACAACTCCCATTTCCCTTGGTACTACTACTTTGGTCTAAGTTCCTTATTTTTTTTAGAGGAAGTAAATACAAAATTACACCACCTATTGATCTAACTACATGCAACTACATGATCTAACTACATGCAAGATCTAACTACATGCAAGGTCAGCTAAATCTCAGGCTTTCTTCACTTTCAAATCTGCTACCATGGGTGAAAACAGACATGATGCTAACTCCATTTTAACACTGTTTTAACATTTCTTATGCATGTTACAGGGCTGTATTGGTGCCCTATGCAGCCCTGCAACATGCATAAAAAATGTTAAAGTGGGGTTGGCGTTATGTCTCTTTTCACCCAATGTTTCCTGCTTTCAAATACTTAAACTGCACCCTTGTTTAAACTGGTACCTTAATACGTCACAATAAAAATCACAGCATCACACTGAAACGTACACCATTATAATGTTTACAGTGAAGCATTACATTTTGACATTAGGCATTTCAAAAACCAGTAAGAGACATTTAAATATAGCAGTGTTGTCTGACATTACTGTACTAATGTATGTATTGTGATTGTTTGTAATGTATGTGATGTGTAGTGGACCTGCAGTGCACACATGCAACTATTTTTAAATTTGATTTTTAAAAAATAATCTCATTTTAACAGATGGTGATATAAGTGAAATTTTATTGTGGCCAAAGGTCTCTTCAGCAGTGAGAAAACTGCAGTACTACCCTCTCTTCTGCCATGCTTTAGAGCAGCAACACATTTTGATTTTTAATTGTGTGCCTTGTATTCTCCACAGATTGACAAGCGGCATCAAAGCAAAGATTCTGTTTTCTTCAGGGATGGTGTCCGGCGAATTGACTTTGTATTTTCTTATGTAGATGAGCCACATAAAGAAGCAGAAAAGAGAGAGGTAAGCTTCCTTTTATGTTATCTAGACCTGAACCTGGTTACTTACCCCTTTAAATCATCTATACGACTTGGACATTTTAAGGGCATCATAGCTTAGGTAAAAACTCCATGAAATGCACTGATGTCTTTTGGGAATTAGACCCTGCTTCTACAAAGAGTTCAGCTTTTGTATGCAAAGTGTTGATGAATCCCAGTTCTTGGGTATGTTCAACACCTTGTAGTATTGTGTCTGAAAGCCTAGATTATTATTATTATTTTATTAGCATTTATATAGCACCAGCGATGTACTTGGTGCTTCACAGAGAATAAGATAGACATGGTCCCTGCCCGAGAGCTTACAATCTAAAGACAGGGGAGGGGAGACAGGGGGAACAGAGGGAGAGACAAGGGATGCAGTAATCATGAGGATGCGAGAACTCAGGTACATGTTCTTGGCTTGGTTACAGTACATTGGGAGTTTGCAAATAACAGGTGGGGGATAATCCTGGGTGGGGATGATTAGCAGGAGTTAGGAAGGGCAGAGTGGAAGAAATGGGTTTTGAGGAGTGATTCTGTTCACTCGTTTAATGATACCAGCATATAATTTTGCTGATGGTGAAGCAAGCATTCTAAGTAATGGAGCTTTTAAAAAAAATCATCAATTGTGACTAATGTGAGCTACTGCAGCAGTTTATTTTTCGTATGTATGACGGTGCAATGACTATCTTCTCATCTCATTGATAATGGTGTCGTTTTGCTTAAGGTCTGCCTAATATTCTGTACACTTGGTGCATCAAACATAGTTTCCATTATCCTTTAATACAATCATTGAAAAAGCAGATAGCATGGAACATCAGGAAATGAGTTAAAAGTTCTAAAACAGATATTGTGCAATGTCAGTTTGCAAGTACTAGAAGTTTCTGGAGGTAGACATCTCAGATTTCTTGGAAATTGCTCACTTCAGCAACCCACAGAGCTCCAAATGCTCCATCTTCATTATAAGGCTTCCTTTTAAACACCTTCTCTGTCATAGTAGACAGACAGTATTGTGTGGTATGTAGCTTTTAGCACTTGACACTTAAACTTATGTGTCTATGTAGAGCTTATTACAGTGACTGCTTCTCTTCTCATCTTGCACCCTGGCAGTTGTGATCAACTGATTCTTGACCTTAGAGTCCCCAGATGTGTCTTCCAGAAGGCTGAGAGTGCAGCATTCTCAGTGACAGCTCCCTGATGTTGGAACTCACTCCCCTTCATTAGTCTGACACAGCCTGAGTTGGCTGACCTTCAGGGCAGTCAACAAAGCTTTATATATTTCCCAAAGTTTATGAGGACTGAGCAAGAGTAAGAGACATGTTGGGAAGGGGTACCGTTTTATTGATACCGTAGTCATTCATTTATTTGAAAGTCTTGTGTATGTGCTTTTTATCACATATATATGCCTCAAATCAGAAGCAAATGCACTATGCAAAGAAAAAAAAATATTGGCATCTTCTCCTTTCTTGTTGCTAGTCCCAGTAACAGCAAGTGATTTGGGTGTCTTCCCTTAGAAGCATACCATAAAAATAATCTTATCTCATGGAATTTTGAGAATGAAGGCTGCATTCTCACCTGCGGTGGCGGCAGCGGGAGGGGCGAGGGAGACGCAGCAGCGCGGAGGAACCGGCGGCTGGGAAAAGAGCCCGTGCAAATGGGGATCTGCTACAGCTTCTCTCGCGCATGTGAGGGCACAAAATCCTGCCCTGACATGCACGAGAGAAGCCGCGGCAGATCCCCGTTCACATCGGCTCTTTTCCCGGTCGCCAGCTCCTTCGCACTGCCGCGTCTCCCTTGCCCCTCCCGCTGCTGCCACCGCCGCCGTAGGTGAGAATGCAACTGAAGATGGCTGTCTGTGCCCTTGGTACTTTGGAACTGAGAACAGCATGGGGCTCTGCTAAACCATGGCTGAGTTGCACTTTTAAGATTAATTCTCTGTCCCCCTTCTTACAACAGCATAACAATGTTGAAATTGCTTAACTCCTAAGAAGTAACTCTGTCTGCTGTTATTCATTGGAAGGGTACAGTAGCTTGATTAAGATTTTCCACTATTTCAAATACAGTCAGCTACTAATGCCGTAGGGTGAAGAGTCAAATTTCAGAAGTTAGTGACTTGCTCAAAATTTCTATATGATCAGTCAGTGAGTTCTTGGCCACCCCTGTTCATTCCTGGTGCTAGAATATTTATAATTGCCTTTACAAGTGCATTGATGCAAAGAGCTAGTTTCTTAAAAATATTGAGACTGTCTTCTAAAAACACATTGGAATTTAAGTCCATGCGGCTATGTGGAATTAGTGTAGTGGTGACTAGCAATTGTTGTTTTTTATGATGAGTAAAGTTGTCTAGAAAAGAATAAATAAGGTAACGATTCTGCAAAAAAATAACATTTGAAGACGTGAACTTTTCAGATTGGATCCTGAAATAATTTGTTCTGAAAAAGCTGCATAACTGGACCATTCCTCTGCATACGTGCTGAACAGAACAATATTTGTTTTAACAATTATGGTCATGATCCACTAACCACTTACTCTGGAGTAGTCCCACTGAAGCCTATTTTTGCACTTTGCGGCTGAGCCCTTATGGATTTCAGTGGGATCACTCCAGAGTAAGTGGTTGGTGGATTGTGGCCTAAAGCATTAAGAAATTCACAATGAGGCACACTCATCATTAATTTGATATGTTTTCTTGTGTGGTTCGTATGGAGTTCTTATATGTTCTATATTCTTCTGAGATTTCTGTGATGAGGAGCTCTGTGTGAGGCATTTGGTGGAAGAGTTTTATCCCTAGTTACTTGTTTTATACTTCGAGTAAAACGGTCTTGATGTCTGTTCCTTTTAGGCTCTTGTCTTGGCTCCTTGCCTAGTCACCAAAGTGCTTTCTATTATTTCCAAAGTTGTTTCCCTTCTTCTTCTTCTTCTTCTTCTTCTTCTTCTTCTTCTTCTTCTTCTTCTTCTTCTTCACATTATATAGTAATATTATATATACTCATTCTTAGACGTGCTCCTGAAACTGGAGTCCTCCAAATATCAGAGCATGAAGTTCTGACTTAATGTGGGTTGATTCAAAATCCTGGTTAGTGATCAAAATGAAAATTCCCAGAAAAGCAGATGGCAATGAATCACATTTCTGGGAGGACAATGGATGGTGAAATTGGGTCATATTTCTGAGAGGAAACCATTGATTCCTATCTGTGCGATGCCTGTTTTCTCATGTTGGAGCTGACCCAGTGGCCACGCTTGTGAATTTTATCCATTTTGAGTTTGGCTCATTTTAGACCTAAAACCATGCAAGATTATTTCCTAACACATTTTCTTGTATGATTTTTTGTTGTGCTAATAATGAGAATCGTATCATTGAAATCAGTTGTGGCTCAAAAGCTTGCATAGTTTCATCAATAGAATTTGGTCCAGTAAAAGAAATAATCTGAACGACTCAATTTCTCTCTCTTACATTTGGGATTGCTATGAGAAACACCCTTTCTCTGTAGTAAAACTCAGATTATCATGTGTACGTGAGTTACACTTAGCTAAGAAACATTGGTTTGGTAGCTAAGTGCGTAAGCAAACAAACGAACAAACCACCAGAAAACACAACAGTCCCAACAGACTGGTAGTTACTTAAAAACCATAGTTGTAGGTAGATGCATACTGTGTTTTCATGCTAACATGTTGCTTTGTCATCCGACAGTACATTCAGTACCATAAGGGGAAGTAAAAAAAGCTAGTCAGCAGCTGATTCAAAACAGTATATTGGCATGTAAATCCTCTCAGTATGGAGAATCTTATATCAGATGGTATGTTTTACCTGGGTCTGGACTAATTGAGGGTGTCACTTTGCACAGTAATAAGAGAGATGAACTACTTTTCACAATATCCCTGTGAAGTAGGTATGATGGCTATTATCTCCTTGTGTAAATAGGGAAGTTCAGGCATGAAGACCAACAGCCCAATCCTCAACCTGCTCCACAAGCTCCATAAGCCCTTTTAAAACAGACCACAGTAGGTGGGGGGATGGGTGTACGGCCACGGTGGGTGGAGGTGGGTGTTTGCCTGTTCCCACAGGCGCACACCCACCTCCACCCACAGAGCATCAGGCATTGGAGCCCATTGCTTCATGCGTGGATGATGGGTGGAGGTGGGTGTAGAGTGGGAGCAAGCATGCATCCCCACCCATCGCCCATGGCATTCACCCACCTGCGTGGAGATGAGTGGGGGCATCTCATGTGAAAAGGGCTATAGACATGAATGGGGGGGTGAAGCTTACACTGACAGAGCAATTTCAGGATCGTAGTCCAAGTATTTAGTCCAAAAGGAATCTCAGTTATGCTAGATTAGAGTCCCTTGCTTCTATTCCATGCAGAGAGCACACCTTTCTCTCATCTATAATCTTATTCCCACACTTGAAAAACCTGTAGGAGTGCTTTTTATGGAGAGCCAAGTGAGGTGATAGATTATAGTCATTAACTCTGCTGCACAACAAACTCCAGCAAGTAACTACAATTCAAGGACTCAGAAGTGTCCTGGTGTACATACAACTTCTTTGTGAGTCCTGGCCAGTCACTCTGGCCAGTCAGCACTCATGGGGAAAGGTCCGCTTCGGCCAGCAGGAGGCAGCACTGAAAGATTCCACTGGGCATGCCCGAAGTAGGACTGCCCCCAGCTTTCCAGTTCTTCTGCTGCCTCAGACCAAGCAGGAGTGCAGCACAGCAGTGCGAGCCGCATTTCTTGGGGGATTTTCGGACCCAGAGCCCCACTGCATCATTGCCTGGGACGCAGCAAATCCGTCCCACTCCTACCTCCCGCCCAGCTGTGTGGGGATGGAGAAACGCTTTTGAGGGCTTACTGGTGGGCACTGCAGCTTGTGTTCACTGTATAGGTATTTTCAAATGCGACGCTAACTGTGGGCGGGAGCAGAGTTTAGCCCAGACCATGGCAGGGCTAACTCCGGGATGTGCACTGAGCTCCCTGCCAGTGCACATCCCGGAGTTAGCCCTGCCATGGTCTGGGGAAGGCAACCCCGGACCGTGGTCACATCACATCTGATGGTCCACTCTACCTAACTCTGCCCATCAGGGAGGAGGCAGGGCCGCATCGAGCGGCGTAGGGGGCAGGGCCATGTGGGCCCACGTCCGCAAATCCCCTGCCCCAGCTGCCAGCATGTTTGTTCGGCGGCCGAGAGTGATCCTGCCCATAGTGAGGGCTGTCACCACAGGCAGGATCAATGCGTGGTGGCTTTAAGAGTTGTCACGTATGAAAATACCCTATATTGGAAATCACTGTGATTGCAGAATTTGCCCATGAAACACAAGGTCCTGGGATCCAGGGCCTCCAGAAAAATCTGATTTCCTGTGGTTACTTATAGATACTTCTGCTCCTGCTGTTCTGTTTTTCAATATATTATATTTCAGGGTGCAATCCCCCTTGTCCATTAAAGTCAATGGCTTAGCTCTAATTGACTTCAATGGTGGAGTGCTCTGTACATTTATAATTCAATGTGGGATTTGTTTTAGAGGGCAAAAAATGTAAGATGCTGCATAGTAAAGTCCTGATAAACAAGTAGACAGCATTTATTTCTCCATTTTTCTTCTCTATACCCAAGAAGAAGTAATTATCTAGATGTAAGATGACCATCATACAGAAGTGTGAGTGCTGTATTGAAAAGCAATGAGAATAGAATATTGGGTATTTACCTGGTGAATTTTCTTTCTGTGTGGGTCCTGGCCGGTCATGCTGGCCAGTCAGCACTCATGGAGAAAGGTCCACTTCAGCCAGCAGGAGGCAGCACTGAAAGATTCCACTGGGCATGTCCGAAGTAGGACCGCCCCCAGCTCCCCAGTCATGACAAACCCTCAGAAACAAGAGAACTGGAACAATAAGAACTACAACAAAGGTCCCTCAACCAGAACAGCAAAATGAGGGAAAAACAAATGATTTAAGCAGCGAATTGAGCCAAATTGATTAAGGATGTACAGCCAGGGTGGGTCGAGTGACCGGCCAGGACCCACAAAGAAAGAAAATTCACCAAGTACCCAATTTTATATTCTCTGTGTGTCCTGGCCGGTCACACTGATCAGTCAGCACTCATGGGGACATACAAAAGCGGTGTCCCTGATTAAGAAAGGGAGGGTGCAGAACGCTTCTTAAATAGGCCCTTACCCTAGAGTACTGCGATCACGCCAACACCCTTTGCAGGACCCTCCTGCCAAACGCAGCCTCAGCAGATTCCAACGTGAGTATTTTGTAGCGCTTCGTAAAGGTGCTCAGGGATGACCATGTTGCCGCTCTGCACACCTCCTCGTAAGAAGCTCTAGCGGCAAAGGCCACCGGTGTGGCCACACTCCTCAAGGAATGCGCTGAGATCTGCTGAGGGGGGAGGTTTGTCCTGAGCCCTATAGGCTTCCGATATGCACGCTGTGACCCATTTGGAGATATTCGTTTGGGGTGCTTTGACTCCAACTCTATAATTTCTTAAATGAATTAATAAGGCTGTGGATTTTCTAAAAGGTGTGGTTCTTTTAAGGGACACCTTTAAAATCCGCCTGACATCCAAAATATGTCATAATTTCTCCTGTGCATGCTTAGGATGAGGACAGAAAGATGGCAGAGAGATTTCTTGAGACCTGTAAAACCTGTTTACTTTAGGGATAAAGGCCTCATCCAATCTGAGGAAGACCGAATCCTATCTAAAAAATGCATATGTTTGGGTCCACTGAAAGTGCTCCTAGTTCAGAGACACGTCTAGCGGATGTGATGCCAGTCAAAAAGGCCAATTTGATAGTCAAATAGTACAAAGAAATGTCCTGGATTGGTTCAAAGGGGGTTTGCAAGAGTGCTTGCAACACTATGTTAAGGTCCCAGGATGGAAAATGATGCACCACTGGAGAAGAGTGGAGCCTGGCGGCTCTGAGAAATTGTTTGATGTGAGGGTGGAGTGATAGCCTCTCCTGAGATTCAGTGCTCAGTGTGTTACTCAATGCCCCCACCTGGCAAGCCAGAGTATTAGGATGAGGCCCTTCTTTAGACCCTCTTGTAGAAACTGCAAGATATTCCTGATACCAAGAGAGCATGGATTGACTGTGCGAGTCTGACACCACTTGGTGAACGTTTCCAGGCATACTAGTAAATACGACGTGTGGATTCTCTTTTATCTGCTATAAGAGTTTTTATCCCTTCCTTTGAGTATCCAAGGCCTTCAGGGATTGCCGCTCAGTCTCCACACTGTCAACTTGAATAGCTGGGGATTGGGGTGACGAACTGGTCCTTGGGTGAAAAGATCCTTGTGTACTGGTAGGACGAGGGGAGGCTTTGTTTGTAGATTCATCAGATCCAAATACCAGGGTCTGCGAGGCCATCCGGGAGTAACCAGTAGGAGTTGCGCTCTTTCTTGTCACAGTTTGGCAACGGTTTTGGATATGAGTGGTGGAAACGCGTACAGGAGTCCCCGATTCCAGGGAGTGCAGAGTGCGTTGCAGTTCATTGCTCTTGGGTGTTTGAACTGAGATAGGAACTTGGGTACCTTGTGATTCTCTCCTGTGGCAAAGAGGTCTATCTCTGGTAGTCCTAATTTTTGAACGATCAAGGAGAAAGCTTTGTTTGATAGGGACCATTCTCCTGAGTCGATCCGCTGCCTGCTAAGCCAGTCAGCATGAACATTGGATTGTCCCTTGATGTGTACTGCTTTTATGGAGAGCACGTTCGACTCTGCCCAGTGGAGGAGACATGTCGCCTCCTTGAACAGTGATTGGGATTTTGCCCTCCCTTGGTTGTTTACATACGCTTGGGCAGTGGTGTTGTCTGTGGGACCAGGATGTGAGAGCCCTGAATCTGGGGTGAGAAGTGAAGCAGTGCGAGTCTGATCGCTTTTAGCTCCAGCCAGTTTATGCTGTTAATCCCCTGCGTAGAGAGCCTTCTCAAATGCCTCTCCCCCCTCCCCCCCCATACAGACTTGCATCTGTTGTCAACACGGTTCTGTTTGAGTCTGAAAGTGGGGTCCCTTGGAACAGTCTGTTGGGTATCTGCCACCACTCCAGGGCCCTTTTTACTTGGTTTGGTACCTGTACTTCAAAGTCCTGTCCCTTGCATATCTGTCTTTGAAATTGACACAGGAGTGTCTGCAGAGGACGAAGATGGAATCTGGACCATGGTATCAAGTGGGTGTATGACACCATCATCCCTAGTAATCTTGTGAGGTGTTTGAGTCCAGAGGTGGGTCATTGGAGTACCTGCTGGAGAAGGGATAAAATCTTTTGATAAAATCTTTTCTCATCTCTGTAGAGGTAAGAAAACACAGTTTAGTTCTGTGTTTATAACAATGCCCAGGTATTCCAGGAAACGCGTGGGTATGAGGTGACTTTTTTCTGTATTTATTACAAATCTGTGCTGTGTCAAGACCATGGTTTGGTTTAGATCCTGTATGGCCTGTTGTTGTGATGGCGATCTGATGAGCAGATCGTTCAAATACAGGTAGATGCTGATGCTCTCTGTTCTGAGTTTGGCAATCAGCACCACAAGGACTGTGGAGAAGGTTTGGGTGCTGATGCCAATCAAAACTGGAAAGCCCAATACTGCCAGTGCTCCTGGTCATAGAGGAAGCAGAGCCACTGTCTGTGACTGGGGCACATTGGGATATGGAGGTATGCCTCCCTGAGGTCGATGGAGGTCAACAGTCTCCTGGGGCAATAGCTCTGCATATGGATCGCTCTGTTTCTATGCAAAAAGGGGGCACTAGTACTGACTGCTGAGGGTCTTGAGATTTAAGACTGCCCGCCAGTCTCCTGAATGCTTTGAGACCAGGAAAATGATGGAGTACTGTCCCTGCATTTTCTGTCCCTCTGGGACAGATTCTATTGCCCCTATTTTGTGAAATCTCCGGATCTCGCTTATCATGGCAGAGTGTTTTTCGGGTTTGAAGATTTTTAGAAAGCGGGAATGAGGTGCTTGATAGAACTCTATGGAGTATCCATAGGCTATCATGTTTAGAACCCATACATCTGAGGTTACCGCCTTCTATAGGTGTGCGAACTCTAGTAGGCATCCCCCTATGCTGACCTCTTGCTTTGGACAGGAGGTAATCTAGTCAGGTGTCTTTGTTTCCAGAGTTCTGTTTCTGGTAGGAGAATTGTTTGCTCTGATTGGGTGTTCTACCTCTGGATGACCACCAGG
>QEPC01013683.1:216163-248574 GCA_003113815.1 Sphenodon punctatus
CTTTTCACATGAGATGCCTCCACCCAGTTTCGCTGGGTGGAGGCATCTGTGTAAACACCACTTGTGGTGGGAGTAGGTGCGTGCATGCTCCCGCGCAACCTCCATCTCCACCCACTCAGGGAGCAACGGACTCCACTGCCGACTGCTCCGTGGGTGGGTGATGGGTGGAGATGGAGGTTGCACGGGAGCATGCACGCACCTAAACCCACTGCAAGTGGTGTTTACCCAGATGCCTCCACCCATCTCCACCCAGAGAAATGCACCCCACCCACTGCAAGTGGTGTTTACACAGACACTTCCACCCATCTCCACCCAGCAAAACTGGGTGGAGGCATCTCATGTGAAGAGGGCCCATGTTGCAGGGCTGCAGTGTTGCCCTGTACCATGTATAGTAAAATGTAACACCCATTTTATCGGTGTCAGAGTGTCTGTGTAAAAAGGGCCATTGTCTGTGGAAGGAGAGGAGATCCGGAGAGAGGCAAATCTCTACCGAGACGGAATTCCATAGTCATGGTGTGGGCACTGAGAAGCAAAGGTTGTGGTGAAAGCTTCCTGTTTGCATCTCTGATGCACGTGGTATTTCCTTGGAGGTTCTGGTTTTTGAATACTTGAATTCTGTCTTGTGGTTTTAAAGTTTCAAAAACCATTGAAGTCTATGGGGGAAAGTGTCTTAATGCCCCGCATGTGCAGAAGAGAGCCACCAGAGGGACTGAGGGTGATTTCAGAAGTGACGGCTCCTGCCACCACCATGGACTTACCCAAGCGGTGGTCGGAGCCATGTCCTGGCTGACTGTCCGGGCTGCTAACATGATGGTAGCTGGGGTGGGGAGACTCACGGCTGCGCAGAGCAGCGCCCCCTCCCCCCTCCGGCTGACAGGCAGCCAATGATTGCCACCGTGGTGCTTGGCCCCCACTGCCACTCCAGACCGTGGTAAGAAAAGTGGGCTTTCAGATGTGAAAGCTTGCTTTACACTGGGTCCAGTCGCCAGATCCCGACTAGGGTGGGGCCTAACCTGGGATGTGACTCAGGAATTTCCCCAAGTCACAGTCCAGCCTAGCGCCCCCCCCGCCAGTCGGGAGCCAGATCATGGCAACATCTGGCCGCTGTCTTTCAGTGTGACGTGGCACCTGGTTTAACCTGCGATAAAGCGGGTTAAAACGTGTCACTGTCATGTTTGAAAACACCCTGAGAGAGGAACACAGATTGCTTGCCTCTACCATACCAAGACTTTCAAAAGGCAGGTTGTTCAGGGACTGAGGTGGGAGATCCCCACTAGGATTATGGCCCCCCAGAAAAAAAGCTGACAATTAATGTTGATGAGCTCACAACCTCAATGTCATCTGAGGGTGAACTGATGGTGGAATCTGATGCAGGGAGAACCCCAGCCACCAGAAAGAATTGAGTTTCTAGCAGCTGTGTGAAAAACCCCACCACACACACATAAAAAATGGTTAAGGTAACCATCTTTCCTTTGGGGATATAGTGTACCTGTGTTTATGTAACAATGTCATCAAGAGTAAAGTTGGAGAGTCACTACCTTGTGAGTTATTGCAAGAGATGTGCAGCCAGGTTAGGAACATACCCCATGCTCTTGCTCATGTGACAAAGAAGTCACATGGTTGGTTAAAAACCAAGAATCGACAGATAAAGTAAAATGGCAAACATTAAGGAAGGGCATAGTGAGTGAGAAACCAGTTTCCAGGGGGCAAGGATGTTTGCATTTCAAAGGAATAGAATACACACACTGTGGGCAAAGTAGCAGGTGAGTATAAACAAGCAGGCTGTCAGTTGTTTACGTATTTCTGTAGTGGATTAAAAAGTCCAGGTCTAAATTAAATCTGTTACTTTTAGTAACATTGTGGATTGCTGTTCCCAGGCTTGTCTTTTAGAGGTTTTGTAAAGGCTCCTTTTTAAGGGCGAGGATTAAGATATCAGAAATGGAATGCTCATTCTGGGATCAGTGACTATCCACAGTAGTATCAGTGCTTTTGTTCATGACCTTTTTTTTTTTTTTTCTGTGCGAGTTTGTTCATTTGCACAAGCATTGATGGGTTTCACCAACACAAATTCCATGGGGCATTTAGTGCACTGAGGGAAACACACAACATTTTTGGATTGATAGGAGTAGGTCTGTTGTATTTTGAAGGTGTTGATTGTAGTGGTGATGTTGGCAAGTTTTACATCGCTGCTCTAGTAGGGTGTAGTTCGAGTCAGGGTGTCCTGAGTGATAGGGACTTTGCTCCTGATAATCCGTTCTGATCAGCTGGGGGTGTTTGAAGGCCAGAATAGAGGACTGTGTACTTACCCAAAGTGAATGGGCTTGCATGGCTTAAATGAGTAGAGAATTTGGACACAGACTTCTTATTTTTGGTAAGAATGCTCCGACTTTGTCTTGGTGCCCACTGCACACTTAATAATGAGTAAGCCCTATTGAAATCCAGGGTAGTTACTCATGTGATAATGTGTTTAGGAATGAAGCAATCTCTTCAGTTAGTGAAACACCTGGTCACCCTACAACATAGATGCAAGGACAACATTTTTTTGTTATCTTAAGGAGTAACCATGCTGTAAAGATTGAAAATCAGTTTTACTCTTTTAAGCTGTGATCCTCAAAGCCGCTGCATAGAAGCCCCATTCAGATGAGTGGTGCTAATGCCGGTGCAGCAGCTTTGAAGATCAAAGCCATACTTTAAAATCTTTTAATTTTTTAATGTTGATTGCAAGCAACATTGCAATCAAGAAATGGTTTTATGTTTATATTAGTTATTTATCTTAGCTATCGGATATTATTTGTTTGTGATACTTTAAACCTTCATGAGGATCACTAGTGTCATTGAACTTTGGGTCTGCTTCAGATAGTCTTATCAAGTCTATTTTTGGCATCTCTGTAGTATGTACAGGGTGTGGTTTAGAACTGATGTTTTATGAGCGAGAGCCTAGGATGGGCATATTTCTCAGGAGGGGAGCGCTTGCTGAGAATTTGGGGTTGGCCAGGTGGGCATTGATCAAACTTTATCCCTCACCACATCATCATGAGTTGTACATATATCGCACTGGCCTAGTGGTTTTGGGGTTTTTTTGTATTTAAATTGGAGCTAATTTTTTCTGCCTTTTCTGTTGAAACAGCTAGGTGCCAAGTGCTGCCATAGGAGTGACACAGAGTTGGTGTAGCCATTTCTGGTTTACCTGTTAAACCAGGAATGGCCGGATCGGGTGCTGGACCAGCCCCTGCAGTTATCAGGGGATGCCCTTCTCATGGTCCCCTGAGTCTTCCAGGGGCCACGCAGGAGAGGGCGTTCTCGGTGGCTGCACCGAGGCGGTGGAACTCCCTTCCGGTGGGGATGCGTCTGACCCTGGACCTTCCCTCCTTTCGTAAAAGCTGTAAGACTTGGCTGTTCCGTCAGGCGTTTGGCGGGGGAGATGGGTAGAGGGTGGGGGAGGAGAGGGATGGAGTGGGATTATATGTTTTTATAATTTTATAGTTTTATAATTGTTGACTTGTGTTGTTGTGAGCCGCCCCGAGCTGCCTGTGGCAGGAGTGGTGGGATATTAAATCTTTTCATAAAATAAATAACTAAATAAAAATCCACCGTATTATGCTACTAGCTATTCTGAGATATTGCCCACAAGAGCACCTACTTGGGGCCAATAACCCACTAAGCTCTTGTTTTCATTCTCACAATCAGGAATTGTAACCAGTCAAGAAGGGGAAATATTGCCTCTCCTAGCAAGCATGAATATTCTGGAGGTTGTTGAGTTGCGGCTGTGCTCGTCGTTCCTCCTGCTTAACAGCCTCTTATAATCTGTTCATGCAGACGGTCCCTCTGCGATGTTTATGGCCAAAAGACAGAGAACTTTGGAAAAAGTAAAAAATACTTGTTTGTGTCAATTCTCCTTCCTTGTAATCCCATTGAGTTGAATTTAGTAATGAGAGTAAATTTAGACCTCTTATGCAGGAATAACATTCCCCACAAATGAAATGGAACTACTACGGCCTCATAATCTCAGTAAGGTTGTTTGTCTGTCTTCAGGAAAGAAGGCGAGAATTTGAGAACAATCTTATAAAGGCTGGCCTGGAACTAGAAACAGAAGACAAAAAGGTAAAAAAAACAAAAAAAAACCATGGGGGGAAAAGCCTTCTGTAAAAATGATGGGGGAGGGGGAAGGTTCCTGAACGGGAAACAAAGAGCTGACTTTTCAGATGACTGGAAAAACTGAGTTGATTTCCTATTCATTATGGCTTTAGTCACCATTTTATAGGCATTGTCTAGCAATTGCTTTATGGACTGACTGACTGATGTTAGATGGCATAAATATGCTAGTGTAGGAGCTGGTTTTGGTGATACTTGTCTTATCAAGAACAGGCCCATAATGCTTTAAGAGGAAATGATTGCATTTTTATTCACTAATAAGGAGGAAATGGTCTCAAAATAACTTGCTGAGCTCATTCACATAGTGAGGCTAAAATAAAAAGGAAGCACTCCCAGTGCAGGACACGCTTCTCACTTATTAACCTTTCCTGGCAAATGAGGCGCTGCCGCCAGTGGACAGTTAAGCCCATCTTGCAGGAAACTGGGAACAGAGTGGGATGCCGGTGCCCTGGGGTGTGGTAGCTTTGGTGCATAGCTTGGTGTTCCTGTTCTGAATCCGGTATATGAAACAGCATGGGGAGACGTTCTCTGAGCTGCACTCCTTGTGCTGCTTGGCCTGGATTCTTCTACCTTTCAAATCCCAGGCCTCTGCTGTATATGCAGTCTCTGGAGGGTTTCCATGGCACCTGGCAAAAAAAACCCAGCATATCCTGTTAGACTGCCAATTGTGGCACTCTGTCCGCTCTCCCTTTCCACCAATCACACACAGTCTTTGCCTCGGGAAAATGTTTATCCTACTAAGAAGAAGTGAGGAAAGTTTTGTACATTGTCTGGCTTTGTTTAATTCTGAAGTAAAACCACAGCGGAGTCTGATGTCAGGTTTATTATCTTTCCTTGGGCAGGAATCTGAAAACGGCAAAACCTATTTTGTGAAGATCCATGCCCCGTGGGAGGTCTTGATCACCTACGCTGAGGTGCTGAACATTAAAGTGCCCATCAAGGAGAATGATATTCCCAGTGTGACAGAGATCCCCTTTGAGTGTATGTTTCAGCCCTTCAGACTGCCCGAGAATGTGATGCACCCAGAACCTGACTATTTCACAGCCCCGTTTAGCAAGCAAAGGCAGGAGCTCTACCTCATTCATGACAAGAACGCCACCTTCTCACAGTCCACGAGAAACAGAATTGTATGTACCTCAATCTATCAATTGTTGCATGCACACAAAATGTAACCGTTTTTGGTGTTAATATAAGAGGTGCTCGTATTGGTTTCATTTGTATACGTCACGGCCTTCTGAAGCAGCCTGCCTAGAGACTGCTGATGGATTGGAGCTTCCGAATGTGTGAGAATCGCAGAACTCCTCGAAGAAGAATGTCTGGTGCTTATATATATATTTCTGGAAACAAGTGGAATTAGTGGAAACTTCGTTGTTGTTGTTGTTTTTTTTTTTTTATCCCATCTAAAATGAGGGAGGTGAAACCTCTGTATCTCTAATGGAGCCTCGTCAGCCCCCTAATTTTACCCTGTTTTACAGCTGCTATAGTGAATTGCCCCTTCCTCTTAAGAGGAATTGAGATGATCTTGCAGGATGCGGTATTAAACTGGGTATTACTGCTCAACTCTGTGTATTTGCATCTTAGGTTTATTACATTTTAACACGGTGCCCATATGGAACAGAAGAAGGGAAGAAGAAGTTTGGTATTAAAAGATTATTAAATAATGGTACCTACACTGCTGCTTACCCTCTTCATGATGTAAGTAAAATAGCTCTCTGTCACTTTGATCTCGTCTGTCCCATACAGTAGTAGATATTAATTATTATTAATTATTATTATTATTATTAACAAACATTTATATAGCGCCAGCAGTGTACCTGGCACTAATGAAAGCCTTTAGCTGAGCTAGATTAGTCTATTGGTCCTTTCTGACATGTCTGCTCCCGCCGCCACCACAGACTGCTCCAGGCGGTGGCAGGAACAGTCACTCCGGCCAGGGCTTGATCTGACTGCCAAACAAATGTTACAGAAGCTGGTAAGAGGGAGGGGAGATGCAGCCCCGGCCCCACGTTGTGTAGAGGCCCCTCCCCCAGCTGACAGGTGGCCACGGTGGTCAATGGTGGCCACGGTGGCCACCATGACACCCGGCTCCCCCCGTCACTAAATACAGCGGACTATCGGACATCTGGTCTGGCGACTGGCTCCTGATCGTGGGAGCTTAGCCCGGGCTGTGACTTGAGAATTTCCTCAAGTCACAGCCCAGGCTAGCCCCCACCACGGTCAGGAGCCAAACTGTGCTAAAATCTAGCAGACACATAAACTGTGCCACCATCATGTCTGAAAACCCTATGATACACAAATCAAAGAGGCACTGGGTGTTTTTAGGCTGCTTTTAGACGAGCGGGTTGCCGTTATGCGACTCGCTCGCACAATATTTCAAAATCACGCGATGCGGGATTACACGAGACGCCCATAGAGGATCACGCGCATGGAAGACGGTTGCACATTATTTGCCGACCGCGAATTAAGTACCTCACAATCGAGGTACTTAATGCGTGTGATCCCCTACGGGCGTCTCGTGTAATCCTGCATCGCTGGATTTTGAAATATCGCGCAAGCGGGTCGCACGACAGCAACCCGCTCATCTAAAAGCAGCCAGCCACACACACTTCTCCTGCATGTTTGCTGTTACATCCTGAACTTTCTGCGTGTCTAAATCACTCACCCAGATCTTAAGCATCTGGCTCTTTGAACGTCTGCGTAGAACTTCTCCCAGAACTTTTGTGTGTAAAAAGTTCTCCTAGTAAACTGCTTTGCTCCAGGCAGCTGTGGTAACTTGGTTTCCATGGCAGCCTGTCACATCTACAGCTGTGGCTACTTTAGGCTGCCTAAGGGCAGTGTTTGTGTAAAGAATGCATCCAGGAACTGCTTCAGATCAGTGTGTGTGTGTGAAAAATGAATCTGGAACTTACTTGTGGACTTGTAAACGGCAGAAGATTGAAAAATCTGGAACTTTAACGTGTGTGTAAAAATGCCCATTTTCACTGCTCCATCGCATAAAGCCCTCTTGTGGCCAATAACGAGTACTGCAAAACCTTTAAATACAGTAGCTTGTGTAGCTCTGTTTTTGTTTTAAAGAGTATTGCAATAATACAAAGAACGTGGATCCAACTCGGTAATCCCTCTTTGCAGCAACTAAAGGGAACTGCAGTACAAAATACTAGCATATTGCAAAAACAAATTCTCCCCTAGAGGCATGTTTGTTTAATGGTTTTGGTGGATGTTTTGTAATCTAATTCTCATGTTTTAAAAATAATTATTTGAGGGTAATTATTATGTCTACTGGAATTTAAAATTTTTCTTGTTTTAATTGCATTGTTTTTTTTGTTTTTTTTAACCATTAATGAATTGCAGGCATTAATGAATCACAAGCATTTACCATTAATGAATCTCCACACTTTAGGAGACCGAATTTTGCAAAATGAAATAATCCCCTGAAAAATGTTACCACCTATTTACTTGCCTACTGATGGTCTGCTTTGTGTCTCACTTTATTTATGCACATGAATGCAGTGCCAATACTGGAAGAAGGCAAGCGATCCAAACTGTGACAGTGAGAGGTACACACTGTACATGGAGTGGGCCAGGTTCTTACGGTTTTACAAGGAGCAGCCTTTGGATCTCATCAGGTAAGCCCTTCACAGTGAAATAGTCACTTTATGTGGCCATGTTTAACTGGTTTTACTGCAGTAATGGATGCCTCCATCCATTTACCGTTTTTTTTTTTTTGTTCTTGTGGATGTGTTCCTTTTCATATATAAGAAAAGCTGACACTAAAAAAGGAAGTGCGCGTTAAGAGGACATAATGTGTGCTTTCACTGAAGACTGACTAAACTCTACACATTAAATCCAAATCAGCTCAGTCTAGAGCCAGAACTGGAAGGTACTGGGTGCACTTAGCCAGATGCAGAAGCAGCCACCCATGGAGCTGTTCCAGGGGCGCACTGCCACCTCCGCCCACTCGCAGCTCCACCTTGGTTGGCTTCAGACGGACCTGGCTGGTTCCCTGGCCTGCGGTCTGCCTGCACGGCATCTCCCGCCACAAGATAGAGTTGTGGGCAATCACCCAGCCCTCTAGGCTGACGCCCACAACTCTATGGCTTTGCCGAGGGCAACAGCCGGCTGAAAATGGAGCTGCAGCACAAGTCCACTGAGCAGACAGACAGCTGTTCCACTTTGGATGGTGCCCTGGGTTGGGCCAGCCTGCTCTGCTGGCAGCAATTGGGGATTTTCTGGAGCGCTGCTGGTGGGGCTGCTCCGAAGTCGCCTGCTCCGCCTGCACTTCTGGCAGGGCCACCTTCAGATGCGGGCCACCCAGGGGGCCGGGGAAGCAGACTGGCATGGCCAGAACCGGATTTGTTCCTTTAGTAACACATTTTGCTGAATTTGTGGGTAAGGATGCTTTTTAAAATGATCGATTTAGAGTAGAGCTGCAACCAGGTGCACAGCAAGTTGGGTGCCTTGTTGAATCTGGGGTGCCCGACTTACCCTGGTTGCATTTGGTCACCAAATGTGATCCAACGGCCTATCCAACTCCCAAGGCTGACTCATCTCCCTGCTGGGCTGCTGCTCCTGAGTTCCAGTCATTGCTTTCTGTTCCCTGCTCCTCCCTGGCCTGTGCGCTGCTCAGCTGAGCTGTGGAGGAGTTTCCCGCTTGACTTTTTCTGAGCGGTGGCAGAGGGGGAAAGTGAAATGGCTCTTCCCACCTGTGTTCAGCCCTCAATGTGTCCCCTATTCCCAGAGGGATCCAAAATGACAGTGAGCACAGGATCCATGGATATGGGTCCCCCTGGGAACAGGGGAACTATTAGGGGAGTGCACGCAGGTGGGAAGAGGCCTCCCACATCCCCTGCTCAGAAAAAGTCAAGTTGGGAAGTCCTCACCTCAACTGAGCAGCGTATGGGCTGGGGAGGAGCAGGGAGCAGTGACCAAGACTGGAGGAGCAGCAGCCCAGCAGTGAGGTGAGTAAGCCTGGGGAGCTGTGGGTGCTGGGATCAGCATCCTGGGACGTCTCAGTAAAACCCACATTTTTGGGCACTGGACCTCTGATGGGAGCCCAGTAGTGCATCAGGTGCCCACTGGGAGTGCCCAAAAATGTGAGTATTACCTGTGAGTAGCAATTGTGTTACCTGCTGCAGCTCCAAGTTAGAGCCTATCCTATTTGTCCCATTGAGTGTATGGAAGGGTACATTACTACATCTGCTTTCATGTAGAAAGGCTCAGACCGCATTGACACCTTCAGCTCTGGGTCGGTCCGTGCATATTTTGGCTCGGGGAGAGAATCCGGAAGCCAAAACGTACGTGTGGTTTGGCCGGTGTGAAAGCCCCCCCCGTTCTGCTTTGCCAGCAATTACCCAGAAGAGTACAGAGCTGGATGCTCTGCACTCTTCTGGGTGTTTGCTGGCAAAGCCAGGGGGGCTTTCGCACCGCCCCACACATGCTTTGACTTCCAGGTTCTCTCCCAGAGCCAAAATATGCGTGAGCCGGCCTGGAACTGAAGGTGTGAATGTGGTCTCAGAGAAGATTCTTAAAACAACTAGTTTCTGCTATGCAAAATGAGGGATTAGTCAATTGTTTCACTAAACAGGAAACGTGTATTGTGCTCATGCAACGTTTATGAGGATGTGTTCTCAGTATCCGCTCTTCTGGATTAAGAATCCTGAGAGAGTCTTAATTCAAGTTTTAACCACAATCATAGCAATTAAAGCATGGTGAAAAGAGGGATTTGTAAAACTTAGCAGAAGTTTGGTTCAACCATGTTAGTTATATTGGAATAATTAACACTGATTGCCAAAGCTCATGAGAACATACTCTAACTCTCATTCATAGTCCCAATTCAGATTTTATTTGTTCAACTGTGGGGAAAATGAAGTCAATGGGTTTCTCAGGATTGACCCTGGGACAAATGAAACTAGAATCTGGCTCTTACTCCTTACTACATTTGGCCTTAGCCAGTTTTGCCTTTTCAGATTTTAACTGTTTGTGGGTTTCTTTTATCCCTTAAACTTGTCATCTATAGGAAATATTATGGAGAGAAAATTGGAATCTATTTTGCCTGGCTGGGTTTCTACACTGAGATGCTGTTCTTTGCAGCTGTTGTTGGCTTAATCTGTTTCTTCTATGGACTGCTTACAATGGATGAAAATATGAGCAGGTTAGTATACTTGCCAAGACTACATCAGCTTACATTAGTCTTTTGATTTTTATTTCCACAAATTGGAAACCGTTCCCTCTAACCCATTGTGCTGTATTACAAGTTGCAGTAATATTACCCTACATCTTTTTCTCTTGGCACACACTAATGAATGACTGAGGCCCTTTTTGTATGGACGTGTTCCTCCCCCCCACCCACGTGGGTGGGGTGTCTGTACAACTTCTGTGGCTCCTGCACTCCACCCATCACCCATGCACAGAACAACAGACGCCAATGGCCGATGCTCCATGCATGGAGAGGGGTGGGGTGGGTGGGCATCTGTGTAACAGGCCACCCATGCACCACCCACCCGCCGCAGCCTCCCCCCCGCACCACCGGCCCATTTGAAAAGGGCCTTCGACATAAAAAACTAAGCACAGAGATCGCTTCTCTTGCCACTTACAGTGCACCAAAACATAGATACTATACAGTAGAATTACATTACGGGGGTCTTCATACATGACGGTGCCAAAGCGCTGCCATGGACTTACCCCCTCCAAAGTGGGGTCGCCAGCACGGCTGGGATCCAGCCAGGCCCCTGAACTAATGTGATGGAGGCCTGACCACTGGGGAGGGTGGAGAGCTGGACGGACATGTGTCCACCTGGCACCGCCCCCACACTGTGCCCACCGGCCCACCCACCCCTCCCTGATGGGCAGCCAGTGATGACTGCAATGGTGCCCGGCCCCCTGACCATTCCAGACTGAGGTAAGTAAAGCAGGTTTTTAAACGTGAAAGCCCGTTTTACTCCCGGTCAGGCAGCGGGATCCCGAACGTGGTGGCAGCTAGCCCAGACTGCGGCTTGGAGAGTTCCCTGAATCACAGCCCAGGCTAGCCACCACCATGGTCATAATCCATCCCATGCTAACGGGCGCAAACTTACGTGATGATGGCTTGCAGAGTAAAGGGCACCAAAGCCGGCCACCATCGCATCTGAACCCCCCCCCTATGAAGTAGGATAGGGAAAGAGGAAACGACAGAGGAATTTAAGAAGTCACGAATTCCAAATTGAAATTTGGCCAGATTGCTGCTAGTGGTAAAGTATCCCATCTCAAAATCCTCACATCCAGACAGTTCCCTAACATAACTCTGGAGACCTGTTTCTATAGTGACACAAGGGAAGCTGCCCATCCTGTAGCAAATGGCTTTTCTTTGGAGGTTTCCCATCCAAATTCTGCCCTTACTGGCCACAGTAACGGGACTCAGCACATCACATGTGAAAGTACAAACAATGTTGCTTGAACAACTGAAGCTTTGTTGTATTACTGAGAAAAATGTTATGTGGCACATCTGAAGAAAATGCAAAAAAACCCTTCTCCTCCTCAGCAAAGAAATCTGTGACCCTGCCATCGGGGGAGAAATCATCATGTGTCCGCTGTGCGACAAGAAGTGCGAGTACTGGAGGCTAAACTCCACATGCATGTCCTCAGAGGTTTGTATCCATTCCCACAGCTGTTTGACTTTTCTTTTGGTGGTTTTTAAACTGTTCTTCCACTGAAATGAAATTCACTTTCACATGTATCTCTGTTGCAGTATTCCCATTTGTTTGACAACGTGGCCACACTTTTTTTTGCAATCTTTATGGGCATCTGGGGTGAGTATATTTTATAGACATGCTTAGCGAATATACTAGATTTAGTTTAAAGTTTGAGGCACTTTAGAGAAACTCCTCTGTTATGTTGCCTGGAATCTAGAAATGTTTATCTGATCAAAGAACTAAATAATATTACATTTTTAGAGGGATTCTACATTTGACAACGTAAACTAGTGCGGTAGTTGCCAACTGGACAATACATTGGGGATCGAAATGGAGACCACCAGATCTTTAAACGTTGACCTATAGAGGCAAGGTTTCATAGATGAGGTGTAACATGCTACATATACCCCATGTTGGTGGGTCTCAACCTCTTTGTAGGCAAGACCCACCAAAGCACTTAAAAAAATTCTAGGACCCATCTTAAAAAAATTTGGGACCAGGATGGGAAGGGTCCTGATCCCATTGGTGGCTGAAGCCCCATGGGAAGCCTGATCCGGTGGCAGTGGAGAATATGAAGTGGTTAAAAGTAGCAAAAAGGCAGGTGCCAGCGAGGTAAGAGAGGTGTAGGAAGCCATACCTCTCCTCCCCATATCCCACCTTTCTGCCCTCCGTGGCATAGGTAACCGTGACAAATGGCAGGAGAGGACACAGCAGAGAATACTTCACAGCTGCACCAGGGCTTGTCTGTGACCTACACAAGACCTTCCTGGGACCCATTGTTACTACCCTATGTACCGTGCACAGCCAAGGGGATTACAGTAACTTTTCATGCAACCTACATATCTTCTACAATAATGCAATGTGATTTAAAAAAAAAACCACAACATTTCCCCAGACTTAATTTTCTGAAGGTCGCTCAAGTCTGTGGGTTTGTTTTTTTAAAAATCCGCTATGTTATTATGAGCATATTTCATGTCCAGAATAAGAGGGGTTTTAACTCAGACTTGCAAGTGATTTAGAATGTTCTCTCTTGTACTCGGCAATAAGTCTCTCGACATCTACCCTTGGAAAACTCAAACAACAGGTTTGTTTTTTCACAATGCCAAACGGAGGCCTATGTAATGATTCTATCCGTACAGTTTAATGTCCACTCGAGGTACAAAGCTCCTGTTCATTCATGCTCTTGCTAATTGTCATAAATATGCTTGTTGCTTCCTCTTATGTTCTGCTACTTGGGTGGCTTAAACATAAGTTTAATGAGATAAATAATGAGATGTAAGTTTAATATGCGAACAACAAACATAATAATTGTAATGGAGAGCCTCCATTTAACACACTTATCTATCAGCCATTGTTTTCATTGAGGTACCAACCTTTGCACCGTCTCTGGGCATTTTCATGCAAGACACTCTGCACCCACTCCCCCCCCCCCCCACTATACTACATGTTACAGGGTACCCATAGGGCAACGCTGCTGCCCTGCAACATGTATAGTGGGTGGAGAGGGTCTTGTGTGAAAACGGCCTGTGACCTTTCAAGAAATTACAGATGCATAAAACCTTTTAACATTTGTGTTCCTCGGTATCATTGTTATTTTTAAGCACATATAGCAGTCTATTTTACATTAACCATAGAATCGCAGAGCTGTTTTGGCTAATCTGCTAAGATGACGTCGTAATTTTTAATGACATTGGCCCTTTTCACACAGACACTCCTAACTGATTGAATGGGTGTTACATTTTATTATACATGTTGCAGGGCTTCAGGTGTGCTCTATGGGTGCCCTGCAACGTGTGTAACACCCATTTAATCAGTATTAGAGTGTCTGTGTGAAAAGGGCCATTGTAAGTTGGAACAGCAAAACCCACCCTGAATATACTAAGTAAAAAGACTGTTTCTTGTGCTTGTGTAACCCACAGATTTTCACCAAGCCAGATAAAGAAATGTAAAATTATGAGAGCTTCACAGTGCTTTAGATCAGTGTGCTTGTTTGGTTGTTTTTTACAAGTTATTTATATACCTTGTTACTCCAATATTATATGTGCCTCTATAACCTACTCTTTCAAAAAGAAACTTCTTAAACCATGTTCTTTCTTGACTATTTGAAAAGCATCAAAGAGCCATGATGAGCTTTTAAGAGCCAAGAGCTTTTAAAAACAGCCTCCCAAAACCAATGCCACATGGAGAAAATTTGGAAAATATTCTACTTAGGAGCAGTTCTACTACTGATCATTTCTGTAGCGCTACTAGGCATCCACAGTGCTTTAAAGTCACAGATTTTTGAAGACAGGTTGCTGCTCAGTGGGCTTACAATCTAAGATGGACAAGGGGGAGGAAAACAAAGGGAGAGACACACACACACACACATGCCCATTTTACAGATAGGGAACTGAGGCCAAGAGGTTGTGACTTGCCCAGGGCCACCCAGTGAGTTCATGGCTAGGGCAGGATGTGAACCCTGGCTTCCCAAATCTACATCCAGCACCTTATCCACTACACCACACTAGTTCTACTTATTGATGGTTATATGCAATATAGTTTTGTAACCAAGGGATTAATCTGAAATTATCTGTTAATTCTATGTAGCTGATTGCATTTAAACAAACTCCTACAACAGAACTTGAGTGTCTTAGCTAGTGAGATAATTAGTCTTTACTACCATGACAATTTTACCTTTCTCTATTAATACTTCAGATTTTCAATGAATATCTAACACTGTATTTTAGCTTCTAAAAGTAGCACTGAATGAACATATGGTAGATAACAATGGGTCCTTTTAGACGGACAGGCTGCCCCGGTGCTGGTCATACCACCCTACTTCACCCCCAGGTGGCCTGTTTGCCTAAAGGCGCACTGCCAGATGTGCAGGTGGAGCAGGCACGAAGCAGGCTCCGAGCAGGCCGACCAAACCCGGGGAACCGGCCCTAAGAGGAGCAGCGGTCCGTCTGATGTTTAGACCCATACTGCTGCTCCGCTGCCAGCTGGCTTTTGCCCTGGGCAACACCATAGCGTTGTGGACACTCTCTAGTGCTCAGCTCTGTGCCGGGGTTGGGGGGCACTGTGCAGATGGGCTGCAGGCCAGGGAACCCGCCAGGTTGGGAGCAGGCAGATGTGGGGCTGCACCCCCAGATCAGGTCCGGGAATGGGCAGCCCCCCATCTGCCTGAAAACACCCAATGTGAGCGATTTACTGTGGGTAGTGAATGCATTTAGCAACATAATACCTTTTCTGTGTTGCTTTATTCTTATTTCTTGACATTTTCCAATTGCAGTTACACTTTTCTTGGAGTTTTGGAAGCGCCGGCAAGCTAGACTTGAATACGAGTGGGATTTAGTTGATTTTGAGGAGGAACAACAGCAGCTCCAATTGAGGCCAGAGTATGAGGCAAAATGTACCCAAAAGAAAAAAAATCCAGTGACTCAGGTAATAAAAAAGTGCTTCTCTTGTAGAACCTATCAGAAAGTGGACATATATTCAGATATTCTGGTGCTGGGGACTATATATGGACCTAAATAAATAACAATAAAAGAATCAGAAAAGTTGCAAGAACGGTGAAATTATTGTCCCAATTTTTTGTTAATGCATTTTTGATGCAAGGTGGTTGTTTTCTCCAACCAGTTCTGTATCTTCCATCAAGCTTCACGTCCTGCAACCCCACTGAAAACAGTGGTTGGAAACGTGGTCCCTTTAAAGCCAATGAAAACATTGCCAATGGCTTTAATAGAGACAGAGTTAGCACATAGGCTGTTTTTAGACAAGCACCTCCCTACCCATTACCCGCTTCCTCACCCATTACTCCTCATCATGCATGTTGCAGGGCTGCATTGTTGCCCTATGCAGCCTTGCAACATGCATGATGGGTGGGTGATTGATGGGTAATGGGTGGGGAGGCACTTGTATAAAAACACCCAGAGTGAGCAGGCAAGAGTAAAATATGACCTATAATGTGTCCACTTCAATGGGTCTTGTATCCGAGTGTCTTGAGAATCAGGCTGTAACTCATGAGACTTTTAAAATGCATGAGGTTTAAAAATGAAAATTGTGCTACAGCATATAGGGAAAAGAAAGGAGAAAGAGAATGGGGGGTGGGGGGAGGGACCCAGTATATGTGGTTTCCTTGATGCAGACATCTTTATAATGAGAACTAAAGTTTTTGCTCTTCACACAACTGTATATTGGATAAATGTAAAATATGGAGAAATGAACAGTCAACAGATGTGTGTTGTCTTCATTGATAAAGAACACTGGAAAGCAGTGGAAAGTACCAGCTAAAGAGGAGGAAGAGTCTCTGCTCCATAGAGATAGTGAATACTATTCTGCCTTTGTGGTTTCCTTGTGTTGAAATGTTTTCTTTGTCCTTAAAGAAATGGTGAATGCTAGATGGTCTGATACAGCTCCAGCCCAGGGCAGAAACTGGAGTGTCCCTTTTTTTTTTTTCTGCACAAAACTTTACTTTCTTTTCATCAGGATGATGTCTGAATTACAGAAAGTAATGATGAATGATAAAATATCAAACAAATAATTTCCTTACACGTGCATCTTGCAAATTTGCAAATAACCTACTTTGCAGAGTAGCTCCATTGAAGCCATGCAGGCTTCCTTTTTACTTTCTGCAAAGCAGCCATCAGATGCATCTCATCTTGATCAGAAGAAAGAATGCTTTGTGCTAACTCAAAACAAAAAAAAGGAAAAAAAGAAAAGGAAAAAAGGGAGACTCTAGTCTCTGCTCTGGGCTGGACCTGTATCCGCATATTCACCATTTGCTTTGTCACAAGGAAATCCCAAAGCCAGGCTGCAGGGTGTCCGTGCTGCTGGTCTGGAGTAAGTGGTTTGTGGCCTAAGGGCACTGGAGCCCACACGGCTTCAACGGGGCTACTCTTGAGGATCCTATGGTTTGTGGATTGTGCCTATGGTGGTTCACTTTTCTTGATATCTAAACTACCTAATATAGGTAAAAACATGTACGACTGGTGGGACTACTCTCCAGGCCGCCCCAGAACAGAAAATTGCAGGCAACATGGCCCGGGTCAGGTCACGGCACCGAAGTGACATGCCTGTGACCAGGGAGCCATCCTGCCGCACGGCCTGGGTAGGACCAGGAACAGAACAAACATGCAAGTAGGCGGCCCTGCTTTGGTCCACTTTGGCCTGCTGTGACCTGGTCGGGCATGCCTTAGCCTGGGCTGTGACTTTGGAGATATGCTGAGGTCACAGCCTGGGCTAGCCGCCAACATGGCCCGGGGCAATCCCGAGCCAACATCTGGCGGCACCTGTACACACGTGCAGGTGTGTCCCAGGCCACAGCAGGTCAAGATCACATCTGTTTTTATCCTTACCTTATATGGTGGAGAGCACTGCTGAGGCTTGAGACCTAAAAGACTAAAGTTTCATTTGTGATCCAACTAGAAGTCATGTGCACGTTAGCAATTACTGTTTCATTAGCAAAATTTTATCTGCAAGACTACAAAAGATTATTGGAATTTCATTCCACTATAGCATCTGTCACCTTAAAATGGACTGCTTTAGACATATCTGTGTACCTGGAATTAGTTTTTTTCACAAAACATGAAAAGAGCACATTATACAAAAGGGAATTATTAATTTAGCGACACCTAGCAAGATGGAAACTGACCAACACCTGGCTCTTTATGCCTCCATAATCCTTGAGATAATGCTGTTCTCTCTCTCCCCCAATTGTTTTCTTTTTCTTTTCTTTTTCATATATGCTGTGGCACTATTTTCAATTTTAAACCTCATGCATTTTAAAACCCCCATGAGTTACAGCCTAATTCTTAAAATACTCTGACACAAGACCCATGGAAGTGAATAGGAGTTTCCCTAGCGGAGTGTTTTGAGAATGGGAACTTAGCTGCCTCTTGGGAAAGTACAGCATGAGTGCGTGAGCACAAAGGTGTGAGTGTAGCTGGGTGGAGATATTTTTAAAATTTATTTATTTATTTATTAAACCACACTCTCCTGCTTTTAAAACCCCCATGAGTTACAGCTTAATTCTTAAAATACTCTGAGACAAGACCCATTGAAGTGGATAGGGGTTTCCCTAGCAGAGCGCTTTGAGAAGGGGAACTTAGCTGCCTCTTGGGGAAAGGTGTGGTGGTAGCTGGGTGGAGATATTTTATTTATTTGTTTATTTATTTATTTATTAAACCACACCCTCTTGCGACAGCAACCCAGGGTGGCTCATAACAATAATTAAACCACATAAATTCACAGCTTAAAAAAAAAACCAAAGTGGAGCTAAAACCCTACACACACACACACACACACACACCAACCCCCATATTATTACCAGGTAGCTCAAGAAAACAATTTCAGGCAGGTAATTGTTTCTTGTTACTGGGTCAAACTAGTTGGAAAGGAATCGATGCCTCTTTAATATCTGGCTGGTCTGTGACTGACTGCTACCCCCTGGGATGGCTATGCAGAACCCAGAGAGCAGCTGAAGCATTACAGTTCTGCTCCATCGAGGAGAAGCCATGGTAAAGTCATTTAGATGACTCCCCATTCACGATCTAAGCTGATCCTTGACACTGTAAGTTATTAGTTGAAATCGCCAGGGTTGGGAAAGAAGGTTGCAGCACTCAGATAATATCAAAACCTTAGGCTGTGGCTATTTCCACATCTTGCACCAGCCACTTGATTCCCGTGCGTGCGTATGCCACATCTATGTATACTGAGTCTGCTATACCACAGGGGAAAAAAATGAAGCAGCAATCCCAGATTTTGGTCTACATGTAGCTGGACCTGGTTTCAGGGCTGCTAGAGGGGCTGTTCTGCACCTAAACTATCAGCTGTGTGGTGGAGAGCAGGACTGTCTCACTGAAGCACTATGGATGGCAGGAGGGACTGTCTCTAGCTGTGTACATCTGGGAGCACTCTGCTGATAACAGTCAAAACAAGGGAGAACCTGGAGCTGGTGCCATCAGAGCAGTCATGGGGTGCAGCATGTCTGTGCTCCCACTATTAAATTCTGCTCTTCATGCCCTTGCTGCTGGCATGAAGAATGCATGGAAACTGCCTGTATTTATAGCCATGTATTTATGGCTATATTAAGCTCCCTGTATTTATAGCAAATTTGGAGCAGTTGCCCTGGTGCCATTTTACTGGGGAGAAGATTCCGTCCCTTGAAGCACCATGAAGACCACTGATGCAGCTCAATTAACTGTTCTTGTGGAGAAAACTAGAAGACAGCTTTAAGTGTATCTTGTCTTGTCTCAGACATATTGAATACAGCATTACGGGACTGAAGAGATCAATTCACAGTTGTTTGGGGGTTTTAAGTGTAAATCGACAGTTGTCATTAAAAGGTCAATTACTTTGTAATCCTTTTATGTCAAAGAATTTGTTATCTTTAGGGATTTTCTGGGGCTTTGTGATGCAGGCTTTTGTAACATTCCTTGTTAATTCTAGGCCAGAGGGAGGGGAGGGGTGGAAAAGCTATAGCCACACTGCAGCTTAATTTTCTTTCTGTATTATACATTAGATAATGAAAGCGTGAAGGAACAGTGGCTTTAAAGAGATTAATTCTGGAGACTGAAAAGAGAACATGGCTACACTTCATTGAATTTGCTGTGTACTAAGACTAGAGATTTTTCCATTGTAAAACTTTTCTCTCATCATTGCTAGCAATGATTCAGACTTTTGCTAGGCGCTGGGACTGATATGTGCTAGGCCTGGGAGATGCACTCTTCACCTTGTTTGCTATTTCTGCAGCTTTAGGATTGCCTTAGTCAGCGATAAAGTTCTTCCCTAGATCCTGGTAGATCATATTCTGTTCTCACAGAGGTTGTGTGGTTGCATATATCATAGCACTTGCTTATATTGCTCTTAAAAATTATAGCCATATCTGTACTGCCCCGCCCCCCAACACTGGCTTCTGTTGGTTTTTGTAATTTTGAAAATGCTCTTTTATTGTTTACTATCACTAAATATATGCCACGTTCCAGGACTGTCCAGATTTATTAATTGACAAAAGAATGCAACTAAAAATCACTTTTGAGAATCAGGTCTCTTACCCACAAAAGTGAAGTGTTGTACCAAGCAATTAAAAATTAAACTGCATTTGGTGGGCTATCTGGTATCTGGCTGGCTGAAGAACGCTGTCTGAATAAAAGCCCAAATGAAATGATCAATAGTGCATGATTGACACAAGGGGTAAATTCTATTCTCCACTACACTGTATACCATTGTAACTGAATTTGGCCCTGTATGTGTGATTATGGGTAACTTCAGACATGCATGGCCCGGAGGCCCAACACGCTGAACCCCGGACCGGGATCCGTCTCAAATCCTGGTCAGTGATGAAGCTCGCTGTCCTTTAGACATGCTGGCTTCCATCACGCTGGGGAATCTCAGAGTGGGCGGGCCGTGCGGCGCAATGTGTGGATGCACGACCCCAGTCACCCGCCCTCGGGAAGACAGGCGGGTGCAGCAGCCAATGCAGCCGCTGCACCCGATCCCATACCATAGTCGGGGCCCATCACGGATCATGGTCAAGCTAACCCCGGTTCTGGGGATGGGTCCGACACCATCCTCAGAACCATGGTTAGCTTTGACCCCTGCCAGACATTCACTGTGGTGAGCATCTGGCGGGGCTCAAACAGATGTGCATGGGATCACAGCCACCACCTGAATCCACTGTGATTCAGGGTGGTTGACTGTGATCTCGTCATGTCTGAAATTGCTCTGTCTAACAGAAATGAAATAATTACAGTTAAATACCAAGGATAAAATACTATTTTAGAAAAAAACAACAAAGGGTATTTTCAGACATGATGGGCCTGGAGGCTGAGCTCCATCTCTCTCAGATCCCGGTCCGTGATGAAGCTGGCCGTCCTTCAGATGTGCCGGCTCCATCACTGTGGGGAATCGGGGAGGGGGCGGGGCTGCATGGTGCGACGCGCCCCGCACTCCCTCAGCTGCCCGCCCTCAGGGAGACAGGTGTGGCCGCTGTTCCCGATCACGGTCGGGGCCACGATCCGGGATGGGCCAAAGGTAACACACATTACCTTTGGCCCATCCCAGATCGTGGCCAATCTAACCACAGTTCTCGACCTCTGGCTGGCCGGAGGTTGAGAACCGTGATCAAGCTTGATCCCGACCTGGGGTTCACCATGGTGAACATCTGCCCGGAGCCGAACAGACGTTCCCAGAAATGCCACCACCACCACCACAGGGAATCCACTGAGGTTCCCTGTGGTGAAAGGCGTTTTCGTAATATCTGAAATTACCCAAAGTATCTACTTTACATTGATATTTATATTTTATCTGTTTAAAATAAAGAGAGAGAGAGAGAGACCCAGTGACCAGGCATAGAAACCTGCTCTCCGGCAAGGCGGGGGAAGGTGGGGAAGGGGTTCTACTCCCTGCTGGCTGGCTGATATGTGAGCAGTAGGAGAGCCCTGCCTGCAGTGCTGAGTTCAAGTTCTGCAACTTGGTTTTAGTACTACAGTTAGAGTGTGTGTGTGTGTGGGGGGGGGGTGAACTCTCCTGTTCCCCCAATTAAATGATCAGGAGGGATTAGGACATACCTGTTTGTAGAGCTGAGGAAACCCTGGACTGCGTACTTCCTGCTGGCCATCTGATAGGGAAGGGATAGGTTCTAGGTAGGCTTCAGCTCACCACTGCAGGTGGCTAGAAAAAAATTTCTTGAGCTCCTTAAAGTTTACTTGCAAATGGCAACCTAGCAAGTGTGTTTTTGAGCCTAGTCTATATCATGTCATTATTGTTTCATATTTGTATTGTGCCTTGAGACCCAGACAGAGATTAGATCCTACTGTGACATGTTTAGTTGATGTGTAACAATGAAGAGACAGAGGAGTCGATTCTGTCCTCTGTGCGCATGCCGTGTGCAAACCCCACAGACCCCGTGCACATCCCTGCTATGGGGAGTATACCATCTGTACATTAACTGGGGGGGGGGGGGGGGGAAGGATTAGGATTGACCCCACAATCAAAACAACCATTAATATCAGTTATTGTCTCATTAAATTCTCTTCAGTTCCTAAATGACCAGTTGTTAAACCATCTGATTTTAGAAATTAGAACCACTTGCTAGAAGGAAGACTTTAAAAGAACATGGGAAACTAGTCTTGTGCTATATGGCAATAGTGTTTTGGGTAAGATCTAGCAGCACGATCCTGCAGCTTAGATTGTCAACTAATAAAATTAACCATTTCCCCATTGGGGAAAACGTGATTTGAAGGAGAGGAAAATGCTTTGTGACTGCGTGGCACAATTTAGTACATCCAAGTACCTGCTTGTTATAATACAGCTTGATGTGAAAAATATAGAAACCTGTGTTGAAGTTTTGGCCTAGGAACTGTATTCAGCTGCCCCGGCTCTCCGGAAGACCTCTCCTGAACACAAGACCACAAGCTGATAATTGGGGAAAGCAAACACAGCCGGTCTTCAGGCCCTCACATATTTGCAAAGGTTTAACTATTGTCCCCAATTATTGGCATTGTTGTTTTTATTATTCATATGATCCCTTTCATTCTCGACTTCTTTGCTACCCTGTGCAAAAATGTGCCATATAAATTCTTCGGGGTTAAAGATAATTTTTCTAGAATGTGTTTGCCTTCCCACAGCTGTTGAGGGCTTTGTGTGTTGCTTGGTGTAAGAATACGACCGTGGATTGTGAACTGTGCTGTGCTTGCTTTATTGTTTCAGGAGATGGAGCCTTATTTGCCTCTAACTAGCCAGGCTGTACGGTTCTGCTTCTCAGGAATGACAGTGTTGTTCTGGGTGAGCATCTTTTTGAATCCTCACTTTAACACCTATTACAAGTCTCTGACGATCACTAACCATTACTGTAACACTGTTTGCTCTGGATTTCATTTTATCATGTGTTGTGTTTGCCATAGAGTCCCTTGATTGATATTATCCTGCATGTTTCCTACCGTCATGCAAAGTACACTTCAAGTTACATGGAAAAGTTAAGGATCTTGGATGTATAATAATGATATAGTGTTAATTTATCAAATTTTAGCCTGGGTCACACCCCAGTGTAATATCATTGTCTAAAGATTGACCAGGTTTTTGAAATCTCTCAGTACCTGCAATGGGAGTGTATTTTTAAAAGACCCAGGGTGCTAAACAATTTTGAGAATCCAGTAATAGAGGACACAATGGGAGTTGCTGAATAGTTAGTACTACTAAGGCCCTTTTTATACGAGGCTGGCCCACTCATGCCCACACAGATCCGCTGTGTAGGCATAAGTGGATGCTGCCTGTGTGACTGCCACGGCAGGTGGGTGGGCGGGGCTGTGCGCTCCTGCAATACACCTATCTCTACTCACCTCCACCCATGGAACAATTGTCCAGAACAGCGATCGCTCCATGCATGGAGGTGGATGGAGATGGGGGTGTGTGTGTGTACTGCCACCCCCGCACCGGTGCGCACACCTATCCCCCCCAGCACGGTGGCTGGTTTGAAAAGGGCCTAAGTCTTACTGGATTAAAAAAAAAAAATTGGATACGCTCTTAGAGAATAGGTCCATAAATGTCTAGTGGGTCAGGGAATGTAACCTCTGACTGCCAGGGGCTGGGATTGAATAGCTGAAAATGCATCACTCTTTTATGGTCTGTCATGCTCTTTTCTGAAACAACCGAAACTGGCCATTAGCAGAGACCGTATGCTTTTATGCTCTTCTTTTGGTGCCAAAACAGGAGCTCTGACCTTTCAAAAGATCGAACCTTGATTTTGAGTCACAGACAACTTGGAAACTAGGCCCTAATCCTTTTTTTAAAAAAAAAATTATTTTTTTTAAAAAATCTGACTCTACATTTTCAAAACAGAAAAACGTAAGGATTGTTGTGATTTTAAGTGAAAAGGAATGTAGTCATTAAGATGTGGTGCCCCTTTAACATCTGTACCTATGTAGTGAATTTGCAGAGGGTAATAACTTGATGATCTAGTTGGCCCTTCCTAAGTGTTTTGCAACCCCTGTGTTTATCACGCATATTTGGTGGACTATGTGCAGTATACAGCACACATTGCAGCATAAACCATTTCAAGAGCTGGCTTTCCTTTTTGCCATAGTTAGGCCCCTGTGGCCAAGCAAACTCTCAGTTTGGCTCCTTAATTGCCCGGACTTATGAAGTTCTATCACTTTCATGGTGCATAGTCTTTTCCTAGTCTTTCCTAGGATGATTGCCAGCCAGAGTGCTCTGTCCAGAGTCTACTAAAGTGCTCCTTCTCAAGCAGAACTTTCTCTCTTCCTTGAGGTCTGCACTCCCTGCAACACACCCTTGCTCTGATTCTGGCTCCCTTTGTGAACTCTTAATCCTCCCTTGTACACTCCATCTGAAAGCGACTATCCACATTCCACTCCTTCTGGACCTTATCCTGCAAGGACTTGCAGCAAAGACAGCGCTGTATAGGTCAGGGCTGTCCAACGTCTTGACTACCACACAGGCCATGTCGACTCATAGCAATTTCCTGGCAGGCCAGATTGTACAAAAATCTGCCATCATATGGCCAGTGTACAATATTTCTACAGTGTGGGGGTAGTCAAATCCTGTTCAAACTTATCAACACGAACCTTTCGAGTTACGCATGCAGTGTTTGAACTGTTATTGCATGACATCACTCAGGAAATTTATATTTTACTTAGAAAATACCGATATTTAATAAAATCAGATTTGAAGGCAGCAGGCCGTATGGAATCCTGCCCTTGGGCCTCCTGTTGCACAGCTCTGCTATAAGTGATTGCCAGGGCATCTGTTACAGTGTACTTTGAATGTCAGTGCTGTTGAACTCTTATGCATAATGAGTGCAGCAAAATAAATAAGCTAAAGCATGACCCTATGGACTACAAGTATATGCAGCTGTGATGGGATGTTTAAATATTCACTAAACTTCTCTCCTTTCCTTAGATCTCTCTGATAATAGCCAGTATGATAGCTGTGATCATTTACCGCCTTGCAGTCTATGCTGCCTTTGCCAGCCTCATGAAGAATACAAAGACTCTGCAGCCTATCCAAGGATTACTTACCCCGCAACTAGCAACTTCAGTCACCGCATCATGCCTAAACTTTGTCATCATCATGTTGTTGAATTTTTTATACGAGAGGATAGCCATCTGGATCACAGATATGGGTAGGCATCTCACATGAAGACAAACCAGGCAGGAATACAGTCTGCCCCTAAATCGCACAGGCTAAACTTCAGTAGCATTCAGGATCAAAATTTGTTTTTATGGCCCCCAATGCTGCTTTCCTTGCTCAGAGACAACCCTCATTTTGCTCAAACCTACGAACTGTAGGCGTGTAATGAGTCTTTGTAATGATGACCCTATAACTGTGGTCATCGTAAGCAAAATAAGCAGTTCCATTTCTTCCACCTAAATAAATGGTTTGATCTTATATATTTGTTTTATATTGTCTGCCTACACTCAAGCTATCCCTGACAAAGGCAATTTCTGGATTACCAACATCTAGCTAAAATAACACTATAATTACTGATTTTAACAGGGTTTCAATTGGAGAACGGATTAAGATTTTAAATGTGTTTCTAAATATGAAGAACTGTTTTTCTACGATGATCTTTGAAGCAGGACACAAGCGTGCCAGTTAGTCAGTCATTGTCCGTAGAATAATTATACTCTTGCATCTTTCTCTATCACATAAGAGAGCAGGGAACTCACCACATGCACATTGTCCTTTACCTATGAACTCCACAATTCAAAAGGGTATGATGGGGATAGGGGTAAATTGTAAGCTCCCCTGGGGCAGGGGCCTGTCTCTAATTAAGGATTGTACAATTAAAGATTGTACATTGATGACACTACATAAACACTTAATAACAATAAATGAGTGGGCATACGATTGTACTATTTTCTCATAGCCACAGCAAAAGGGGATTTCTGCAGTAAAGTTTTTGTAACTGAGTATGCTACCAAAGCGTCGGGGAATGATGCTGATGATAAGAGCCACATGAACATCCTGTGCAGTCTGCATTGGGTTGTGGGGGTTACGTGTTTGGATCAGCATCAAGGGATTTGAAAGCAGATCTTCTTCCCCAGAAGATTTTCCTAGAATGACTGGGCTCATTATACAAAGAGTATTTTGCAGAAATTTTTTATTAAAAAGCCAAAATGTCACTTGCTCCGTATGTTTACTTGTAAAGCCAGCGCAAAAACATTTAGATGACCTTTTATCTCTACATCTAAAATGCCTCCAAATCAAATGTCAGTGACAATCAATCTGCGGTGACTGTGCAAGTAAGGCATACTTTAGGTCTGTATGCTTTAATATTCTTGGCCCATCCACACTTCTTGCAATCAGAGGGAGTTTGACTAGTCACTTCAAATATGAGTAAGCCTGGACTATAAAGTCAAAATCTAGGTTTCTCATTCTTCTAAGGTAACCTCAGCTGACCCAGTGTTTTATCATCTAGGTCTTAACTCTTGTTTGTCTTTCTGTCCAATTTTAGTAAAACAAGAACAAATAGTCTACTTCTTAAACACTCATTGTTTTAACAAGAAAATGATCCCTATTTAACTTCTTGTGTTAACTTCAATAGAAATCTTGTTGAATTTTACTTAAACAGGAATGAAGGCTAGAAGAATCCTATTATTTCTATGTGTATGTCTGCACATTAATGTGAAAGACCTAATTCCATGTCTACGAAATGCCATTGACCTCTGAATTAGCTCACACTGTTTGTAATGATCAGCTACATTCAGAAATACTCACTTCACTTTTTTGAGGTTGCTGCCCTCTGCTGGGAGAAGTGTAATATGTAATCTGTGGCTGTACGAGCTTTAAGGGAAGACAGTAAAGCTTTCGGACTCTTGTCTTCCATTAAAGCTATGACAGGCTCAGAAGACTGCATTTCTCTCAAGGAGAAGTCTGTTCTGATTGCTCAGTCCTGAATTGTTTGTCCATATCCTGCTCTCAGACCTCTTTTCTAGAAACATGTGAGGGAGCTGTTCAAGACAAGCAGTTGTGAATTTTACATGCTTTCATGGTACAAAGGAATTTAAAGCCTCTTCATTTTTGTTTTCCAGAAATCCCAAGAACTCATCTTGAGTATGAGAACAGACTCACCATGAAGATGTTCCTATTTCAGTTTGTCAACTACTACTCGTCCTGTTTCTATGTGGCTTTTTTCAAGGGAAAATTTGTTGGGCAACCAGCCGCATACACACGCATGTTTTATCACTGGAGAAATGAAGAGGTGCGCATTAATTCTGAGCCAGTCATGAGGGTGGCGTACCTAATAACTACATTGTGCCATGAGCTCAGCACCAGCGGCAACCCCTTTGCATTGTACTAGAGGGATGGTCACACTGCTCTCAAACAGTCCTGGGTGGAGGGGAGGAGGAGAGAGCATTGTTGCTGGTGCCAGTTAGAGCAATCCTATTACTGCTCTAAAACTAGTATTCTGTCTAAATTTAATTTAAATAAATAAAATAAACCAGCCCGAGTTAGGGAGGTGATGGAAGGTCATCTATGGACTTCTCCTCCCTTTTCAGTCTGAGTGGAGCTCTCTCTCTCACACACACACACACACACACACACACACACACACACACACATGCACGCACACGCACAAGAATTATGCTGGGTATCTAAAAAGTATGAGGAACAGAGACAGGGAATCATGTTTTGAGAAACCAGGCAAGTTACAGATCTCTAGATTTCCTTTCCCCATGCCCATGATTATTGTGACTCATGACGCATATGCTTATGGAATCTAGCACTATCTTTGGCTCTCTGAATAGTGTATATGCTCCTAAGGGCACATAGGAGGCAGATGCAGTTTATATAAAACAATCTAAACATGTAGTCAGTACAAGTAGCTATGATCAACGGGGCATACCCACTGCACCCTGAGTATCAAGGTTAGTATCAAAGAGGAAGATGTGGAATACTTTGCTAGACACAAGACACATTTAAAAGTTTAGGGACCAAATTTTGTTTTTTGATGTTTTTGTAGCACTCCTACTCATAATATATGCTGCAGCTGAAATCAATATTTGGTTCTAAACAAAGCATGTAGGACAGGAGAAGAATGAGGAGAACAAAGGGAAACTTGATGGTTGTAGTTAGACTTTTCGGAATCTCCAGTTCTTATGATGACCCTAAGGAGGGTTGGCAATTTTAATAATTGGTATTTCTGGTAAACCACAGATGCCGGATTGTTAAATAAGTGAATGGGCATATTCACTTACAAATATTCAGATTCTGGATTTGGGTATCCTGGGGTAAGAAGAGAATTTTGTATGCATCATATTAGACTCAGGAGAGATCACAGGCACTTCTCTAAGAAAATTTTGGTATATTCTTTCTGCCCCATCCAATTCTGCACAGATCAAATATAAGGACTTTGAGCAGTTATCACTTTAAAGTGGTGTGGTTTCAGTCATGAAGTGTTCAGTCTAGAACATTCCTAAAAACCAAAACTGCATACAGAGTTCAGTTTCTTCTGATAGTCTTCTTGAAGGTGAGTTCTTAGTGAAAATGCAAATAAGTAATTTCTGGAGTTTTCTTTCTTTCTCTTGAGCCTGTATTGTATTATTATGGAAGTCAGTTGTTTTTTTCCTTCTTTTCCAACAGTGTGATCCTTCAGGCTGCCTGATAGAACTCACAACACAGCTCACCATAGTCATGGCTGGCAAACAGATTTGGGGAAACATACAAGAGGCCGTTCTACCGTAAGTGATGTTTTGCAGTGAGCCACTCAATTTTCAGATGAGTGAAATAAACAGAAAGTGCTGCTTATGCCCACCCTATCTCCCTGATCAAGTTTTAAGGCTAGGTGCATAAACCACAAAAACAGGGTACATAAAATTAGGTCGGTTAACACTCTTGCTGCCTTCTCTTATAAGCCATGGATGTAATAGGAATGAAAGATGGCTTCCTTTGGGGAAAGGGGGGCTTTGCAATCAAGTGTTACTAATTTATATATCTGTGTGTGTGTATGTATATATGTATGTGTGTGTATATGTGTGTGTGTATATATATGTATATAATGTGTGTGTATGTGTGTGTATATTTGTACCTATCTTTCTCTAATAATGAGTCTTTTTTTCTACAATCCTCTACCCCTCAACCACATTGTTCCTGTTTCCCCAAACACACAGCTGGATTTGGAATTGGTGGGGACGTCGGAAAGCCAGAAGTAATCCAGAAAATTTATACAGTCGCTGGGAGCAGGATCATGACCTGCAGACTTTTGGAGGCTTAGGGTTGTTCTATGAGTATCTGGAAATGGGTAAGCTAAAAATACAGTTTTGAAATTAGGCTATTGATAAGTTACATAAACAGAGGTAAACACTTGTGTGTTGAGATACTGGCATGTAGCGACCAGATCTTGAGTCAGCTAAGGCCTTCAGGGGAAAAAAAGAAAGAAATGGTACTTTGAAATGAGCAGTCCATTCAGATCTCCAGTTTAAGGGAATTGCAAGTCACGGAAACTTGCAAAAATGCTAAAGTAAACAAGGAGTTCATCTGAAATACTGGGTAAGACAGATCCAAAAATAAAGGCTTAAAACAACTAACTCCCAAGATACTTTTCTATCCTTAATTGATGAGTTCTAGAATGGACTTGTGCTGCTCTACATGCCTTCTCAAGGTGGAGGGCCTGGCCTGATTTGCTGCCACTGCCAAATTTTGGCCTGCTGATTTGTTTATTGGTGTGAGACTGACTACTGCCTGCTCTTTCACTGCCTGGTTGCTCTCAGCATTGTCCATGAAACGCCCCCATTCTAAGGCCAGGAATCCATGTTCACTGCATTTTCCAACACAGATTCCTGCACTGTCCCCCCATTCCAATGGCTAATGTATGTATAAATCTATTGAGGGAGTCGGGGGGTTTTCCAGAAGAAAACATTTTGACCTTCTGGAGAAATTTTTTCAAAGCTCCTAGCAGGTACTGTTGTTCCCACCCATCAGCTCTTTGACTCTGCCACAAAGCTGATAGGCAGGAGCAATGGCGTCTTCATCCCCAACCTGCAATAGAAGCCCCAGCCTATGGTGCGCAGAAGCCGAAGTTTGAAGCATCCACTGTGGGCAGGCAGGTGTGGGGCTACTGCCAGTGGGAAGCAGCAGTGCCCTCCCCTCCCACTAGCATTGCAAGCCCCAGTGCTAGGCTTGGGGAGAGGGGAGGTGGTGGGCAGGAAATCTGTTGCTGTGTGGAAGTATGTCTCAGAGGATTTTTGTTCATGTTAGCAGAGCTGATTTAGCAAATTTCCCTACAGCAATATGCAATATGTGCTTCTTCTTTTTTGTATAGATGGATGATCTATTTATCTGGAGCATTATTGTGTATTGCAGATTCTACACCTGTTTGTAGACGTATCTTTCACTGATGTTTGTGGGAATTGTGAGGGCAGAAAAAGCACTAAAAGTGCACTGCAGATACAAAATCCACAGTGGGTGTTTTCAGAGAGATACAGAGACAGCCTGCCATGGAGCTGCTCGGGGGGTATACCCCCATGTCCACCTGGTTCAAGCCCTGCCTGGGTTGGGACCCAGCAGGTTCCCCGACCTGCAGTCTGCCTGCACAGTGTGCTACACACACACACACACACACACACACACTCAGTGTACCATAGAGTTGCGGACAATCATCCTATGTTCTGGGCACCCACAACTCTATGTTGTTACCCAGGGCAATGACTGACTGGCTGGAAGCAAAGCAGCAGCATGGGTCCATGCACCAGATGGACAACTGCTCGACTTCAGGCTGGTGTCCCGGGTTTGGCTAGCCCACTCCACTGGCAGAGCTCCAGGATATTCTGGAGTGCTGTCGGTGGGGCTGCCCCAGAGCAGGCACAGCCAGCGCCACTTCAGCATCTGGCAGGGCGCCTATAGACACTCAGACGGGTCACCCAGGGGTGAGGCAGGCTGGCTTGGCCAGGACCCGGGCAGCCCGTCTGTCTGAAAATGCCAAGTGGGGTTCAGTGAGACTTTTGCTTTAAAATCCATTGTTTTTCAGGTCTGTAGTTTGTGTACTGATGCCACATCAGCCAGCAGAGGGCTCCTGAGCTAGCTAACAAGCATGGTTTCTAAAGTAATGCCAGTGTGCCTGGTGAATCGTACCGGTTTACAAAGAAAATAAAATCAGAAACTAGATTCACAGTAAATTCAGACAACAGCGAAAAACTGAATATGTCAACTATTTGGTGCTTGTTGTAAGACAGGGTTTCAAAAAAAAAATTCGAATTTCATTTTGGGTTAAATTTTGCATGCCTTTCTTGTTGTCTAGGGTCACAGGGCTATATTTGTCAAATATCGCTTAGGATTATGATCCCATCTGTAGGTAGCATCCCATCCCACAGTTTGGAAACTTCTGTTCTAAGCTGTTTCTATTTTGGGTGGTGAGGCTTTCAGATTTTGTATGTCTCCAGTTATTGGGATGTGGGCAGCAGCTTTGAAAGCAAAAATGTAATACAGTAGCTGTTGATCACAGTAGAGACTTAATTAGGTGTCCTTCCTCCTTAACCAGAACAGAACTAGTCTTGCCCCATGCTTCTGAAGGCATTTAGTGCTATTGAAGAGGCTGTTTTTGGTCTAAGGTGCATGTAAAAACTGAAGTCTCAACCAATTGATCTCGTAACAGATCTCTAGCTATAACAACTAGACTGCGTGTACTTTAGGTGAATATGCTCTCTCTCTCTTGATTTCCTGTTCCTCTATTATTGCATGTACAATAATAATAGAGGAGCAAAGAAAGCTGGTGTTCTTGAAATGGCTGTCAAATTCTAAATAAGAGATTACTTTAATTTGGTAGTGGCCAATGTGAACATTTGAGTATATGACAAGCATTTTTCCTCCATTTATTTTAAGACTTGCAAGGACTGTAGGGTATAAACTTGTATGCCTGTTGTAAATATACTGTCAAACACCCATGAACATAGGAAAATGGGGAAGGGGAAAATACAGCTAAAAAGGACAAATGCTCAAGGTTTTCGTACTTGGTAATAAGTTGATGTTAATTAGAAGCTGAAAGGGATTGACCTGTAAAGCAGTTTTATGAATTGGAAACAGGAAGGCTAGTAAGGAGAGCCGTACAATCGTCAAGGTCAGGTTAATCAGTCTGAAGCGCTTTTCGTGTTCAATCTAGTATGTATCTCTGAACTGCTGAGCCCTGAAAGCAGAGATTCACAAACTGGGTTGGGTTTCCAGTTGGGGTTGTATCAGCTGTGCATGGGGCAGTGATCCCGGCTGTTTCAATATACCATTCCAGTCTTAGTTGCTTTCTCAGATCATGGGAACTCTCAAAATAAGGTCTCACGGGCAAAAAACTTTGGAACCACTACCATGAAGTATTTCCTTCTCTCTGTTTCACTCACAGAATAGTTCAGGTGATATCTTTTCATCTGTTCTGACTTATTGCATGCCCAAAGAAGGTTCTGGCGTGGACTCATAGTTTGCATACTCTCACCAATGAAGTTGATCAGGTAAAAGATACCATCTGAACCACTTTGGGTGAAAACAGACATGACGCTAACCACCCTTGGTGGTCATTTATGCATGTTTCAGGGCTGCATAGGGCACCAATACAGCCCTGCAACATGCATAAATGACCACCAAGGGTGGTTAAAGGGTGGTTAGCGTCAT
>QEPC01013683.1:254844-274574 GCA_003113815.1 Sphenodon punctatus
CCCGGCCCCTCCCACTTTCCCCGCCGGGATCCCCCCGGCACGTCTGTTGGGCCGTGCAGGGGTGACCCCGGCGGGGAACGAAGACGTTGCTTCCGGTACGGGGCCAAAGGGCCCCGTAACGTCTGAAAATACCCGTTCAGGGGCCTTTGGCCCCGCGGGGGGGTTGAGCGTGGTTCACTGTGGTTCAGCGTGATCTCGTCACGTCTGAAATCACCCCCTATTATCTTCCAGGCCCAATTCAAGGTGCTGGTAATGACCTATGTAGCCCTAAACGGCCGGGGCCTGGCTTACCTGCGGGACCGCCTCAGGCCCCGGATTTCATTGCGGCCTCTGCGGTCAGCCAGGGGCACCCGACTTGAAGTCCCCGAAGTTTCCTGGGTGGCGCCGATGGGGAAGGCATTCTCAGTGCTCGCTCCTAGGCTGTGGAACTCCCTCCTGACGGAGGCCCGCCTGGCCCCAGATCTCCCCTCTTTCTGAAGACAGTGTAAGAGCTGGCTGTTCTGCTTGGACTTTGGAGAGGGAGATGGGTGGGGTGGCTGGGGGGCAGGGAGTTTTGCCCTTTTAGTTTATTTTTAGTATTTAATGTTTTAATAATATTTTATGTGTATGTTTTTTCTTATGTTTTATTTGTGCATGTTGTAAGCCGCCCCAAGCTGCTCTGTGAGCAGGAGGGGGGTGGGGTAGAAGAACAGTAAATAAATAAATAAAATAAAATAAAATAAATAAATAAAACCAGAGTTCCCCTCTACCTCCTGGTCCAAGTACTGCACACTTAGCCATTACATCACGCTGGCTGATAGTTCCCATCTTGTTTCAAATATATTCAATGTGCAGAATTTAAGCTGTATCAGTTAGTTTTGGTTGAATAATTATATTACATGATTTTATTTCTGTTCACATAATGCCGGTAGTTCTCATATTTGACACCGTGACCCCATTTTGAGACTTAAATATAATTCTTTGATATCAGACGGAAACAAAGACATACAAAATATATCAAATATAAATCAGGATCGCAGCCCCATCTGAAGATGCTGAAATATTGGGGTGTTGTCCCACAGTTTGGGAACCTCTGCATTAAACAATACCTCTGCTATAAACTAGTCTTGCTATACACAGCTTAATTCAAGCATCCCCTAAGACAATTTGTATTCCAGGTATAAATTTAAAAGCATGCATATTCCCCACAATCCTCTGCGGCTGTGAATGAGTAAATGTGAGCTAGAAACCACTTACAAGAGCCAGCCTCCTTCCTGCCAAAGAGAGCAGAACATTAAGAGGAAGATCAAAAGGTTTCTTAAATGACAGCTGTATTTGTATGTAAATGTCACCGAGCTTGTAATCTGTCTGGGCTTGAATGTGGCATTTCACCTTTACATTTATTTCTATCTAACAGGTACAGAGACTATCGATATCCACCAGACCATGGGAAGAAATATTTACATACAATGCAGTTCTGGCACATCCTTGCTGCCAAAATGGCGTTTATAATTATTATGGAGGTATGTCCCACTCCTGTCTCCTGAAATAAATACTTTATAGATTTTGTGCATAATTATTCTTTGTTTTTATAGTAAAAGGAATTGCTGATACTACAAAGTATTTCCTTGCATCAGTTCGAAAAAGTGTCTGACATACATAATAAAGACACACAGTTGTTTCTAGGGGAGGCTAAAGGGGTGGGACAGAGGCCTACATAGGCAATGCATCAGACACCCTGGCTGCCAAGAGGACCCCACCTTCAGCCTCCTCCTGCCCTTTAAAAACGGTCTACCCTGCCTGGTGCAGGCACCACAGAAAGGTGCCCTTTGACATGGATAATGGCACGCTGGGAAATGCCTGAAACTGCTTTAATGAAAGTTGGGGTTTGGGAATTGTAGAGCTGCAGGGATTTTGGTATTACCATATCCCTCTGGGGGGGACTCCTCTGGGTGAAAGAGTGGCGGGGTTTTTTTGTTTTTTGTTTGTTTTTGTAGACAGTATCGCTTTATTTATACTGTTTAAAGTTATTTCTATTGTGCTATTGTGTTTTAAAAATTAATTATTTAATTATGTAATATTATTATTGATAATAATAATAATTAATAAAGTCCAGAATGTAAAGTCCTTGCCTCATTCTCTCTCCATCTTTACGCAAGGTAAACTCTGGACTATAACTAAATACCCTTTTAGGCATATACAAATGAAACCAGGCTGTCAACCTTCCTCTGTACACAATACCCATTGATTTCAGTGGGAATGCTGCATGACAGAAGTCTGTCGGATTGGTCTGTAAAAGTAGTGGGCAAGGGATTATATACAAATACAGTGGGCACAAGGGCTATTATGGCAGGCATTGCAGGGGTTTCAGGCTTCTAGGCGCGTAGCCATAGCAGTCCCTGTAGTGATCCACTTGGTTTCCACAAGCCGAATTAGACCAGCATGTTGGTAGGAGCCCTCCTAGACATTCTACTTCTTCCTGAGCGAGTTAGTTTTTGAAACTCGTCGGAATTCTTCAGGATCATGGTTGCAAGGTCTCTTTATCTTTATATGTGTACCTTTTCTGAAATACAGAGTAAGACAGGATTTTTTAGGGCATTATAGTGCAGGCCAGATTGAAGTATATTTTTAACGAAGAGAGAAATTTCCCACTTTGTATTAGACCAGGTAGATATATCATCACTTTGTCGTTTCTTCTTCTTTGCAGCATGTCGTGTTCATAGTCAAATTCTTTGTGGCCTGGTTGATTCCTGATGTTCCATCTGAGGTGAAAGCCAAAATAAAGCGTGAGAAATACTTAACCCAAAAAATTGTGCACGAATATGAACTCAACCAACTTAAGCAGAAGCTGTGTGAAGGCAGAACTTATGAAGACATGGAAAGGGAAGTCATTGCCACAAAAGGGAGAGTGGAGTTATCAGAGGCTATGTAGCGCAAGGAAAAGCCATCGAATGGTGGATTTTAGCCTGTGAAACTCTGGTTCTCATTTATCTGCAATTTGCTCAGTATGCAGGATGCTGAAAGCCATATGATTGTTTTACCCCTTTGCTGTCAGTCCACAAATATTAAATACTCTGGTTCAGAGAAGTTGTTTGGTCTAGCAGATAGGGTGCTGGCTGGGGATTCAGCAGACCTGGGTTCAGTTCCCAGCCATAGCACTCATGTGACCTTGGGCAAAGCACTTCTTTTTCATTGCCATGTTGTTTTTAGATGGTGAGCTCTTTGGGAGCGCAGCTGTTTTATTATGTGTTTTATAATGCCTAGCAAAGTAAGGCACCACCACTCCAACAATACAAACAAGTATAATTAGATTTTCTTAAATTACTCAGCTTGCCTGCGCTGATTCTTAGACTAGAAATATAGTCTTCCTAGGTCTGAATAATGGTTTCATTTGCTTGAAAATCAATATACTACTTAGGAAATCTCTAATATCATAACTGAAATACTTAGCACTTGAAGCAGAATGATTGTTTTGGACATCCAGAATATGCCATATATGGTATGCACCTTTTAATGCATCTTTAGGGCAATTTTTTTTAAAAAATACAGACACCTAATTCTATGTTGGGAGAGGTTTTTAAGGATCAGATCACGCACGCTAGTAAATAAAAAACAGAATTGTCTGATTCATTTTTACTTCTTATCGGGTAAAGGCTTTCCTCAAACTGTAGCTTAGAGATGGAAACCATGTGAAATAACCTTGTTCCAGTATTTTTGGCACGTTTTGATGTTTTAGCTCAAAATCAAAATTCAGAGAGAAAGGAAATTATGTTTATTTCTTACCCCTGATGAATGTGATTAGGGGGATAAATCTGTCTTGAAGTTCAAAGGGGGGTAGACCTTTGTATGGTGTTAGCTTTGGGAATGACAGCAAAGGACTAAGGGTGAAAACAGACATGATGCTAACCACACTTTAACCACCCTTGGTGGTTATTTATGCATGTTGCAGGGTTGTATTAGTGCCCTATGCAGCCCTGCAACATGCATAAATGACCACCAAGGGTGGTAAAAGGGTGGTTAGCGTCATGTCTGTTTTCCCCCTAAAACTGTGTGTCTGCAGGACTGTGAATTTAAAGCTGAATGAGGTGAAGCAGGACCGCCATACTGGTTCATCCCTATATGCCTTTGTGTTTGTATGTGAAATGGTTATGTGTTCCTACTATTTAAAGAATGCGAGGTTATGTATATTTATGTAGCTATTGCCCCATTCTAAGGTTCCTTGATTTTTTTAAAAATTTTGCCAAGGAGAAACCTTTCCTATTTTGTTCTGGGGCAATTTTGCAACTTTATGAAGTATTTTCAGTGTTGACTCTTTGCGTAAATTTGCTATAAGCTGCTATAATCTGGTTATGTAATTTTAAATAATTCTTTTACCTTTATGGTTTTACTACATTTTTATATACATATCAACTCTTTAATGCTGCTTAGTGCCTTGTTTATATGCAAAAGATGTGACAATGCTAGTAGTGTAAATTATATGGAATCATGTGTCTTAAAAGTGAGCTTGCAGGCCTTGTAAAATTATGAGCTTATACACAGAAATGCACAATGGTGGCTGATCAAGAATGAAAAAAGATGGCTGCCTTTGGACACTTCAATTTGTTAGTCCTATGCAATCCAGAAGGGAGGAAAACATGATTGGTAACTGAAGAAACAGTGTCATTGTGGAATTCTGCCACTGAAGGGTGCTAGAGAGACGTATGAAATTTTAATGTATTTGCACTTTGAAAGTCACCAGATGTGATTGCAAGTATTGAAACGAAAATGCTGTTCTGCATGTCGGCTAGAGAGCTCGTTTACTAAATCCACACGTTTCAGGTTCCAGCGGTTTTAGCAGAGCAATTTGATACAGTGAGAATAATATTTTAAAATGTTGGCGAGCAACCTGCCTACCAGAAGAAAGTTCTAAACCTGCATCTGAAGTATAGAACTAACATTATTGGTGGAATTTTTTTGCGTTAAAGGTTGAAATCCTGACTCCATTGAAATCCATGGCAAAAGTTCCATTGATTTCAGTGGAGCCAGGATTTCATCCAACATATCTACCCCTAATGAGCAACACTTGATTCTGCTACTAACCAGGAAGACTAAGTCGATGAACACCTCTCTCCCATCTTATGAGATTGAGTCTGCTAGGAGGCTCTGCTCAGGGCTTTGCACTTTGAGGGTGCCAGTTCTACAGCTGGGTGATCATGCCCAGTTATGTATGGGATAGAACTGGTGCTCTGTCTCTAGATGACACAGTAACCATCGGGCATGAGGCTGCACGCCTTAGAGACAGGCTCCAGCTGAGACAGCAGAACTTCATACCGAACTGCGCACGCTTCCCAGGCCTGGAAGGCTCTGGAACGGGGATCAAACAGCCCAATTGCATGCACTCCACACTGGCGGTGGGTGTGTGGAGGGCTAACTTGTTCTACACTAGTGCTGAGGGATCCAGCTAGCCACTCAGTGTAGTGGCAACTCCTCCCTTCATCCAATTCCCCACTTTGCTGGCTCAAGCAGGTAGAGTGAGTTTTAAGAGTAGGGTGATGATCAACACTCTCCTCCAAGCCATTCTGGGAATTCATTTCTCAGCTTCCCTTCCGTCTTGGGAACCAGAATCGTTCTGGACTCTAGTATCACCAGTTCTACATAGGTATTAGTCTTTATGATGAGCTCAGATTACTCTGTCACCTTCATGTAACTCGTTCATTGTAGATGTGCATGTGTAATGAAGATAACCTACCCAGTAGCGTAACGTGCAATAACCAAAGATACCTTACAAGACCCTAATTCTGCCTACACCACCAAAGCATAGTATACATTACAAGAACTCTGCTGCTTTGTTGCCAGCACTCTGCAAATTAAGTGGAGAATGTGCCATATTCCTATGATTTTAATCTTTAAATTATTTTATCACGTTAAAGCAACTAGTTAAATGCAAAGTGTACAGAGTAGTAAGGTGGAGGGTGACAAAATGGTAACACTGTCACAATTCTATACCAAAGGCCTGTTTGAAGTAAAATAGAAGAATCAAAACCTCCATAGCAGATTCAAGAGTGGCAGTTTCCTCCTGTATTAGTAATTTTAAAATGGCCTAGCTTGCCACACTTTAAAAGTTCCCAGTTGTGCAGTTGTACTGGCTGATGTATCTTAAACTGCAAGTGGGAGAGAGAAAAACGACAAAAGTTAGAGTAATGTGCAACACTGATGTGCAGATACAATAGACAGCCAGACATTTAATTCAACATAGTTTCTTTGTTCTAACCCATTCCCTGAGTGCACTTGTAATATACACATTTTATACCTGATAGAATCAGTTTTTGATATGTACAAAAGTTCTACTTAAAAGAGAGCAAACAGTTATGTTATCAGTCGCTAAAGTCACAGGAGAAGGTGAGTCTAACCTGTCCCATGCTATCGTTATTTGCTCTTGCTGGCTTAGTATTATTTTCTTATCTGTATCTTTATTTATCAGCACATAACTACTGCTATATGGCAGGGGTGAGCAAAGTTTCCTAATCCTGAGAGCTGCATCCATTTACCACAACGAGGCCAAAGAGCGATATGTGGCTCTAGAGCAGTTTGCCCACTTCTGCTCTATGCGGATTTCTTTTCCTGAAAAGAACTAAAAAGTGGCAGAAAAGCAAAAACTTAAATCTGAAAGTATTAAATTTCTTTAAATTGGGGAAGGGTGTTGGTACTATTGACTATCTGTTCTTTATGCTGAAAATCAATACTGAACGTACACAATACACTGTATGCAAGTGCCCTTTAACCCAAAGTGAAGCTAGGTTTGTGATTGCAGTTACTGTAACTATAGGCAAGAGTTGATTGCTGCAACACAATTAGTACAACATGAACAAGATAAACTGCCGTTCAGATTTCAAAATGAAATAGTGTCAGGGATTTTTTTTCTCCAATTTTTGATATTTGATACTAGACAAAGAATGATCATGTCTAAACATAAGTAAATAACCCCTAAGTAGGAGTGCTACTAGAAAACACTAGCTGGTTTTTTTCCCCCCAGCAAATTTTTATTATTGTGCTTTTAAATTTATTTTTTAAATGTACATTGTTCAATAACGTTGCCAATTTCATCATGAGAAAAACTTGGTTAAAGATGAGAGGCAAAAGGAGAGATATGTATCGGTTGTTGTCCTGGTTCCAGCTTGTTCTGTAATGTAAGCAGATTGGTATTTATGACTGCTAAGTTTCTGGTATTTATGACTGCGATACACTAATGCTGGGATAACTTTTTTTTTAAACGTTGCATTCGACTAGCCATTATGTACATATGAGGTTCAAAATGTGTTGGCGAATAAAGCAATGATTATTTTTTAACTGCACTGTTATCTGAATGTGTTCAGCCCATTTGGTACAATTCAGAGACTGTCTGTCTCAAAGGCTGTGGCCCCAACCCAATGCCTCATGGATCCTTTTTTTAATCCACTGGTCCTACTGCTTAGTTAACAAATATGATGATATTATCATAGCAATATTTGTATCTAGATTCAACAAAAATAAAAAACATCAGTTTGTGCCTTTGGAGATTTAAGTAGGAACTGGCATATTCCTCGGGGGTGGGGGGAGGAAATGGTGAGGAAAAGAATTGGAGAGGTCCTTTTGCACACTTGAAAAACCTCTTGTAAAACCACATGGGGTAACAACCGTGACCATGGCCTGCTTTGACCCATGGGGCCACCTTCACATTTGTTCAGGGCCATCCAGATGTTCGGCCCAGAGTTTCCCAAGGTGTGGTGGCAGCTAGCCTGGGCTGACTCCGTCATGCGGGGGAGGCGGGCTGCTGGGCACAGTGAGGGGGTGGGGCCAGTCGCACATTTGTGCAGCTCCCTGCAGCCCCCTGGGCCCAGCTGCATGGACATTTGTTCCACGGACAGACCTGATCCTGACCAGGTGTCCAGATCAGCTCGTGACAGCGGCTCTCTGCTGTCACGTGTGTTAATACCCAATGTAAAGCCATTACTGCATCTTCATGATGATTCGACAGGTGTTAGGTATGCACGTAGCAAATGATCCCCTTGACTGAAATAGCAGATTTGCATCCCATCCAGGAGTTGATTCTGACCCTGAATCCCCTTTGCATTTACTAATCCCTTGAACAGTAACAAGATGGGGAATGCTGTTGCACTTCTAGAGTGGCTTTTTCGTAGGGCACGTAAACAGGACTACACTAAAGAAGGCTCCTTGCTTCAGCCAAGGTGCCTTTCCCTTTAGTTATTAGAACAGTCTCTCTTCCCCTGCTGAACTCAGTAATAACTGGATGCAATTTCCTCGCTGTTTTAGTCTCTCTCGCATACTATCAGCAGCAGCAGAACTGCCCTATTGTTGTTGTGTTGTTTTTTTAAAAAAAAACCACTTCCAAATAATGGAAATGTGTTCTACTGCTCAACCACTCTTGTGATCATAAAACGTATCCTAATATTTAATCAATCAAAATCTTCCTTTCTGTAACTAAAGCCTCTTGCTGCTTTTCCTATCATCAGTGTTCATGGTGGACACAACTGCAATGCAAATCCTAAAGCATTGATGTAAAGCTGTAGGAAATTAGTTCACTATTAAATCCAGTCACCAGATGAATACTTTGGAAGGTGCCTATTATCAATACTCCTCAGCCACAAATAGTGGTTCTTCCTTCTCGGTGAGAAATCACTTGAACTAAAATGTGAATTAAATGAGTTCAGTTATTTTGGTTGACAGAAAAAACAGCACGGCAGCAGATAACTGAGAAACAGCACCATTTTCTGCGAGACTGCTAACTGACCTTGACTTGCCCTTTTGTATTCAAACATTCACATCTGTTGCTAAACAGAGCTCTGCCTTTCTTTCACTGGCCAAACTCCCTGTGTCGGAAAAGAAATAGAAACATACAGCTATGTTCTTAAATGTAGAAAATCTGCTGAGTAAATGTGAACAGGGATAGTTTACCATTAAACTCATGTGAATTTAAATATATAGTTTATAATTTGAAGTGGACCACTGCTGGCAGCAGGATAGAAGAAACAATTGTCTGATCTGGCGCGATTCCTACGTTTCCATCCATTTGTGGCATGCTCTCCACTCAGGAGGCCTTGGTCCCATTTTTACACTCTGCTGTATCCAGGTTAATCACAATGAACTCTCTGGGGTCTATAGTGAAGTCTATGGGGTTACTTCAGATTTAGGCTGGAGAAAATCAGATCAGAACCAGGCTCAGGATCCCTAGCTCAGCTGATATATCTGAAAAGCTGTGAAATCAATAACAGGGCAATTAAAGTAATGGGTGACCAATTACAGACAGAGATCAGCCATGTTTCTTCTAATGAGAACTGCAAATCCAATTTACTACAAACGTAGCTGGAGATTTACATTCGACAGGGTCTGAGTCTGTTCATGTTGCTTCTTTTATCAGCCATTTCCACCTCCCTTCTAGACAAAGGTCTCTGTAACTGGGCATTACTTTGATCTTTTGTTGCTTATCCCTAATCAGTTCTCATCTGCCCTGTCAGGTCGCCTTTCCATCTCCTGCAGTTGCTTTTTATTCCATCTGTAATCCCTTGGGATATCAACTCCTTGAACCAACTTTTGTCTTTCTCCCTCACACTCTGGCTGGCAAAATGGTCACTTCTTTTCTTTACATGTATTCATGTGTGTGTCAATTGCGAGTAACTTCAGTGCAGCTCGTGGAACAGTGTGATGAGAGAAGAATCTGGTCAGTATTTATACTAGTAAAAAAACCACACTTCTTTCTCTGGGAACTATCTCCTCTCTCAGGTAAAAGAAATCTCCCTTTTCAAAATAAAACCACTGGATCCAATGCTAACTTCACACTGATGTAAATTTAGAACAGCCCAATGTGTGGTTTAACTAAAGGCTTGTCTCCATTAAGCTCTGGTTTAAACCCTCTTAACTTGGTACAAAGATGCCTGTATTCACACACAATTTTCTCTTCTATTGATTTGACTCTCTTAAACCATTTTAGCATGGACTCAGCTCTGCAAATGATTTTTGTCTAAACTGACAGTTTAAATTGGTTTGAGCATGTGTGTAGATACTGGATTTCTTATACCAGCTTAAGAGGACTGCTCTGATGAGACACTGGGAAAACTGACCAAGGGTATTTTCAGACGTTACGGGCGGCCGGTTCACCACAGTGAACCACCAGGGGGGGCGAACAGCGCAACCACGCCCGGGGGTTGGAAAACGACCCAAACAGACGTGCCGGGAACGGGACCACGGCCCGGAACCGGGCCGCACCATCGCGGCCCGTGGCAGCACAACAGACGTGCAGCCGAACCCCCGGCGGGCGCTAAACCCCCACAAGGCACCGGGCAGGGGCGGGACACAGACATGGCCGACTGAGGGCAAACGAAGCCACAAGGCACACAAGGGAACGCCCACACAAGGGAAACGGGAAGGGAGGGGGGAAGAGCGAGAACAGGCTGACAGCCGGCTCACACAGCGGTCCCGCAGCGGGGCACAATGCACGGCCACACGCCCCCGCACACACACACACACACACACACACACACACCAGGGAAAGGCCGGGAAGGGGGGAAGGGGCGCCCGGAACACCCCACCCGGAACACCGGCAGGGAGGGGGGGGCACCACCACGGGGCAAGGCACAGACAGCAGCAACCCCCACCCCCACACCACCCCAGTCCAGTCCAGTCCAAGGAGGTGCCCCCACAGGAACAGAGGCAGTCTCGGGGGGGGGGGGCGGACCCCCGGAGCAAGGCACGTTGGGGGCCCCCAAAGCACAGCGAGGCCGGCGGAGGGGCGCCAGGAGGAGGAGGAAGGGGGCCCCACAGTCAAAGGCTGGCACAGGCAGGGCAGCCGGGTCCAGCGGTGCTCCTCCGCAGCACCAGCGACGCTCAGGCAGCACCCACGGAGTCACGGGGATGGAGGGGGCCCAGGACCACGGCCAGGGGCAGCAGCAAGCAGCGAGGCGGGCGGGAGCTCACCGAGGTGGGGTCCGCAGGTCGGGAGCGGCCAGCGGGGACCAGGGCCCCCCCCCGGGCCGGGGCGGGAGCCCACACGGGGGCACCACGCCGGGGGGGGCAGGCCAGCGACGCGGGGCTCACGGGCCGCTGCCGGGGGCCCCGCTGGCCCCAGGGCCCGGGTGGCCCGCCCGGTGGACCAGGTGGGGCCAGTGCAGCATGCCCCGGCGGTACCCCTGCAAGGACATGTAGTGGGCGATCAGGTAGTAGGCCTCGAAGGGATCGGGCATGGTGAGGGCCAGCTGCACATCCACACGCGCCCACACCGCCAACAGGGATGACATCTCCACCGCGGAGGGCTCCGGCACACAGCAGGCAGCAGAAGGGGGCCACGGAAGATGCCCCAGCTCCAGAAGCCGCTGGAACGCCGCCCCACGGGTGCGCTGGTACCCACGGGCCCCGTGAACACAGGAGAAGTAGCTCACGGCCAAGGCAGGGCCACCCTCGGCCAGGCACTCCGAGTAGGCGCCCAGACCACACACCACCAGCGCTGACACGGTCTCCGAGGCGCTCCAGGGCACATGGGCGCACAGCACCTCCGGGATGCGCCCCTCGGGGAAACGAGCCAGCCCCAGGGCCTCCGCATGCAGCCGGCAATCACGGGCGCTCACCACATGGCCAAAGTAACGGAGCCCGGAGCTCAGGCTCTCGTAGGCACCTGCACGGCTCCCCGGCCCGGCCAGGAGCAGCTGCACGGCAGGGGTGTGCCACAGGTCGCACAGAGACATGGTCTCGCGGAAGGCCCAGATATGGGGGGCCCCTTGGGGGCCGGACAGCGGGAGCCCCATGGATGGGCAGCCAGCCATGGTCCAGCACAACAGGGAATGGGACACGGAGCCCGGAGGGCACACAGACTGCCCAGGGCCGGGAGAGGCTCGGCCCGGCCCCCGGGACAGGGAACACGGGCCCGCACCGCAACATTGTAGCACAACAGAGCGAGGCGTGGGGTGCGGGCCCGGCACAGCTGCAGAGAACAACAGCGAGCTCTCTGTCTGCCTAATCGCACCTTCAAGGCCATCCCGCTACAAACAGCGAGGGGAGGGGGCCCGGGGTGCTGGGGGCGGGAGCAGCCGGAACGCACCGGCACAGGGCGCGCGCAGGCCCGCGAGGCCGACCCCCGGGCGGAGCCACCAGCACCGGGCCGCCATAAGCGCTCCCAGCCCCCACCGGGGCCCCAGCACCATGGAGCGCGATAGGGCAGGTGGGAACTGGATGTTCCTCGCGCTCGCGGCTGAGTGGCACCGTGACCACACTGAGCAGCTGTGCCTCCTGACCGAGAGGGTGCACCTGGCCGTCCGCCTGCGCTATGTCCTGGCCCTGCGGGCTGGCGTGCGCCTCCGGGGCCAGCAGGCCCGCAGGAGAGTCCGTGCCCGGCTCAGGGCTCGGCGCCGGGCCTGGGGGGCGTGGCTGGCCGCCTGCCGGAGCCTCACCCGGCCCGCTGCGCTCCGAGGGGCCGCGAGGCGGTTCCGCTGGGCAACGCAGACCCTCCGCCGGGCAGCGCTGCTGGCTATGCCCATAGCGCGGAGCCTATGGGTCACGGAGCGGCCCCAGGCCTGGTGGGAGCGGGCCCAGGCCCACTGGGGGGAGGCCGAGTGGGGGTCCCACTTCCGGATGGGCAAGGCCACCCTGCTGCGCCTAGCGGAGCTCCTCACGCCCTGGCTGGAGCGGCAGCACACCTCCATGCGGGAGCCCATCCCCATGGTCCAGCGGGTGGCCATAGGGGTCTGGGCCCTCGCAACGCCCGACTCCTGCCGCTCCGTGTCCCAGCACTTCGGGGTGGGGCTCAGCACGGTCGCCTGCATCGTGCGGGATGTGTGCGAGGCTGTGGAGGGCGTGCTCCTCGACAGGACCATCCAGCTCCTGGACCAGGGCGCTGTGATGGCTGGCTTCGCGGCCGGGGGCTTCCCGAACTGCATCGGAGCCGTGGACGGCACACACATCGAGATCCTGCGCCCGGCCGCGGGGGAGGCCCTGGAGTATGTGAACCGGCACGGATACTACTCCCTGCACCTGCAGGGGGTGGTGGACCACCGGGCCCGCTTCATAGACATCTACACGGGCAACTCCGGCCGGAGTCACGACGCCAGGATCATGACCATCTCCCCCTTCTATGCCCGCATGTACCGGGGGGACTTCGCGGACATGGGCATGAGGTGGATCGAGGGTGTTCCCATGCCCCCCTGCATCCTGGGGGACCCCGCCTACCCCCTGACCCGCTGGCTGATGAAGGTCTACCCTGTCCCGAGCACCCCTGCGGAGCAGGTATACAATACCCGCCTGTGTGCGAGCCGGACCGTGGTGGAGCGTGCCTTCGGGGCCCTGAAGCAGCGCTGGAGGAGTATAGCTGGCCGCCTGGACTTCACCGTCCCCACCTCCGCCCTGGTGATCGGTGCCTGCTGCGTTCTGCACAATGTGTGCGAGACCGAGGGGGCGGCCCTGGAGTACCCCGAGCCCCACCGGCCCCCCGGTCCTGTTCCCCTGTACGTGAACGCAGGGAACCCCCGGGAGTACCGGTATGCCAAAAGGATCCGGAACGCCCTTGCAACCCACATCGCCCGGGGGGGCCCGCTGTGAGGGCCTTCCCGCCCCTGGGGGCCCCACCCCCCCTTCCGTGCCAATGCCCCTGTACACGCGGTCCCACAGCCCTGTCCCCCCCACAAACGGGCCGGGGACAACTGTCTCTTTACAACACTTTATTGCCCACACAGTTCACACAATCACCCTGTGCCCCCTCCCCACCCCCGTGCCCGTGACCCCGTCCACCACCCGCCCTCATGTGGCCCTCCCCCTCCCCCCCCTTCCCACCATCCCCCCGCGTTTCCTGGGCCGACCCCTCGTGCGGCCGCTTGGGCCCACCGAGCTCTGGGAGCTCCCCTCCCCCCCACTGTCCGTGTCCCCTGCCGTGTCCTGGGCCGGTCCCGGCCCCGGCAGGGGGCCGGGCGGCGGATGGGCAGCTGTGCCCGGTGCCCCGGTCGCGCCCCGGGGGGGCTGGACCCTCCGGAGGCCCGGGGGCACTGGGAGGCGCATGCGAGGGCCCTGGGGCCGGGGGGGCGCCAGGGGCGGCAGGGCTGGGCCCGGGGGCGCCGAGGGGCCCGGCATGGGGACCTGGGCGGGCAGGGCGCCCGGAGGTGCGCCGGCCATCACGTAGGCACACATGGTGCCCGCATGCAGGAGCAGGGAGGTCCCAATGTCGTGGGACCTGTCCATCTTTGCACTGTGCTCCCGCACCATGCCCTGTATGTCCTGCCGGAGGCCCCTGAGCAGCCCCTGCTGCCGCTGGTGCTCCCGGCGCTCCCGCCTCCGCTCCAGGCGCACCTCCGCCTCCAGCCGGCGGTCTGTCTCCAGGGCCTTCTCCATGGACCGCTCTATGGCCGCCTCCATGCGGTCCACGGAGGCGATCATGCGCTCCCCCTGTTCCTCCGCCCTGCGGACGATGTCCTCCGCTTGCTCCTCCCTGCGCCTGCGGACCCGCGCCCGGTACTCCCGCATCCGCTGGGCTGGGGCCGCGGCCGGCGGAGGCGCCGCGCGCGGGGGCTGCCCTGTGGAAATGGGCGGGTGGGTCAGTGCAGGGCCCTGTCCCCTAGCGGGGTCGGGTCCCGGGGCCCCCTGCCCCCCCTCCCCCACTGAGGCCGGAGGCCCCCCTGGGCTGGCGCCCGGGGGGCCCTCCCGCCATCCCAGCCCTCCCGCCTTACCTGGGTCCGGCACCTGCTCTCCTGTGCCCTCCGCGGGGGCCTGCACCGTCTCGCTGGCCCGGTCCTGGGGCTCCCCATGTCCTGCGGGCGGGAGAGGGGGGAGCGGGTGAAGGGGGCTGGTTGTGGCCCCTGCAGCAGGGCCCCCACCCCCGCCCCTGCCACCGGCCCCCTGGTCTTGCCCCCCCCTGCCCTGGGGGCCCGCTTACCCTCTATGTCCGTCTCCGAGCCTTCGGAGCCCGGCGCCTCACCCTGGGAGTGCTCCCCCTGGGACCACTGGCTGAGGGTGGTGAAGGTGCCGACCTCCGACTCCGCCTGGCCGGCCCGGCGTTGGGATGTCTCCGGGCTGCTGCTGGGGGGGGGCCTTGGGGCTTCTGCGGGTCCCGGGTGGTCCTCCTGGGGGTGGGGGTCCCCTGAGCTCGTGTCTACCGGGCGGGCGGCGAGGGGAGGGGGTACCTCGGCCCGCTCCCTGCCCTGGACCACAGCGCTGCCCACCAGGCGTGGGGCAACGATGGAGCCCTTCATGTGAAGGATGCGGTCCAGGGCATCGTAGTAGGGGGCGGTGCGGGCCCCGTGGCCGGAGCGGCTGTTATTGTCCTTGAGGGCCTTGTACCCCCTCTTGAGCTCCTTGGCCTTCGAGCGACACTGGTTGACAGTGCGCTCGTGCCCCGCCGCCTCCATGTCGCGCACGATGTCCCGGTAGACATGCTCGTTGCGCTGGTTTATTGCGAGCTCCACCTGGTACTCGAGGGTCCCCCAGATCCGTATGAAGTCCCGGGTCTCCTGGAGGCCCCACTGTCCCCCTCTGTGATAGGCCTTCCTCCGGCTGGGCCCCTGCTGTTCCTCCTCCCGGTGCAGCTCATGCTGCACCTGCCTCTGCTCCTCCTCCACCTCCTCCTGGGGGTGCGCCTCCGGGGGCCGGGGGCCGGGCTCCTCCTGGGGCTCGTCCGCCCGGGCCGACTTTCGTGTCTGGGGGGGGGAAGGGGGGTGGTTGGTTGCTGGGTGAGGGTGTGGGCCCTCTCGGGGGCCCCCTGCCCCCCTGCCCTCCGCCCGGGGTCCCCCTGCCCCCCTGCCTTCCGCCCGGGGTCCCCCCGGCCCCCTCCACAGGGGGTTCCCCTGTGCCCCCTGTTCCCCTCCCAGTGGGTGCCCTTACCCGTTTCCTGGGTGCCTCCTGTGGGCCTGTTCCGGCCGCTGTCCCCGGGGCGGCGCGACCCGGCTGCAGCTGTGGTTGGTGTTCCCGGGGCGCCTCCCTGGTCGGGTGCTCCCGTGTGCCCCCTTCCTGCACCTGTGCCCCCTCCGCCTGCATCGCTGGGCCTGGCTGCACGTCCTCCGCCTCCTGTCCCGCCGCTGTCGCTGTTCGTGCCTCCGCTCTCTTCCGCTTCCCTCCTCGCTCCATCCCGCCACGCTTGCTTGCTGCTGCTCTCGCTTTAAATCTCCCTCCGGTGTTTGTGTTGGTGCTGGTTGCCTGGCAGCGACGCTGCGTGCCTCGTCCCCGGCCGGGGCTCCATTTTTTTGGTTCCGCTGGGGGATTGGCGTCCAGACGTTACTTTTGCTTGGTTCCCTGTGGGGGTTGGTTTGACCACGCTTCCCGGGACCTTCCCCCGGCTAGCCCGGGAAGCGTGGTTGAACCTGACCCCATGTGGGTATTGAGCGTGATGAACATCTGGCGCACGCCGTTCAGACGTTCAGGGCCCTTTGGTTCGCGGGGGGGTTGAGCGTGGTTCAGTGTGGTTCAGCGTGATCTCGTAACGTCTGAAATCACCCCAAGTCAAGATGCATAAACTGGCCTGAGGTGTTGATATCTCATGTAGACAAATAGTTCAGAGGGTATCTTTTATTGGTGAGAGTATGCAAGCTCTGAGATCACACAGGGCCCATCCTCAGGCACAAAAGTCAGAACTATAGACTGAGGAAATGCGAGACAGATATATATAAGAATGCAATGACTTGGAGGGAACTGCTGGGGGGGGGGAACTTAAGAGGGAGCTGTTGTGGAAGGGAAACAGATTTCTGACATTTTAAAAACAATGAAGTTAAAAATCATTGATAATAGAGTTAAAACCCCCAAAATCAATAGATAACAGTAAATGTAGTGTAAATAAAATGTAAATATGTGTAATTGGGTAATTTTGGGAATGTCCAGTTTTTGCACCAAAAGAGAACCAAAGCATTAAAAATTATTTGGTGCAGTGGGGTCAGCTTTTTATAGGGTACAGTAAAACGTAGTGGCCATCATCCCTGTGGTACAGTGTGTGCTGAAAATCAAGAGACTGGGAACTTTTCCTTTTCTGGGGCCACTTGGAAAACTACCCAAAGCTCAAAGGGCTACATAGAAATTGGGAACGGCAGGGGAGCTTAAGGAGGCTGCTTAGGAAGAGGAGAGTCCAAATCATGGATCTTTGTGTGCATGCCCTCATCTCTGCTCCCTTCCCCTGAGTTCAGTCTTTCAGTGCTTGGAGTAGAAACTAGATCCTAGGGTCAGATCCAGGAACTGGAAAGGGGCCAAATTAAAATTAGCTATGGGTCGCATTTGGCCCCCAAACCTCAGGTTCCCCGCCCCTGCTGTAAATAGACCAAAATGATGGATTTTTTAAAAAAACCTCACAAATGGACAGAGATACGGGACATTAATACATGGATGGTGGGAGTGGGCGTTCTGACGTGGTAGGTGGAGGTGTGTGTGTGTCCGTTTACACAGACACACACCAACCTACATCCACCTTCACCCACGGCGCCTCCTCTGTTTTACCGGAGGGCTCCGTGGGTATGCGATGGGTGGAGTTGGATGTGTGCCAGGAGCGCACATGCACAAACACTCACCGCCCGTGGTGTTTACACAGGTGCACACCCATCCCCCCCCCCCCGCCGGCCATGTACACAGACTGCCCCACCCCCCCGCCGCCGCCACACCCCCGCCTAAACACCAAGGGGGGCGGTTTGTGTAAAAACAGCCACAGTCTCAGATTTTACAACATGTTCTGCCAGTGTATATACTATTATGTCTGGGTAATAAATTGTATATTTATTGCAAATGTAAAACAAATGAAAAGTTTAAAAGTACACAATGGTGAGCGTAAAAGCAATATTAAGAACAAAAAGGAAAAAGCACACTTGGTTAAACCTTTTGTTTTCACATGACATAAAGCAGTTGACTTTTGGTTTGAGGCAACTGAAAGTGTTAATTCTAGTGTTAGGGAGAGAAACAGAGCTTTATTTAAAGAGAAGTACATTGGATTTTCAAGTTTAAAACCATGACTCCTTGAGGAAATAGATTTGAATTCTTAACAGTGGCCCTTCTTGTTGATGCTGGCTGAGTAGCCCCATGCTGCTCCCAGTAGTGAGTCAGCCTCACACGGTGCCTGCTCAGGGAGCCGTTGGACTCAAGTCTCAGCCCCCGCCTCAGCAATGGGTATTTTCTTACGTGATGCTATTACTGGTGGCCACACTAACTCTGATGTGACCGGTGGTGGTGTCACATCTGCTCCTGCCCGCCAGATGTTCACCACAGTCGGGAGCAGACTACGCCACAGACCGTGGCAGGGCTAACTACGAGATTTGTACTGGGCTCCCAGCCAACACACATCCCGGAGTTAGCCCTGCCACTGTGTGGGGAAGGCAACATGGTAGAGCGGGCCATCACGTCTACTGGCCCGCTATACTGAATGCCAGCTGGTGGCTGGAGCTTCTCCGGGTGGACACAGCAGCCTGATAGGTCACCACACCCACCCGTCAGGGAGAGGGCCAGGCTGCGTTGAGCAGTGCGGGGGGCAGGGCAGTGCAGACCACGTCCGCACATCCCCCACCCTCTCCTCATCCTGTTCTCAGCCTCAGCCGCCGACATGTTTGTTCAGTGCCTGGGCCTAATCCTGCCTATGGTGAGGGAGCTCACCACAGGCAAGATCAATGTGTGGCGGCTCAAAGTGCCGTCGCATATGAAAATGCCCAATGTCTTCCAAGGGCTGCTGATTTATACTGACCCCAGAGTGCACTTAGCCATCAGGCTGCATGGAGGTTCTGCACAGGTACAGGATCTCCTAAACCTGCTTAGCAGGTGCTAGAGATGTTCCGGAGAACGGCAAGCTGGGCTGAAGCAGAGCAGGTGGTGTCAGCTCTGCTTCTCCTCTGCCTGCACATCTGCATTTTAAGAGATGGTCTGCCCAGTGTTAGGAACGACACCATTCCCCCCCCAAAAAAAAACCCAAACCCATAGACACCACCACCATCACCCTTTAGCATCCCTCGAGACACAAGTCAAAGGATGCAGGGAAACAGAAGGGGGAAAAGGAAAAATAAAGATAACGCCCCATGCAAAACTGGTCTGGTCAGAAGGAATAAGAGAATGAAACAAGGGAGGCTCCCGGGTAAAACAATGGAGCAGTCAAAAACAGGTGGCCTCCCTCTTTTGAGATGAGCCCTCCATGGCCGCCCAAAACTCTGAGCAAGCAATAGATCAATCGTTAGGCTGATCGCTCCACACCTAGTTAAGAATAGCCTTCTTCCCCTGTCTATAGAAACTCCCTTTTGCCCTCTTGTTCATCCTGCCATGCCCCCCACTGAAATTCTCCAAGGCTCTATTTCCCCCAACACATCATGCAAGGGTTTCTTTTTCAGCCCTTAGCATTCCTGAGCACCTCTGGGAGCCCTTTTGTGTATGAAGTGCCTGTGGGACTCCTTTTGTGCAAGAAGTGCCTTTGGGACCCTTCACCCCACCTCTCAGAAACCTATAAGTGCCCTTGCCCCCATGAGCAAACTGGATCATTCTTGAACGCAAACACAAGCAGGTTACTCTGCATGCTTGCCTCAAGGATTTCTCCCAGACCACTACCCCCCCCCCCTTTGGTCTGTCCAAGCTTCTTTCCCCCCACCCCTTCTCTGAACACTGCTGGATCTACAGGGTTATCTGTCCCTTTTCAACAGGATGGAATAGGTAATATTGATTATTTCCACCTTTTCCCCCTCTCTCCCTCTCGCAACGTCCACTTACACCAGGGTAACCAGACCGGAGGGTTTTGCTTTGTAAATTATTGTGTGTGTATTAGTGGTGGGACCCCGGGCCCATTACCGGTTACTGGATTTACC
>QEPC01013683.1:282194-296501 GCA_003113815.1 Sphenodon punctatus
GGGGGGGGGGGGGGGGGCAAGATGCCAACTACAAGGGAAATAAGCGCTGTAAGTACAAAGGAAACAAATATGCAAAGTACTAAACGAGGGAGACAGAGAGAACAAGATAGAGGAAAAGACTCTCAACACAGAGGAGAAAGGAACACAACTAAGCAAACTAATAATGAGACACAACCTGATGATCTAAGGGTGTGGGCCAGCATAGCAATAGCAGAATCTGCAACAGATGCTCCACCAAGTTCCCGCAGCTCCCAGCATACCTTAATATATAAGGCTTGGTGCTGATCAGGAAGCTGGTGGGTATGGCCACAGACTGCAAGTGAGAGAGAAAGAAGGAAAGAAATACAAGAGAGAAACCAAATCCCAATGAGGCCAGGTGGTGGCACAGAAGAGAAAACAGCCACCACCCAGGGGCCAAAGGTTCAGGACTGTGCCCTGACAGATGTGGACACTGCTTGGAGTGGTGTGGGCAACAACCAGTTGTGAACTGGATCCCTGCCTGTTCTGGCTGATGAAAACTAGTCAGGAGACACTGGGGCCGCTGCTCTTTGGGATTGTCAGTGCCTCCCTTTGGGAGGGCAGGGTGACTGGTGGCTTCAAAATTGTGGTAATCCATCCCCTGCTTAAGAAACCATCTTTTGATGTAGGCTTCCCTGCCAGCAATCACTCCGTCTCTAGCCTTCCCTTTTTGGGAAGATTATTGAACGTGTGGTTGGCTTACAGCTCCAGGTGAATCTCGATGCTATTGGATTCCTGGACCCATGTCAGTCAGGTTTTCACCCTGGACATGACACTGAGACTGCACTTGTGGCCTTGGTCGACAATCTCTGCTTGGAAATCAACAGGAGGATGTACCTTGTTGATATTGTTAGATCTTTCAGCAGCCTTTGATACAGTTGATCATGGGATGTCGTTGGCATGGCTGTAGAACCTGGTGGGAGTGTATAATGGAACTGCTCTTGAGTGATTCTGCTGATTCCTGGCTAGGAGGATGCAGAAGGTGATGATTGGTGGTGGCTCATCATCCCCTTGGAAACACCCTTGTGAGGGCCCTGCAGGTTTCTACCTTGTCTCCGCTCCTGTTCAGTGTGCATCTGAGGCCCCTGGGTGAGAACGTTTGGAGATCTGGAGTGAAGTGCCATCAGTATCCTGATGACACCCAACTCTACCTTTTTCATCTGACCCAGGTCCTGCAGTCTTGGTGCTTACCAGGTGCCTGACTGCCGTTGGGGACTAGATGTGGACAAGCCGATCCAGACAAGACTGAGTTGATGATGGTTGGCTGGCAATGTGACCCAGGGGACATAGGAACCCCTGTTATTGATGGGGTCCATCCTCCCTTGGTCACTAAGGTTCGCAGCTTTGGAGTGCTCTTGGATCCACTGCTGTGGCTGGATTGCCAGGTTGCGGCAGTGGCCAGGAGTGCTTTTCACCAACTTCAACTGGTGAGAAGGCTGTGACAGGCACAAAGACAACCCATAAGCCGGAGGTTGGGGAAACTGTAACAATTACATCAAACTTTATTAGTAAGACACTCTGAAATTTCACAAGACACTGAAAGGGGCCCATCCCACTCCAGCCACTGTCTTCCCTCTTGCTGGCCCCATACACACCTTTTTCTAGGGGTGGGCGAACAGAACCGAGTTCGGAAATTTGGTTCAGTTCAAAAATTGAGTTCAGTTCGGAAGTTTGGTTCAGTCAACCGAACTATTTGAGTTCGGTCCGAACTCCTAACTTCTGAACAGAGTTCGGAAATTCAAACTAAATGGAATATTATCTTATAGGGATGGGCGAACAGAACCGAGTTTGGAAATTCGGTTTGGTTCAAAAATCGAGTTCGGTTCAGAAGTTCGGTTTGGTCAACCGAACTGGTCGAGTTCTGTCGACCGAACTCTGAACTTCCGAACCGCGTTCACACATCCCTACCTTTTTCATTATTACACCACACTGAGTTCAGACACTGAACTGTGTTGATTGTGACTTCACAGTCTCTGCAAACCATTCACCATTCTTTCTCTCCCAGCTTATTTGCATGGCTGGAGCCTGCTGGTTGGAAGGCTTTGTCAACAGGCTTCAGAACTACACATGCAAACAAACATACTAACACTTTAGCATGCATTAGAAGTCTTCTTACCTGGTCACCTTGGGAGACAGGATTTTGTCTGGATTAGAAAAGTGTCCAGATATGGAATTGTCAAAGCATGTCTTCTCTGTCCTGTAAGTGAACCTGTACAACACCTTGAAAAGATAGTTATGAATTTTAGTTTCCAGGCCTATTGAATACCAAAAACAATGGACTAAATAAAGATTTGGGCTTCTTAAGCCATGGTATAATGTGTGACCACATCTGTTTACACCTGCACCTCCTGTGTTCCATGCATTGTATTTAAATGTTTTGAAATGCTAACTCCCCTTTCTCTTTGAACCTCTTTTCCTACAGCTCCCTCCCTAGGTAAGTTGCTAATTGGGGGTCAGTGGAACAGGGGCAATGAAGGCAATATTGTGCCAAACACAAGGTAAAAATCAGTATTTAAAAAGATAAAAGCTACAGTAAAGTTAAAACCATGGTTAAAAGGAGCATATCACAAAATGGAAGTAAAAGGAGTAAAAACCAGCCGAAAGCCTTCACAAAACTAAAAAGAGTATCAAAACCAAAATCATCATCTAGAAACATAAGCAGAACAACCAGTTCAGCAAGGTAAGGGCGACTGCATAAAAATAAGTGACAAAAAGAACTAAAATAGGGGCAATTTATTAATAATAATAATAATAATAATAAATTGATTTTTAATATATAGCCCCCGCCCCCTCTGCCATGGCACTTGGAGTGCTTTATATAGTGGCTGTAGTGGACCACTAAGCCTGGTTCATGGATGTGCTGGCCATGTGGTCTGGGAAGAACCACAACACCCACATCTTCCTCAGTCCTCCACCTTTGGCCGCATGTGCACCAGATACTTTGGACCCTCCACTGAAACATGCATTGAGGGACTGCTCATGAGACCTGTTGTTCTCTGGGACCCTATCTACCCCCCGAAACCATGGCATATGAACCCATACAGCATTGCTCGCACATTGGAGCAATGTTATTTAACTGGAAGCTCAGCACCACACGCTCCATTGTGGAGAGAGCTTTCAGACTTTTAAAGCAGTGCTGGAGATCAATTGCAGCCATCATTTATTTCCATCTGGAGATCTTTTTGCTTCTAACTACTGCTATCTGTGTTCTCCACAACATCTGAAGGACAGGTGGAGCCGTATTGGAGTACCCCCTGCCAGTTAGCTTTGACGAGCCAGTGCCCCTGTTCTGGGACCAGTTGAACAGAGTGGAACAGTGCATAGCCAGAGAGATCCAGAATGCCTTGTGCTGGCACATCAACTGTAATTTTTATTATGTGTTTTATATTTTCTTATATGTACACCTCCTGGGACTGCCTTTGGGTGGGGGAAGGGGGGGGGGGAGTATAGAAATAATATTGAAATAAAATAAAATAAATGCTAGTCAAAACACCCATCATCAGTGACAGTTTAATGAGTATTGGTGAACTGTTTCAAATTATCTTTTTGTCTTATCAATAAAGCCTTTTAAAATGTTTCCTGTGTGTCACTGTGTTCTCCACTGTGTCCTCCAACCCCAAGCCCACCCCCCACTACTGGGGCAGCATACTTTCCCTCCTTGGGCTCCCACTCCTGCCTCCTATTCCAGTTCCCACTCAGCGGCCTTTTCCTGTGCATTCCCTATTGGCATTTACAGATTAGTCAACTGCAGGCCTGAACTGCAGGCATTTCCTATTGCCATTCACAGACTAGCTGGTTCTGGGAATGGCAATAAGATGTGCAGAGACACAGGCATGCTGCCTCCCACCCACCCTGCCCTCAAGTGCTTCCAACCCCAAGTCCCCTAAGCAACTTATCGCTATGCCATACTGCCATTCTCCAAGGGCCCCCCATCCCCCAAGCTTCCCTTGTTTGCCAGAAGGAGCATGGAAACCATGGATTATAACTGAAGGAAAAGAACTTTATTTAACAAATAACTGCAGAAAAATTAAAGAACTTTTTTCGCAATCACCCAAAAGGTTCCAACTTCTAGGGGCAGCTGGACGTGCTCGCTTGGTTGGTGGACTGGCGGGGGACATTTTCTCCATCCTCCTCCTGCAGATCTGTCTGTGGAGGAGTGTTCATGGGAGATGTATGGGAATGATTGTGGGGGGGAGGGGGAGAGGTGTGCCTGGCCCAGGAATTGTTCACCGGTGTGAGTGCAGCATGGAGAGGGCTCAGGTGCTTTCCCAGGGGGGTGGATTGCTGGGGAAACCAGAGCCGGTGGCCAGGTTCCATATGGTGGGGTGTGAATGACCAGTGGGGTCTGGGCTATGACACCTGCCCCTTAGCAATAATGCTCAGGATTGTGGCAGCAACATGCTCGAGCAGGGTGGTCTGGAAATGACTGAACTGGGACAGGCTGCTTTGAGTCTGTGCCCACATTTCAGACATTTCCTTGCTCACCCACTCTATCACACGGTCGCTCAGACTGCTGCCAGAAGTGGTCCCAGTGACTGGACTCCTGCTGGCAGGCAGTCCAGTCATGACTTATTAATTATTATTATTATTATTATTTATTTTATTAGCAAGCATTTATATAGCACAAGCAGTGTACCTGGCACTTTACAAAGTAATGGAATAAACATGGTCCCTGCCCTAGGGCTTACAATCTGTGAGACGGGGGGAGGGGGGAGATGAAGGAAGGGGAACAGGGAGAGACAAAGAGTGTAACATTTGCGAAGATGCGAGGTCCCAGGTGCACATGCTTGGCTTGGTTACATTAAGAATGATGGCTGGTTCATCCGTGAGGTGAGGATATGAATACAAAGACCTCAGGTAACAGATTGTACTGGATGGAAGGTATCAGCAGGAGTTAGGTGAGGGGAGCAAGGAGTCGGGGAGGGAAGAGCGGAAGAGGTGGGTCCTGAGGAGGGATTTGAAGGTACGAAGGGAGGGGAGCTTGGCAGCAAAGGCCGCATCAGCTGCCTATGCTTCTGGGACATGCCATTAATGGCATCCCAGATCTCATCTGCACACTGTGTGGGCTTCCCAAGCAGCTCCCTTGCCAAATCCTCCCTGTGCCACTGTACCTGTATGTCTTGGGTCCGCTGGGTGCTTGTGGCTGGGGAAGGGGATTTGCACCCATTGCGCTGGCAGAACTGCACCAAGGCAAAAAAGAAGGCCATTAGTCCAGACTGCCCCACCCACCTTCCTGCCCCAGTGTTTCAGTCCCCAACTGCCCAGTTTTCAGTCCTCCACCTGCCTGAAGGAAGCAGGAATGAGTACCTGGCCTATGCAGTAGGGATGGGCGAACAGAACTGAGTTCGGAAATTTGGTTCGGTTCAAAAATCGAGTTCAGTTCAGAAGTTCGGTTCAGTCGACCGAACTATTCGAGTTCAGTCCAAACTCTGAACTTCCGAACAGAGTTCGGAAATTCAAACCCCATTGAACTAAATGGAATATTATCTTATAGGGATGAGCGAACAGAACCGAGTTCAGAAATTTGGTTCGGTTCAGAAATCGAGTTTGGTTTGGAAGTTCAGTTCGGTTGACCGAACTGGTCAAGTTTGGTCCGAACTCCGAACTTCCAAACCGCGTTCGCCCATCCCTACTATGCAGTTGCTGGGGCAGTTGCTACAGCAGGATTGCCGTGCTGTGCAGTTCTCCCATAGTCACTGTAGACGAATGAAGAACATACAGCAATCAAGCATTGCCATTCACACCATCTTCCTCCCGCCCCCACCTCCCATTCTCAGTGACCGCTCCCAGGCTGTGGAACTCCCTCCCGACGGAGGCCCGCCTGGCCCTGGAGTGCTACTGTTTCTGTAGACAGTGTAAGACCTGGCTGTTCTGCCAGGCCTTTGGAGAGGGAGACGGGTAGGGTGGGGTGGGTTGGGGACGGAGAATTCTGTCCTTTTAGTTCTTTTTAAAAGTTTTTAATGATATTTTATGTTGTTTTTACTGCTGATATATTTGTAAACCGCCCCGAGCTGCTCTATGAGCAGGAGGGGGCAGGGTAGAAAAATAGTAAAATAAATCAAAATAAACAAATACATTTTGGCTTCCGACCTGCCCACCACGATGCCTTCCCCCCACCCCCACCAGTCTGCCATCCTACCACAGTGCCTTCCCCCTCTGCCAGCCCTCCAGTCCACCAAGGTGATCCACAGGCCTGCAATGGTACCTTCCCACCCACTTCCCATGCCTGCAGTTCCTGTCTGGTGGAGCTGTGCCCTGGGGATTTTCCTGCTGCTCCTTTGTGCTCTCCTGGCCACCTGCCAACACAGCAAAGAACGCCCTCCCAAACATAATTAGATAGCAATAAATAGAAGCCTTTATCATGCAGCTGTGTAAATGCAACCTCCCCTCCCTAACTTAACCGTTGTCCTCTGCCTCCACTGCCTTATCAATCAATCAATCAATCAATCAATCAGTCCCACTGCCTTCTTTACAAAGGTGGCATTTGGGTCCTCTGCCCCCTCAACAAGCTCTGGTGGCTCTTCAAAAAAAGGCTGACTCTCGAGGGATTACCTTGTGAGAATCATGGTGTCTGTGTCCATGCTGATATGTGCTGGCTCCAGGGTCGGGATGGGCATGGAGGGATCTCCGCTGGTGGTTGTGGGTTCCACAGTGGGAGTGGGAGTGGTTGCAGTGGGAGCGGGCAAGCCATAGCCACCCATTTCTGGCCCCTGGTGAAGACGGAGCCATGCAGATGGGCTGCAACGATGGCTCCATCAATGCATGGGAACCAGTCCAGGAGCTTGTAGTACAAAGATGTTTGCCTCCTGTGGCGAGAGGCAAAGTTGTTGTCCTGTATCTCTTTGTAGTCCTTGGCATCCTGCTGGCACTGGTTCATGTCCCGGCTGTAGCCCTGCTAGTGCTACGCCATTTGAATTGAGATTTCCTGGAACACCACCTCATTCCTATAGCACTTCACCAGGACATATTGGACCGTTTGCTCCCTCCTCCCCCATAGGTTGATGAAGGCCTTTGTTTCTTCCTTAATCCATGGAATGCAGCTTTGAGTGGCTGCATCTCAATTGTGGAGATAGCAATGCTGGTGGTTGTTGTTAGCCATGGCCCTGGTGATGGTAATCCTCCACAAGTCATTCCTAAGAATGCAACAGTTCGGAAAGAGTAAGCATCAGATATGTACTGCAAACCAGGATGAGATGTGTAGGAATCAGGCCCAAATGTTGTGGTGGGCATCTAAGGCAGGCATTACGTGCACACCAGTGAGTGCGAGAGAAGAGAAAGCAGACTGACGTGGTCGCTCCTCAGAACACTAGACTTTTTGCCTGTGACTCTATGGTGCTGGCAGACCTGTATGCGCACGATGTTGCCCACAATCTAATTGACAGGATGTGGACATGTGGGCACATATTAGCCCACATTTGCCCACATAGTGGGCTCCATATGCTCTGAGACCTATATAGCTGTCTCTTATACACATCTAGATGTGTATAAGAGACAGGTGGGAGCCATGTGGCCAGTGGGGGTGAACACCAAATAAATGGGCAGATGGATACCCACCTGGTGTGGTCTACTGTCTGGTTTGTTAACACCCAGAGACGGAGAGAAACTATGAGAAAGTCAAAGCAGAAGCAAGCAACCCATTACCAGATGTGCTCAAGGTCAGAAGTGATCCACATTAACAAAAGGACCTTTTTTAAATTGAGGGTTAACAGAATGCTTTTTAGCATACAACAAATGGAAGAGTTTTAAAGTTTAAACTAAGCAAAATAAGGCAGAGGGACCAACTTACTGGTAGGTAATAGGAAGAATTTAAGCAGGGGATTTTTTTTTTATTGCTGATTTGGTTTTGTGTGCACCTGGAAGTACTTAGAAGGTAAAGCAGAATTTGAAACAATATATTTAAAGGAATCCATCTTGCTTGATTTTCACCTTTGGGAAAAAACACAGTATCAGATTTCCATCCTCTGTAACCAGACACCTCGCTATGCATGGTACGGCCTCCCACCGCCTCCTGTCCAGATACAATGCTATAATAGCTGTGACATTTCTTGCACATCTTTCATGCTAGAGGAGCTGGCCCAGTTACCTTGGAAAGTGAGTAATTAAAGGTACAAACAACTTTGAAAAATAGCCCAGTGCATGTGAGGAGCATGGGAAGGACACCTGTCCAGGTAAGCCCTTTTAACGTCTCTCTTTTCCTGGATGAGGAGTTAATTGTTCATATAAAGCTAGATGTGCTTTATATATATAAGTTGCTCATATATATGCAATTATGAGCATCACGGAGAATTCTGAGACAACAGCTGGCTGTTACAGAGTACATCCAGTCTGGAGTTCTCTGTATTTCTTAGCGCAAGAAACCGAATTAATGTAGGGGAAATGCCATAAAAGCAATGCTTTCTTTGTTCTTTTCAGCAGCGTGGGTTTATGCCACCTCTTTTAGATGCTTGGTAGTGTTTGGACAATATGGCAGCTGGCAGCAATACAGTGGAAGTGCCCCACGTCACAACACAAGCACAAAACTGATAGAAAACTTTCAGTCCTTGATATCGTTTAAATAACCTAAAATGGATCTTTCCCTACAGTTGGAGGAGCTGAAGTTTGAAAACAGCATCTGTTTTCCCCAACAAAAAATATATGCTGCTTCTTCTCCCCCTACCCCTTTATATCCCCTGCTGTTAAGAGATGTGATTAACTTCATCTAAAAATCAGGTCTCCTTAGGTTAAGTTGCGCTGAGATCCCTCCCCAAATTACTAGCCTCTTCTGAAAATCTTGTCTGTTTGCCTAAAGGAATCTATCCAATCTTGGACCAGGAATGGGTGGGCTGAAAATTTGTCATTCAGTCCCACTGGGTCAAATTGTGACACTTTGTAGAATAGTCCTGTGTGCTACAATGGGTCCCCACGCATATCAAGGAGATGACTTTTGTCATGTGCTACCACATACTGGCTGTAATCCTAACTCCACTTACTCCAGAGTAGACCAATTGGGATGGCTCTGGAGCAGGGACTCTTATTTGCTGAGTTTTCCCCATTGGCAGAAACTAGGAAAATGCAGGGAATGTGGGTCCCTGCTCTGGAGTTAGTGAAGTTATTGTTGCAGTCAGTGTGGTAAGGATATCACAGTCTTTTGCCTTCAATGGCTTTACTTCAGGTTCCGTAACAGTTTGTTATTTCTTATGGGCTCAAGTGAGGCTCTGGAGCTTCAGTGGAACCCGTTTACTTTTTCAATTTTTAATTTTCAGCAGAAAGCAGAGACAGACTTTTGTGAAAGCACCGGAACTCCACTAGGCACCATCCAAAGGACACTGATCCCAGTGACCTTTCTCTTCATCCTGACCATGGGACTGATGTTGAACATCCCTGTCATCTGGATTCTCACATTCCGGGTAAAGCGCTGGAACCGGAGCACAATTTTCCTTTGCAACTTGGTTTTTGCGGACATGACTTGGATCTTAACTCTTCCCTTCCTTATCTACTATCACTTGAACCAGCTGCACTGGATTTTTGGCAATGCCCTTTGTAAGATAACACGGACAGTCTACCACCTTTGCTATTATAGCAGCATCCACTTTGTCACTTGCCTGAGCCTGGACCGCTATTTGGCCATCGTACATCCACTCAAGTCTTTATGGTTATTAAATAAGCAGCACACGCTTCTGATTAGCCTTTGCATTTGGGCAGGGACTGGTTTGCTCAGTCTACCCATCACCTATGTTGCTAGCACACAGTCATGCCCAAACAACAAAACTATTTGCTCCCTCTATGTATTTTCCAGCTCTACTTATCTAACTCTTCCCTTTTCAATGTGTGGCACAGTTGCTGGCTGCCTTCTGCCTTTTGCTGCCATTTGCTACTGTTACTGCAGCAGAGTCCGGAAGCTTCGTGAGACTGGCCTCCCCCGCTCTCAGAAAAAAGAGAAGCTCACCAAGCTCATGTATTCTGCTCTGATTGTATTTGCCCTGCTTTATTTTCCTTACCACCTGTCAAGAAACACCTGCATCTTCTTGAGAGCTTGGTGGCCAAATGCCACCTCCTCCATTCAGCATGCCGACACCCTGTTTTTTGCCGAGATCGCAGTCTGCAGCCTGAATACTTGCATCAACCCTCTTTTCTGTTTCCTAGCTGGTGGGGATTTTTGGGAGCAGGTTTGCAAAATAGCCTCCTCTTTTTGTCACATCAGACTGTGGAGGAGTCGGCAGCAAATGGCAACTGTGTATCCATTATAACAATCTACCAAACTAATTGGGCGAAGCAAAAAGCTATGAATATTTTAAACACCTCATTTTGGAGGAGACTTTCCTCATTGGCCAGGTTTGAAGAAACCATTGAGGGCACCAGTTTAATTTTGGAGCTGTGCACAACAGCTATAAGCATTAAACCCGCTGGGAAAGATCCTTATTCCTGCAATCTTCCTTGGATCCAAAACACCAAGATGGAGAGCTGCTCTCAAAAAGTGACCAATTAATGTTATGAAGCATTTAATTTAGAAACTGTGGATCATGACCCCAAGTGGAGTCGGCACTTTTAAAAAGATGGATGCCCTCCCCCCACTGGGTGTGCGGCTGGGCGTGCGGTGTGGGTGGGCATCCATGTAAAAGCCGCAGCAGTAGGTGGGGGGATGGGTGTCTACCCGTGGAAACACCATGGATGGGAGTGTGAGCAGTTGCACTCTCCTGGCACACACCCACCTCCACTCATCACCCACCCATGGAGCCATCCGACAAAATGAAGAAGGTTCGGTGGGTAGAGATGGGTGTGCGTGCGCCCGTTCCCATGGCGCTGTTCCCATGGGCGCATGCACACCCACGCCATCTCTACCCACGGAGCCTCCTTCATTTTGTTGGATGGCTCCATGGGTGGGTGATGAGTGGAGATGGGTGTGTGCCAGGAGAGTGCACCCCCCCCCATCCACAGGCAGGCACCCATCCCCCCACCCACTGCGGTCTGTGCAAAAAGGATCACAGTCCTGACTGATATTTCATAAACTTATCATGCACTTTCCCCCCTGCAGTCTCAGATAAATGATTGTATTTAAATCTCAAAACGGGGTCACATTTGGGAATTGCTAACAATCATTTGAAATTTGATTTTGTTCAACAGGAATGAGCACAATTCCCTCAAGAAAAATGAAGGGAGGGGGTGGGGGGAGAGGAAGCCATTGATTTTCAATGTTTTAAAACTATGAAAACACCATTAAAATGCGGTTACTGAAGATTTTCATTGACTGAAAATCCCACGTGTAGGGTAAAGCAAAAAAGTTAGAAGTTCAGTAAGTATTCAGATAAGATTTAAATCAATGAAGAATGTGAGAATTTTGTTGTTGTTGTTGTTGTTGCTGTTGAAAGCAAAATATTTCATCAATGTAAATGTAAGGAGTTTGTATTCTGGCTTACCTGTATCTGAAAACAATGTTTTTAGAGGTTAAGAGGCTTTACCCAGAGGGTGAGAACTATAAACCCTTTTCGCACAGAGACTCTAACACTGATAAAATGGGTGTTACATTTTATTATACATGTTGCAGGGCTGCAGATATGCTCTATGGGTGCCCTGCAACATGTATAATAAAATGTAACACCCATTTTATCAGTGTCGGAGTGTCTGTGTGAAAAGGGCCATTGCTGCCTGGAACTGCAGGATTATATTTAAATCTTAAAATGGAATTGGGTGGCAAAAAGCTTGGGAACTGCGGGCAAATGAAGGACAGATTCTTCCATTTCATGACCATAGGTTCATAGTGGAATGTCCCCTTTCTGAGCCTTCCAATGCTTGCGTTCATTGTTCTGACTTCTTACTTGCCTGATTAAGGGTCCTGTGTGGCCTGAAAGCTTGCACATTTTCACCAGCAGGATGTGGTCCAATAAAAGATATAATCTAATCACACTGTTTCCATCCTTTGCAAAGGTAATCTACAGTTTCTCTATTTGGTTCTCCATCCATCTGCCTATAGTCATTGGGACCAATCCATGCTTTGCGAGTAAGATACACATGCAAGTGATCAAAGCTCTGCGCACCCCATGCGCAGCATGCATAGGTCATGCACAGGTTGCGCTCATCACACACAGCCTGCACATGACCTGTGCATGCTGCACATGAGGTGCTCAAGGCTTCCACGACACATACACAACACTTGTGCAACAGTTGCGCTTGCACACCCTATGCACAGTGCCTGTGCAAAGCATGGATTGGCCCCATTCTCCTTATAAAGATGCTCTCTTTGCTGCAAGATCCATAGGGAAATCAATGGACTGCAATGAACCTGCACTACATTATGAAGATTATTAATTACATCCTTCTTGTGCGATAACAAAGCTTTACAACTTGGGTACCCTGTTTTGTGCCATCTGGTTTCTCTAAGAGAATCGGTTCAAGGAGGTAGCAGGAGCCACGTGCATACAAACAGGAACAGAACAACCATTGCATAAGCGCCCTGTAAATGATGTCACCCACTCTAAATAGGAGTCTTCCCACAATCTGTCCCATTAAGCCTTCAGTCAGCACAGTTCTTTCAGGTGCTTGTAGGTAAGTGGGAGTTTGTGTTGCAGCAGCAGCTAGGCCATATCGCACCAAACATACGGTTAAAATGAGGAAGATAAAAACAGCAGAAACACATTCAAATTAAAACCACAGTAAGAAATGGGACACTTCATTCAGAGGAACTCAGAAAGAGTGGAATCACTTGTGCTTGTATTGATCAACGAAATTGATCAGCCCCTAGTAGAGTTCACTCTGGTGGCCTGCTTCTTAAATCAAAGTCTGTTTCCCCTGGTGAAGCAGTGGTATTAATAAGACCGCATTCACACCTGCAGCGGTGGTGGTGGCAGAGCAAAGACTCAGCAGCGGGGAGGAGCCCAATGGCGGAAGCAGAGCTGGTGCAAATGGAGTTCTGCCACGGCTTCCCTCGTGTATGTCAGGGCAGGGTTTTGCACTCTGACACGAGCAAGGGAAGCTGCAGCAGAAGCCCATCCACACGGATGCTACTTCCGGAATCAGGCTCCTCCTCGCTGTCTCATCTTCCCTCGCAGGTCTCACTGCTGCTGCACCGGGTCAGGTGTGAATGTTAGAGGTGTGCATCAGAGCCCCATGTCGTTTTTCATTTTTTGTTATCATTTTTGTTATTAAAATGTGTCATTTTTGTTTTTATTAATAAAAAATGTCATTTTTCATTATTGTTGTCATTATCGGTATCTGTACCCATTTCAAACTATGGCCACTTTCAGACATGCGCCCCGCCCCCCCCATGTATATTCTGGCTGCCGGGGGAGGGGGGGAGAATGTGCAGTCAGGATACATGTGGGGATCGGCTGATCTGAAAGCCCCCCCCTCCCAAGGCGGCTTTGCTGGCAGAGACGCGCATGGATGCAGAGCAGGAAATCGAGCTCTGAATCCCTCTGCATCTCTGCCGGCAACACCGTGCAGGTGGGGGGGAGGGGCTTTCAGACCAACGATCCTGCGCATATCCTGGCTGCGCATCCCCCCCCTGCAGCCAGAATATGCATGCAGGGGGCAGCAGGGGCATGCCTGAAAGTGGCCTAGGATTTTGGTTTTGGTATTGTTATTGGTATATATATATATATATATTATATAGTGTGTGTGTGTGTACCAGGGAGACAGGTAGGGGAAGGAAAAAGGTAAGGGGAAGGAATAAGGATTGGAAATACCTTATTCGTTATAATTATAGGATAGGAATATTTTGTATTATACAGAAATTAGGTTTAGCTTAGATTCTGTGTATATTATACAGAATCTTATATTGATATAACTAATATCTATATCTCTATAATGTATGGACAGGGAGAGACAGACAGGAGAAGGGGAAAGGAAAACTCAGAGGTATATCCACTATCTCTAATTATGTCTATTCTATATCTGTTATCTATATTATTATCTATATATTATCTATATATAACTAAACTATACTACCTATACCTATCTATCTCTATATGTGTACTGGGGGAGACAGGCAGGGGAAGGTAAAAGGTAAGGGTAAGGAATAAGAATTGGAAAGGTAAGGTCATAGGGATATATAGGATAAGGAGGATTTTTACTGCAAACACCAGCAGATTCTGCAAATGCACCCTGACAGAGCAATAACTAACACAGAACCAGAGTCAAACAGCCTAGCCCTGCAGTATAAAGGGTTGCAGTGCCTTCTCCCAGAGCTCCCCGGATTGGTTCTTGGAGGCAGGTGGCATTGAGCAACCACAGGGTGCCATTCAACTGCCTGGGACCTGCTTGTTCTGTTCATTGGCCAGCAATTACATCTTTCAGGTCCTTCCCCTCCCATCACAG
>QEPC01013683.1:308774-319436 GCA_003113815.1 Sphenodon punctatus
TAAGGACACAGCATTAGATTTAAATCTCAAAGTGGGCCACATGTAGCAAATGTTTTCAGCAGCACTGTTTGAGGTACCATGATGACAGGTATTACAGAAAAAATACAAAGCCAACGATATTTGGTAAAACAAAATTATTTATTTTAGTTATTCATTCAAATTTGTATCCCACCCTTCCCTAAAAGGCTCAGGGCAGCTAACAATGCATCTAAAAATCCATAAAACCAATCAAATGCAAACCCTCCCAAACAACCCTCAATTACCCCATAAGGCCACCCAATACTACCCTCCCCTATCCCACTCCAACCCCATCCCCAGCTGTTTGCAGGAGGGGCGGGGTATAAATATATTAAATAAAATAAAAAATAAATAAATTCCCTATCTCCACCCACCAAATGCCTTTACAAAAAGAAAGGTCTTACACCCCCTACCGAAGGTGCTCAGGTTCAGGTTCAAATGAACCTCTGGGGGAAGGGAGTTCCATAGCACCAGGGCAGCAACCGAAAATGCCCCCCTACAAGCCCTCACCGTACAAACAAGATTAACCAATGGTACCCACTTGGAGCTGTTTCCAGCTGATTGCAGGGGCCGCACTGTGGCATGGAAGGACAGACAGTCTCTCAAAAGACATGGCAATTAAGAATAATTAAATATTGTATAACAATAAAAATAAAATACAGACATTTCCCCTAACATTCAGGATAGTATTACATTTTAGGTAGTCTGATCTAAATTTTTTCAGCCTAAGTGCTGTGTAATGTACCTGTGTACTGCTATTCCAGATGTTGCTGTATTTCACCCCAGAGGTGTCTGCATTGTCATGTCTGTTGTATGGCAAATTGCCACAGTGTTTTAGGACTTGTTGCAATTCACTTCTGAATCAGTTCACTAGAGAATGATAGGTACTATGAGTGCTTCCATGTCCGTGAATAAGTTTTGTTCTATTTATTTATTTATTTATTTATTTCCAGAATTTGTATACTGTCTCCTCCTGCCCAATGGGAGCTCAGGAAGGTGAACAACACATAAAATCATAATACAAAAATATAAAAAACAAAATAGTATAAAACGTTAATTAATACAAAAAAAGAACAGAGGCCCAACAAAATAAATACTCCTTACTCCCAAAAGAAAAACAAACAAACCCACCCACTACCTGTCCCCCATACCAAAAGCCTGATGAAACAGCCAGGTTTTACATTGTCTACAGAAGGAGAGGAGATCAGGAGAGAGTGGTAAATCTCTACAGGGAGGGAATTCCATAGCCGCTAGGGGTGTGCATGTTGTTTTCATTATATCAATAATGAAAAAGAAATTTGTTGTTTTTGTTATCGTTATTACAATAAAAAAAATGAAAAAAATAATAACGAAATCAATAATGTTAACGAAGGCCTATTATTGTCTAGCAGCCTGGTAGGTGTTTTTTGGAGGGAAATGTGGTGAGGGGAGGAGGGAGCAGATATCTCGGAGCCAGAAACAGTGTTGAACTCTTGAACTGGACCTGTAATGGGAGGGGAATGACCTGATGGATGTAATCACTGACCAATGAGCAGTGCAAGCCAGTCCCAGGAAGTTGAATGGTGCCTTGTGATTGCTCAATGCCTCCTGCCTCCCAGAAGCAGTCAGGGGAGCTCTGGGGGAAGGCACTGCAACCCCTAATACTGGAGGGCTGGACTGCTTGACTCTGGTTCTGTGTTAGCTATTGCTCTGTCAGGGTGCGTTTGCAGAATCTGCTGGTACTTGCAATAAAAATCCTTACATATATATCCCTACCACCGTATCTTTCCAATCCTTATTCCTTACCCGTACCTTTTTCCTTCCCCTGCCTGTCTCCCCCTGTACACATATACAGAGAGGTAGGTAGTATAGTTTAGATCGATAGATATATTAGAAGATAGATATAGAATAGAGATAGATTAGAGATAGTGGATATACCTCTGAGTTTTCCTTTTCCCTTCCCCGTCTGTCTCCCCCTGTCCATATATTATATAGATATAGATATTGGTTGTATATATATAGATTAGTTATTTAGATACTAGTCTGTTTTATTATATATATTAGGATTGTAGGATAGGGATATTTTGTATTATACATAGGTTAGGTTTATCTTAGATTATGTGTGAGTGTGTGTGTGTCTATGTATATATGTGTATATGTATATATATGTGTGTGTGTGTATATATACACACGCACATATATACATATGCTTTCCAAGTATCTCTCTCTCTCTCTCATATATATATAGTTTTTTAAAAAACTAGATATTGTGTGTATAGCAATACCAAATCCAAAATCTTTGTTTGAAATTGGTACCGATACAGATAATGACAGTAACTACGAAAAACATCATTTCGTTATTATTGAAAGCGACACATTCTAATAATGAAAACGATAACGAAAAACAAAAAATGATATGGGCTCTCAGTGCACACCCCTAATATTTGTGGCGTGGCCACTGAGAATGCCCCCTCAAACATCAGCACCCAGGAAACCCAGAGGAACTCCAGAGGCACCCCCAGCTGATGGCAGGGGCTGAACCAGGACACAAGGGGTGAGGTGGTCCCACAGATAAGTGGGGACCAAGCCATATAGGGCTTTAAAGGTAATAACTTACACCTTGAATCATGCCTGGAAGAGTATAGGCAGCCAGTACAGAGAACAGAGCACCAGTGTTATGCACTGCAGTCCGTCCACATCAGGAGACAAGTCGCCACGTTCTGCACCAGCTGCAGTCTCCAGGTCATCACCAAAGGTAGCTCCACATAGAGTGTGTTGCAGTAGTCTAATCTTGAGGTGATGAATGCATGGATGACAGTGGCAAGATCGGAGCCCAAGATGTATGGCCAGAGATGTCAGATCAGATGTAATTTACCAAACGCACTGCTCACCACATCTGCCACCTAGGCATCCAGGTGGAGCTGTGAATTGAGGAGGATTCCTAGACTCCGAACCTGAGGGACCAGGGAATGGCACACCCAATCAATTATGGGGGTCTTCACTCCCTCACCTTTACCCATCAACATCACCTCCATCTTCTTGGGATTCAGCTTCAGATGGCTGGTCTTTTTCCAATCCCCCACCACAGCCAGACACCAGGAAATCACCGAGACTGCTGGGCCTGAGTCAGAAGAAAGTGAGAGGTACAGCTGGGTGTCATCAGCATACTTATGACACTGAACTTCAAAGCCTCTCAGGATCTTGCCCAAAGGCTGCATGTACACGTTGAACAGGAGAGGGGACAGAATGGATTCCTACGAAACTCCACGCATGAGGTCCCGGGGTGATGATGTACAGTCCCCCAGTAGCACATGCTGAGTTCTTCTGGCCAGGAATGAGCAGAACCATCCAAGAACAGTCCCACCCACCAAGCATGGTCCTGCAGGTGGGTCACCAGCATCTCATGGTCAACCGTGTCAAAGGCTGCTGAAAGATCTAACAAAATCAGAAGAGTGGACCAACCTCGATCCAACTTCTGGTGCAGATCATTGACCAAGGCCACAAGCGCAGCCTCAGTGCCATAGTCCAGGTGAAAGCCAGACTGTGAAGGATCAAGGAAACTGATGTGGTTCAGATGCCCCTGGAGCTGCTAGGCCACTACCCATTCAAAACCTTCCCTAAAAATGGAAGGTTAGAGACTGGCTGATAGCTGGCAAGGGCATCAATGTCAAGGGATGACTTCTTGAGCAAAGGCTGCACCACAGCCTCCTTCAGGCACCCCATGACCTTGCCCTCCACAAGGGAGGCACTGAAATCCCCTGTCAGTAATGGCCCTAATGACTTCAGGCTGGCTTTCACCAGCCAGAAAGGGCAAGGATCAAGTTCACAAAACATGACCCTCCCAGCTCCCAGCATCTCCACTGGTTCAACAGATGATACCCGCTGAAACTGAACCCACAAAACTGGACCAGATGGGGCATTCATAACTTCAGGCATATCTACTGCATTAAGTGCAGCATCAATGTTGTGGTGGATTTGAGTGATTTTGTCTGCAAAATAGTCGATAAACATGTCACAGTGAGCACTGGAAGATTCCAATTCCAGGCAGAGAGAGACCAGCCCCTTCACAACCTGGAAAAGCTCACCAGGATACAACTTTATGGATGATATGATGGCAGCAAAGAAACTCCGCTTTGCTACCTGCATAGCCATGGCATAGGCTTTTATTGGTTGGCTTCAGTACAAGTACAGCACCACCATCGCTCTAACAGTCTCCCCTCCTTCTTCAGCTGATGCAGATCCTCCATGAACCACAGGGCTCTGCGTTCTCTATGCTTGCAGAGCAAATGCCTGGGAACCATCCGGTTGATGGCCTCAGCCAATATGGTGTTCCAAAGAACAATGAGGTCATCAAGCAGTCAGCCATCAAGTTCAGAAGGTATATCCCCTAGTGCATTCTGGAACTGATCTGGTTCCATAAGTCTCCAGGGGCAGACCATATGAATAGGTTCCACACCCTGTCAGAGGCAGACATGCACTGGGAGACTGGTCCATAGGAGATAATGGTCTGTCCATGACAAAGGCACAGATGACACCTCCCCCACTAACAGACCCTCCCCCCCGCCTCAAGACCAGTGCAAAACACCAAATCCAGAGTATGCCCCCCTTGTTAGTTAGGTCACACACCACTGAGACAGACCCCTGGTTGCCATGGTGACCATGAACTCTTGCTCTGTCCCCTTAACACTGGCATCGGCATGAATATTGATATCTCCTAAGACCACCAGCTTTGGGAATCACAATACCACCTCTGACACCAGATTGGCTAAAGCAAGTAGAGAAGCTTCTGTACAGGCGGGTGCACAGTATACAAGCGGGAGCCCCAATCTGTCTCCATGAGCCAAATCAACCATGAGATAAAGGCCCTCTGTACTGGATGGTGTTTGCACACGGACCAATTATCCCTAAAGAAAATAGCTATCCCCCCCCCACACACACACACACACCATCCCTCTGGCTGTGGCTGATGCTGCATGTAGTACCCAGCAGGAACAAGGTCAGCCAAAATAGGCGCTGACTCAGTGTCCAGTCAGGTATCCGTGATACATACTAGGTCAGCCATCGAGTCCAGGACAACATCCCAGACCATGAAAGGTATATTAGCAACTGACCTGAAATTTAACAGCAGCAACACAGGGCCAGGGGTCCCTCCAATCTCAACCACCACATCACCTGACCTTGGGGCGATGACGCAGGCAGGCACTAAACACCTCGTCTCCCTCCAAGATCATAAATACCTTCCAGAGGGACCATATTTTCCTGATCCCATCACAACCCCTATAGCTGCCCCCCTCCCCCATGGCTGAATCACCAGGCCGGTGAGGAAGACCACCCCTAACCTCCCACACACACACCGTCTCTAAGCTTGTAGATTTATTCCTGATAAATAAAGACTGATGTCAAATTGCCCTGCAATGATGAAGGCGAACTGATGCCATTGCCCACACTAAGTTGTTTTGGTTCAATTCAATTCAATTCAATTCAATTCAGGCTTTATTGATGTAACCAACGTCATAGTCATACACAAACATAATATACATAAAAAAAACCACGCAAGAAAAACTGCCAGCAGTCCAAACCAAAATTTAATGCATGTATATAAGAGGCACATTTGGAAGAACCTCTAAATCAATTTAAACCCCCAAAACAACTTCATCCTAGCAAACGCTTTGGATAAGAAAGGGATGACTTGCCCAGTAATCTCATCCCTCCTACCTGCTAACGCATTCCGCGTCCACAAATTACCAACACATTCCGTGTCCACAAGTTACCAACGCATTCTGTGTCTGCCCCCTATATTTGGAGAAAATTTTTCCCAACAATTTCCCCCTCAGGTCGTCTTACAGTCTACAAGAACATAATACATGGGCTGTAGTTTCCTCCTCCAGCAAATCAAAAGGACACAGCCTGTTGGAAAAAGGGGTAGCATCGAATCTCCCTTCCAAAACCTTAGAAGGGAGAGCATTAAACCGTGCTGACATAAAAAGCCATTTTGCACTGACCAAAATTGGTAAACTAAGGTAAGGAGCCATCACATCCATTGGAGGTGCCCAAAGCAGATAACTGCTCACATGACTAGATTGAGCAACTATATTCCAATTCCCCTGATGGTCAACGTCTCGCCATCTAGATAGCATCTCTCGTAAAGCAGCTTGGAATGTTTTGGCACAGAGATAGCCTCATGACAGCCCCAGGGACATTAAATGGTCCTCCACTTTCACTGCCCAGCTACTATAGAAGGGGTCATCCCTCAAAAAGGGAAACAAACCCCCTACCCCTGGTGACATGACCGTGAGCCAAAACTTATGTGCAGCCCACCAGGCTTTAAAGGACCAGCTACGCTGTCCCAGCTCCAGGTGAAGGGCAACGTTTGGAGTATCACCCGGGACTCTAGCTAGCCTTGGTTGTTTTGGTTTGCACTGTACATTTGACCAATTGTTCAGAATTTTGTTAGATTTTTTTATTGAGAATCTAACTGCTGATAATAAAAAGAACGTAGTTGCATAGAACAAAAAGAAACCAGGAAGTTGCAACGTAGCTTGGAGTTTGGAAATGCTTATCTAAAATAAAAAATCTTGGTTTACTATACCTGAAATACCAGAGTCTTTCAGCACCATTTATACTGCAATATTAGCTTCTGTCACTAGGGAGTACAAGCAATGTAGAGTACTCAGACCAAATAATACAGTATGATCTTATTAGTGACATGCCCAATTAATATTTGAATATACTTGTACAATATTCTTACTGCATGCATTATTATTGTTGCCCCTTAGTCAAGCAAAAGTAGCATTGGTAGACTTTGCCATGGGTGAGGCACTCCATGGCAGAGAAATCAGTGACAACGAAAGACCCAGGAAATTCCTTAGCCTAATTTACTGTGTTTATCTTAGCAATAATTTGTGCAGCACTTTAGCTGTGCAGAGTGCTTTACAATTGTTATTTCACTAGTCTTTAGCATGTAGATCCATTTCTCAGATCAGAAACGGAGACAGAGAGATAATACATGTTGTCAGACATAATAATAAATAAATGGAAAATCTATTCTGCATTGAATTCTCTGATCCTGTAGCTGCTTGAACAGACATCCATGATGTTGCATGTTCAAGCAGCTACAGGAGGGTCTCCTCCCACCAGCTGTTGCCCAGATGATGGGTAATTTCAGATGTTGCGGGATCACAGTCAACCACCCTGAGTCACAGTGGATTCAGGGTGGTGGCCATGATCCTGTGAACCTCTGTTTGAGCCCTGTTAGATGTTCACCATGGTGAATTCCTAGTGGGGTTCAAAGTGAACCACAGTTCTGGAGGTGAGGTCAGCCTCACCTCCAGAACTGTGGTTAGGTTGGCCACGATCCAGGATGGGGCTGGAAATGGCTGCGATGCATGTCTGCTTGCCAACCCCATCCCGGAATCAAGCCCCAACCATGGGACAGCGTTGGGTGCAGCGGCCTCATTGGCCACTATGCCCGTCTGTCTCCCTGTGGGCGGCCGGCTGAGGAAGCACGGGGGTGGGACTGAGCATGGCACACTGCCCCACGCAGCCACACCCCCTCCCCAATCCCCCCCAGAGATCAGGCCGACACATCTAAAGGACGGCCGGGCTGATCACGGACCAGGATCCGAGATGGATCCCTGTCCAGGGTTCAGCATGGTGGACCGAAAGGCCCGTCACATCTGAAATTACCCGATATCTTTTTGTGTTGGCTTGGATTACCACAGAGAGGAAGTGGTGCACTTATATATACAAAACAATGGCTGTTTGTGTTGGATGGGAGCATGATTTCCCTAAACCCTATCCATTGTAAGTGCAAATCAGATCGCATATTTGCACAAACAGGTATTACATGACTCAATGTGTTTAACAATGTGTTTAACAAACAGACATTAAAATTAATTAATTAATTAATTAATTAACAATTGTTAACAATTAACCATTAACTAACAACATTAACAATGTTTAACAATGTTTAACAGACATTACATGACTCAACATTTAACATGGAAAATGGGTAAAAACAAACATGCGGCAGGCAGGACCATTCCCCAGGCCGTCATGGAGTGGAAAATCATGAGGGATATGGTCCAGGTCAGGTTGGGGCAACGACCGCCCAGTGCTCCCTGTGCCTCGCCTCTGCCATGACATATAGCAATGGTGGACAAGGAGGCTCAGTCATGGTGGCTGGCCGTGGTGGACCGCGTATGCCAGGGCACAACAGACATGTTTGCCTGATGTGTCCTGGTTGTGTGGGCCTTAGCCTGGGCTATGATCTTGGAGATTTGCTGAAGAATTTTTAAGGGATATACTTAACATGTTGAGCCTTTCAAATTGTTATACAAAACACAATGTTATTTCATTGGAGCTGGAACTTGCACAACTCCCTGTGGTCTATGAAAGCCACAAAATCCCAGCTAGTTTATTTCAGAGTCTCTCAGACTGTTTCTACAAAGTTGCAAGTCTCTGTATGGGATTTCATCATGCAAATGCTTATGCTACCTCATTTGTTGATCAGTCTGCAAGCCACATTGCAACACATAACAATTCCTTTCCTATTGAATGATAGGAAAAAAGTGAGGAAGCAGGAAATATGTGGAGCAGTGGTGAGGGACCTCTGGCTCTTTTTTATTGAACCTCTTCCCAATTCCAGGCTCGTAGTCATGGATCCAACCCATAACCGTAAACACCGAAAGAGTGAGCTCAGGAAGAGGAAGCAAAGATGAGAGCGTGCACTCAGGCAAAGGGGGTAGATCCCGGAACAGAGATCCATGATCTCTCTCCCCTTTCTGAGCATCCCCTACAAGCACCCCCACTCCCAGGGCTTAATGAGGGGGGGGGGACGGGGGACAGGGGGCTTGTCAGGGATGAGCCCTGGCAATTAAATTCAAGTGGCGGCAGAGCCCCAGGAAATGTTCCCAGAAGAAGTGTACACCCTGAAATGTGAAAGACCAAGCAACAGCTGATATTGGTCATTTTCAGGGTTGGAAACAAAAGCCTTAATGGTACATCTGGCTTTTATTAATGACCTTCCTGCCCCACCCGCTGCACTGGCCATCATACAGATTAAATCACAAAACCTCATGACTTATATTCAGCTGTAGAGAGTCAGCTTAGTCCAGTGGTTCTGGTTGGGTTGCTAGCCGGACATTAGGGTTCAGACCTCTGCTCTGACAATGGGTAAAAACAGAAGTGACAGACAGGGATGCAGCAGCAACCCTGACCAGGTTGGATCACTACTACACCACTGATAATGCCGTGGTCAGGTCAGGTCAGGTCAGGGAACTGACCACACATGACCCCAGCTGGGAGCTGTCCCAGCTCTGCCCTGTGCTGCGTGCAATGCCCCATGCCCCCTCCCCCCCACATGCCATGACGGGCAGCCCCAATCCAGATGGGCCATGACAGGTCAAAACATACTTTCTAATGCACTGCGGCCTGCTTTGCCCTGGACTGACCTGGGGGAGGGGACAGAAGTAGCCTGGGCTGTGATTTTGGTCCTTTGCCGAGTAACAGCCCAGGCTAGCCATTGACAGACATGCTTGGGGTTAGTCCAAGGTAAGCTTCTGGAGGCCCAAGCACAAATGTGATAGTGACCTACCTGCACACCACAGCAGGACAAAGCTGGCCAGAGCTGGTCACTGTCATGTTTGTTTTTACCCAAACTCTTGACTTCTGGGGCAGGCTTGGGCCCCATCAATTAACATAAACTAAATGCTGCCCACTCCTAACACCTTTCCAGCCCACAAAGCTGGTGCTGATTTTCTAAGTGGCCCCTGGTAAGGAAAACGTACATCTCCCCTGCTCTGCATAGTCAATACTATAACATAGCTTACCCCTCACAGCATGTTCCTGGAGTGACTGAAATGCACATCCATTCAGTGAGACACCACTACAGCAGGGATGTTGTGTATGTTTAGAGATTTTTCCTAATCATCCTCTTAGAGCATGGAGGGAAGAGGAAATCTTTGGCAGAGAATAGTGAGATAGCTGGAAGAGAGGGATTGGATGGTTTTTTTCCATCTAGCTTTCAGATGTAATAGATACTATGTAGTGCGGCTCTCAACTTCATTCGTAGAACGCGGGAGCGCTCTAACAGTTAAGGTGTGTTGCACGCTACATTATAAAGACCCGACATTCTATTTGTTCTAAAATCAGCATGATCAAGGTTAGGATTGTGGAGTTTGTTGTGGAGTATCACTGGGGTAAATGGTTCATGCTGTGAAACTTTCAGCTGAATCTGTTGGATAAAAGCTGAGATATTGCAGTTTGAAGAGCACTTTCAAGCCTGATTTTTCATTTAGTCAAACCGTTTCAATGTGGATAGGCTAGAGGGGTTGGGTGTTGGTGGGGAGGAGGAATTAGCCTTTTAGAAAATTAAAAGAGGGTGACAGGGGGTGGATTTGGGGATTTATTTGTAAATATGATTAGCAGTTATAAAGCTATGGGGTTGTGAAAAAGCCCATATTAGCCTATGGAGAGGGGCGGGACTGCTTTGAAGAGGAGCACTGCTCGCCGCCTCTTCTCCTCTCTTTTTCTTCCATGAGCGGGGCTCGGGGCAATTGTGCCTGGGGGCTTCATGATGCTGGGGAGCAAGGGCAGGGGGGGAAGGGAGTATGGCAGGGGGGTAATTGGGGGGCAAGGGAGCAAGAGCAGGGGGGCGCTTTGGGT